>OU862907.1:15341821-15829644 GCA_917880885.1 Limnephilus marmoratus | reverse complement strand
GAAATGAGTCGTTTCGCCTTCCTTATAGGCTACAATTATACTTACACACTGATGCGTTCGTAAAACAATAGGTTATGTTGTACTGTTTTAGCGTTTAAGTCTGAATCCTTCTTCTCAAGTTCGTTGGAATTTTCTCCCGAATAATGACTTTCCAAGCACTTGGAAAGAATGATTCAAAACTTCTGTTTATGAGAGATTTGAGCGACTTTCTTATGTACAGATTGTTAAAATTTCAACAATTAGTGATTAAGTAAAGTTTTTCTTAAATATACCATAGCTATGTTAAATAGATTAAGTCTGGTATAACTTTCCTTAAAGTCAGTTAGTTAAGTTTGTTAAGAATATTTGTTAAGAAATTTTTTTTCTTGTCACAAACAAAGGTGGTACTGCTCTGGCATACCTACCCATTAAAGTAACTCATATTTGAAGTTTATCACCTTACCTCTAATACAGGAAAGTGTATTTTGTCTTTTAGTTCTAAGTTAACATTAAGCATTTACATATATAGGTCTCTCACTGCTTAAACCAGTGTTGTACTGCTAATTTTGTCCACTAGTGTCGCTCATTTGGATATTGTTCGATCACTCCTTATCTAGTGTCGATTATCTAATAAGTATATTCGATCACCAAAATATCATTGTTTGTTCAAGAAATTTATGACTTTTCACTTACTTGATGTATTAAGTGTTATTTTTTGAAAAAATGCCACCTGAGTTTATCTTCAGTCTTTTCTTGCACAAGCAACGTCCTCTGAGGATGGTTTATAATAGTTACATCTTGTATTTTTGTATAAAATCAAGAGTACTTTTTGAGGTTCACTTTTTAATAGCTAGGTGTTTTGTTTAATTTTAATCCCTAAGCTCTAAGCCTAACATTCTAGATCCTGTTTTGCTTCTGTGTTCCTAATGAATTTTTTCATAATTTTGATGGATAGGTAATTGAAATATGTAAACCCTACTCTGACCACTTTGTAATTGACAGTTTTTTTATAAAACTTGTTATACGATGGACAAGTAATAATTGTATTATACTTGATCTGATTTTTTTTTGACAGATAGGTATGTCTTTACATATAAACCCTACTCTGACCACTTTGTAATTGACAGTTTTTTATAAAACTTGTTGTACGATGGACAAGTAATAATTGTATTATACTTGATCTGACCTCCTAGACATCAATTTTTAAATTGAATGAGTTAATTCTGTATATTTGTTTATACCTTGGTAAAGTTTTAGTTGATAATTTAAGACGCGTTGAGTATAATATCTGTGACGTAACTTTTTTCAAATATCACTTTTGATTAGAATATAAGGATAGAGAGAGAGAGTTATTTTTTTTTTATGTTAATAATAACTAAGTGTTGCTTTTTTTTCTATAAATGAAAGTGGGAGCTTGAATTCTCCATACTCACTAGTGTTTTCTTGAGAGATTGTCTCTCGTCATGTGAGTAATGTGTTGGTAATCTTACAAGCGAGCTTGTAAAAGTGGAGGTATTACCTCATTTTCTATGCTGTTTTTTTTGTACACCATTCTGTGAATGGGTTTGCTACTTTAATATGTTTTACGTTTATGTTTTTCTGATACTATGTTGTGTTATTTTTCTTTAACAGATGTGGAAAGAGAGAGTCGTATTGGGCGGTGTCCTAATAATTTTACTTCACTTCGCGGCGTAAAATTTTCGGGGGTTGCGGGGAAATGTAACATATCTATTTCGCGAGTAGGTACTGCTTAAAGCAGGTACTGTTTATTGTCTATTATTTTTTTATTTTTTATTTAACTTTGTTGGTTGGCGAAACTGCAACGACACCGGAAACGGGCGTTCGGGGGAAAGATGGCGGAAGACAACGTAGTTTTGTGTGGGGGAGCAGATTTTCGGGGCGATGGGGATTATGTTGTGAGTTACGAAGGCGATGTAGCCTAGAAAGTTTGTTTTTACACGTCACGTGAGTGTGTGACAACTCTAATGGCACTGTAGCCGATTTATTTTGTTAAATCCCCCGCCGGATGCCGCGAGATAATGTTGTCCGCGTGCTGATGTTTTTTACACCAAATTCATCGGGTGATGAACTGCCCGCAAGGATTCTTTGCTGGTGAATCCTTTGGCCGATGAGGTTCCCTCATGCCGCTTGATGGGTGAGGACCTTCCGTGCTCGTTTTGTTGGGTGAATTCCCTTTACTGATGAAGCGGCTCCTAGACTCTGTTGGACCCGCCAAATATCCTTTGTTGTACCTTTGGGCCGGTGAGATTCCCCATGCCGCCTGATGGATGGAGGCTCAACCGAGCTTTTTGTGTTGGGAGGACTCCCTTTAACCAAACGCCCCATGACGTGTGGAACGGCGTTTTGGAGTTTGCTGTTGACGATCGCTGTTGAGGATTGCTCTACACGACTGGAAGAGAATCACGACGACGGGACGTACGCGCTTCTAATAACCAACCGTAATTTTAACATAACTCTCTCTCTCCAAATCTGATAGATGCCAAAGGTATTTATGTTTCCTTTTTTTACCTTTCTTTGATGTTATTTGCAAAGTGCAATAAAGCCTTTTTTTTACATTTCACTAGAAAATACTTTCTTTTATTTATATGCATGATCTCTGATCCCTATCTCCACCATCCTGAGATGGATGTTCTTTATGCTCTGGGAGGCTGTCGGATGACAAAGGTAGGTAACCTATATTAAAATGGTATTACACCCTCTGGTCACTAATGTGATATATTATTTTCTTTCTCCGTGTAGTTTATTTATTGTTTTTGTATGTAGTGCACATCAAGAAAGAATGTTTGCAGTATACCAAGATCAATCCGACAGACAGTAAGTTGAATGTGACGGGATTTGTGTCCGTTTTGAAATGTTGGCAGATGGGAAAAATACATACATTTTAATTTTAAGTACCGTACAACAGTTCCAACTGCTCCTATCTGGAGCCATTGAGACTACCCAAGTGTGTTGAGTGGCAACCCAATTGGTGTATGTTGTGAGTCTGAAGGAGATGGGGTGGAGGAAGGCGGGAAAGTCCCGGGCTATTCAGATCTGGTATTCAAACAGGGCTAAAGCCATTTCACGTAAAGTTTCGATTCTGGATAGTGTTCTTTCACCACAGCTACAGCTCTCTCGAGCCTCTATCTCTCTGGAACTTGCCGTAGTTATAACATTCTAGTGAAGTTGTAAATTCATCAGTTGAGTCTCAACAATCGGATGTAACTTCACTCTTGCTTTGAAGGTCGAGTGTGCAAAATTTCATCGATCTTGGAATAAAACAATAGATTTTTATGAAAATCAAATTCACGCCGCTCGCCCGGTGTTCGCCCGTCCGCTACAAGTCACAGACAGACACAAGAAATCGTTATTCTAATGATTATGTACAAAAAAACTACATACAAGAATAACAAGTTATAACAACTTCGTTAGTCATCTGTTCCTAGGTTCCTTCTTATTTCATAAATTAACCTATAATATGTCTTCTTTTTAGATTCCTCCTTCTTCGTGGTTTTACAATGGCGCCGTTGATTTTAAATGTTTTAACGTTTATTTTTATGAAATTTTTTAGTTTTTGTTCTCTTTATGACGGGGCAAACCGTAATTATGAGTAAAATATATAATTTGCCTCAACACAGGCTAGACTAGTGAGGTTGGTTATGATAACGCTGCAGTTACATAATTCTGCAAATTTCTATTCTTTAATCTGTTCATATGTATATTATTTTCTGTTTATTAACTTTTTGTACTAATGTAATTTATAAACCTTTAAACTACACTGAAAATATACTTTTTAGTTATAAATGGTGCAAATTTCGTGAAATAAGGATTATTATTATTTTTTTATCATAAGAAGCAATTATTTTGTGGTTAGACAATATATTATAAAAAATAAAACAGACACTTTGTATTTCACCACGAAATTATTATTTTATATATCTACCGGTTTCGCTTCGACCAAGCTTCCTCACTAACATTACATGAGGAATAATAATAACTAACAGTTATTATTTTATAAAATAATAAATTTTTGGTTAAGTACAAAGTGTTGGTTTTATTTTAAATAATAGTATTATTATTCATAATACCCTGTTCGTCATAACATTTAATTGTAGGTAGTGTTTTTATTTTCCAGTTAACACTAATATGGAGATTATCACCATAAACGAAAAACCAGGATCCCCTAACAAATGTGTAGTGGCAATTCCTTATAGGGAACTTGGCATAGACTTCGCGGTTGTTAAAAAGGAATGCTTAGAGCAGGGGTGGGGAACCTTTTTAGCGTCGCGGGCCATTTGGATGGTTATACTTTAACCCACGGGCCGCACTCCGATTTCAGCCTCGGGGGGGGGGGGGGGGGCAAAATCGAATCAAAGAACTAATTTTACTGTAACTGATTTAGAAAATATATGTACGTAACTGCCAACACTCTTTAATTATAGCTACACTCAGAACATGCAAATGCTTTTCCTGAAATTCTAGCTTCATATAGTCTGCACCCAGAATTTTAAAACTGCACTTTGAACATGAGAATGCTTTCCGTCAAAATGCATCAGCAGATGTCATCACAACTAAATTTTTTCGTTGCATTCTGAACACGGAACTAGTTTCAATTTAGATTAAATTTGCATGCGGGGAATCAAAACTACACTCAGAACATGAAAATGGCTTTCCTCTAATTCTGGCAGCATAAAGTAAGACACTAGAATTTTATAAATGCACTTCCAACATTAGAAATGCGTCAGCAAATGAAATAACACCTGTTGCGTTTTCGTTGCATTCTTAACACAGAACTGGTTTTAATTACATATTGAATCTGTACGCGGGGAATTAAAACTATACTTAGAACGTGAAATTGCTTTCTTCCAATACTGGCAGCATTCATGCAACTACAACTAAATTTATAACTGTATATTTATGCACATCACACATTTATATTGATGCACTTCACACACGAGAATGGTTTCTTACGAAACACGTTAGCGAGATAAACCCCACCTAAAACTTTTTCGTTGCACTCTAAACACAGAAATGGTTTTAATTATAAAGTGAGTTTGTACGCGTGGTATTAAAACTCCACTCAGAACATGAAAATGGCTTTCCTCCAATTCTTGCAGCACAAAGAACGCAACTAGAATTTTATAAATGCACTTCTAACACGAGGAATGCGTCAAAAAATGAAACCCCACCTGGAATTTTTTTCGTTTTTTTTTTCTAAACACAGAACTGGTTTTCTGAGACATAAAATTACTGAGTGTAGCCATTTTACTGAGTTGATGCTTTGAAATGCTACCGAAAAATGGCTTTTCTCTAATACTGGAAGCAAAAAAGTAACTAGAATTTTAAAAGTGCCCTTCAAAAACGAGAACGGGTTTCTACGAAATGCGTTAGTAGACGAAACCACACATGGAATTTTTTCATTGAATTTTTTCACTTATTTTTTTCATTGCAATTGTACACAAAGTTTTTTCCATCAGAGCAAATTGGATTGTGAGTTCTCAGTTTTAATTTATACTGCACCTAAAACAACAAAATGGTTTAACCTTCGAAATGCGTTACGGTTAGGAGATGAATCCGAAACAGGAATTTGCATTGTGAATACAAGATTGGTTTTACCTTTAGAAAGATTCTGCATAGGAGTTCACTATTCAACCAGCTTAAATTAAGTTGTACTCTGATTACGTTAATGGGTTTTATACATTTTTTAGCATATTTATTGTCCGCAATATAATTTTATACTCATTAAACTAATTACAATAAATTAAATCTGGTGATTTTTTTTATGCCAGAAGTGTGGCAATTATTATGGCATTACTGTTTGTATTATAAACAAAATGTTAAGGGGCGTGCTTGACTTAATATAACCAGTGATGAAGATTGTTATATGTAGCTTTTAGTTCATCATCGCTTTGTAATTGAATAATTTCGTGCTGCAGATTATAAGGCACATTCGATGGTTCGACGTTGAACGGTATAGCAAGTGTGTTCAATCCGTTTGCTCTCTTTTCACGTCCTTAAATCGTTCATTAATGCCTTACTTAATTTCGCGCACTCAACAGCGTATTCAAACGATGAAGAAGGCTTTTGTCCATGCAGTGTTGGAAAATGCCTTGTGTTATTCATTTCGAGTTACTTTCCATAGCCTTAATTTAGTTTCAAATGATTTCACGTTTCACTCAGTTTCAACTTCTCTTTTCTTTGTAGTTGTCGTTAATAGGATTTTATTGATTTATTTTCAACTTAACTTCCGCAACGTCGACTAGAAAATAAATTTTATGACAGACTGCCTAAGATTCCCCACCGAATAGAGTTTCTATCAATCCTGACATATCGGGACTGTCCCGTTCAAGAAAATTAAAAGTTCCGATGGATTTTCACTACCGTTTCACAATAACAAATTAAAATAAAAGTAAGATGGCAGGTTTTATCAAGTTTTCATTGGTATCTAAATAACTTGCTAGTAACAATTTTGTAAAAACGTCTTAAAAATGCATCTGAAACACCGTGAAAAACCCATCCCGTTCTGTGTAATTTTTTGTGGTCACTTTTGGTGCAGGCCGCACCAAAAATGCCCGCGGGCTGCACCAAAAGGCCTCGCGGGCCGCATGCGGCCCGCGGGCCGCAGGTTCCCCACCCCTGGCTTAGAGCGCTCTGAAAGAAATACCCAGACAACTGGTAAAACCAACTTTAGTTTAAATTAACAATACGTGCTATTCCGATTTAACGTATTAATCAGAAATATTTTTTCAGATTCATTGACGAACTTAAAGTTGCACCGAGTGGCAAAATGATACGACTGTCCACACTGTATCAACTCCAGCTCAGACAAGTCAATTTTTGAGCTGCACTTGAGCACCCACGCTGGAGAAAAATCTTATTCGTGTTCTGACTGCAACTATTCAAGTTTTCGAAAGGGAAATTTGAAGATTCACATGCTTACTCATATGCTGACTCACAGTGGATTAAAACCATTCGCATGTCCTAAATGCAACTATTCATTTTCACGGAGGACAAGTTTAAAGAACCACATGTCGACTCATGATGGTATAAAACCTTTTTCGTGTCCCGACTGCAACTATTCATGTTCTTTGAAGGGAAATTTGAAAAGCCACATGCTGATTCACAGTGGAATAAAACCTTTTTCGTGTCCCGACTGCAACATTTCCTGTTCACTGAAAGAAAGTTTGAAGAACCACATAATGACTCACAGTGGAATAAAACCTTTCGCATGTCCCAAATGCAATGATTCATTTTCACAAAGGACAAGTTTGAAGAACCACATGCTGACTCACAGTAAAATAAAACCTTTTTCGTGTCTCGACTGCAACTATTCATTTTCACTGAAGGGGAATTTGAAGAGCCACATGCTGATTCACAGTGGAATAAAACCCTTTTCGTGCCCCGACTGCAACTGTTCATATTTTCGGAAGGCACATTTGCAGAGACACATGCTGACTCACAGTTAAATAAAACCTTTTGCATGATCCAAATACAACAATTCATTTTCACAGAGGACTTCTTTGAAGAACAACGTGTGTTGACTCAATAAGCAAATAAAAAAACCTTATTAATTTCAGACTGCAACTATGAATGTTACCAGATGAGATATTTGAAGAACCACTCAGTAGCGCAGCGCGGGGGGGGGGGGGGGCGGCACTTTTAAGGGGGGGGGGCAAATTTTCACAATAAATAATAATATTATCTTGGAAAATTTTATACCTATTCAGGAGACGAAAATTGTCCCCCACGTTTAATTTTAAAATAAAATTGTGAAATTATGTCCCACACATTTAATTTAAAATAAATTTATGATTGCAACAAAAGTTGAGATAAAGTTAAATGACATTTTTTTTAAGAAAAGGAATCTGTATTTAAAATTTTAAGTTTATTCTATTTTAGGTACTTTAATTCAAATATTCGCAGGCGTGTATTTTTGAGTCAATCCACATTTCCAAATTAAAATTTTAATATGTAGAAACAATAATGTTCTGACAAGCACGTCGGAAAAATTACTATACCTAGATTTAAGAACAATTTTGTTTTTTGCAAAAGGATAAAAAAAAAACAATAAAAAGAAACATTAAAAATGCTTGAGATAACCGGAAATTTTGTGCGCAAACATTGACAGGCAGATTTAATTTAAATCAGTACGGAATGTAAAATTCCAGTTGGATTCATCTGCTGACACATTTCGAAGGAAAGTGAAAATCCCGATGCGCAGACTATCTATTTAATGCCAGAATCAAAGAAAAATCATTTAATGTTCTTAGTGTAGTTTTAATTCACCGCTTACAAACTGGTTTTGTGTTCAGAATACAACGATAAATTAAATAACGAGTTACAGATTCAATCAGCGAGTGAAGTTTTACATTTGAGTTAGGTACATAACGCTGTAAAATTTTGAGAAATTGATTGTTACATGTGTTACTATTATTTGGAGGCTCTAACGCAGTATCGATCAATCAACTTTGGAGTAGAATTTATAAACATGATTTTTGTTGAAAGAATACTCGTCAAATGTGATTATTAAAAAATTCGGCTCGTATATAAATAGGTCGTAAAAAAATATGATTTCCGAAAACAACCCTCCCCCCCCCCCCCCCACCTGACTTGAAGTACCCAAATAAGGGGGCGGCGAAATTTTTCTCCGCCCCAATGCTCTGAGTGTAATTTCAATTCACCGCATACAGATTTCATTGAAACCAGTTTTGTGTTCAGAATGTAAGTGCCGCTAGAATCAAAGAAAAACTATTTTTTGTTCTGAGTGTAGTTTTTATACACCGCATATTTAGTTTAATTTTAACCAGTTTTGTGTAATCAATATAACAGTAAGTTGCCGATTCATCGTGTACCGAGTGAAGCTTTGCATTTGAGTTGCATTCCATTCGTATGCGTGATGAAGATGCGAAATTCTATTACACGCGTATCATTCTCGATTTCTGAGAGCAGTTATATATAAATTTGTAGCAGAATTTGTAAGCATGATTTTAATGGAAGAGTACTCGGCACATGGGATTATAAAAATCGACATAAATAGGATATCTACCCCCTCCCCCCCCCCCACCGGTCAGCGCTTGAAAATCTGCGGAAGAAGTACCTGTAGAAGTTAGGGAGTGGGGGGGCGGCAAAATTTTCCTCCGCCCCGGGCGGCCGAAACCCACGCTATGCCACTGGAACCACTTGATGACTCACAATGGAATAAAACCTTTTGCGTGTCCGGTCTAAAAACAGCTGTATCAATATTTCCTGAATTATGCAATCGATTAACCTGCGGCCCGCGAAGCTTTTTGAGAAATTTTATTACGGCCTGCTGAAAGAATCACAAAAAATTACATTCAGAAAGCGACGTTTTTTTTTCACGGTGTTTCAGCTACATTTTTAAGTTGTTATGACTAAACCCAAAGGAAGTTATAACAGCTGACAGACACGTTCTTACGTATGCTACTATGTTACTTGAAATCAGTTAGGACAGAAATACATACGTGATCCAACATGCTTTTTTTTAGTTTAAATTAAGTTCTTTTTGTTATACAGTAGTGATATTAATTTTGAAAACATCCCAGTATTGATGATAACCCTCTTCAGAAAGGAAAAAAAATATGTGCTATCTTTATACCTTCTGCTATAAAAATAGTTAAACAAAAATAAAATAGTTCCGTATAAATTATCGTAAATAATTCAATAAATATTAAATTGTTTGCCACTGTTAAGCCATGTTATCATTTAATTTTAAAATAAACATAAATTTTTTTTGCAATCAATAAATTGGCTCTGAAATGCAGTAAAATCATTCACGAGTTCTGAAAAACAACGTAATTTAAGCTGGTGGATTCCTTCGCTGATCCTTTTCTAAGTTAAAACGCCTCTTATGTTCGTAATGCCAATTCCAGTTGCGGATTCATCTGCTGACGAATTTCAAAGGTAACCATTGATGTGTTCCAAATGCTAAAATCAGAGGAAAACCATTTTCGTGTTCTGGGTGAAACATCAATTAAAGCTGGGGACTCGCATGCAGTATCACTCTTCACTTAAAACTATTTTCATGTTCCAAATGATCTGTCGAATGAAATTACAGTAGCTTGTTAATCTGCTGACGCATTTCGAAGAAAATCGTTTTGATGTTTAGAGTAGAGTTAAAACTTTGATTTAAACCTTATGCTGCAAAATTTGAGAAAAATCATACGCGTGTAATGAGAATAATAATAATTTAAAATGGGGACTGGTATGCATATTGGCTCTTTATTAAAAACCAAATTTGTGTTCAGAATATAACGATTAAATTCCAGTTGTAGATTTATCTGCCGACACATTTCGAATGAATGCAATTATATTCCATTTGCATACTATGTACTGCCAGAATCAAAGAAAAATCGTTTTCATGGTCTGAGTTTAGTTTTAATTCCCCGTAAACAGATAGATTTTTAACCAGTTTTTTGTTCAGAATATAACGATAGATTAAATAACAAATTGCAGATTTACCAAATTAAGCAAACATTCTTATGTTCCAAGTGGAGCTTTACTTTTGATTTGCACACCAAATGCTGCAAAATTCTGAGAAATTGACTGTCCCGTGTGTAACTATTATTTAAGCTTGTGAACTTATACGAAGAATCAATCATAAGTTAAAACCTGCCTTGTGTTCTTAGCACAATTTAAAAATTCCGGATGTAAAATTCCTCTGGTGACGCAATTCAAGAGAAACTATTCTCGATTCCCGAGAGCTGTTAATCAGTTTCAGTGGCAGTAACCAATGCGTTAATTTCATTTTCATACATATATTTTTTTTACCCCCTCAGTAGACAAAGGCTCTTCCGTGGAGGAAAAATGACGTACTTACCATATTAATTTAAAAAGATGTGAATTTTAAAAACGACATGTATATAAACATACACAGATTTTTTGTTAAAGACGTATGTATCCATGAATACATGTAATAATAATAATAATTCTTTATTCCAGAGTGTAGGAAGGATAGTGCAATCCCATACATCTCATAGTTATGGGTAGGTTCATTTTTATATATTTGCACAGTAAAAAACAAATACATAAATATAAAAAAAATTATAATTAAAACAAATTATCCATTCTTAAGAGATTCCGACACTATCGAGTGGCTTGTCGCAAGCACAAGGTTTTTGTTTGTGGCAAGTGGCAAGCATTTGGTTTATAAAAGCTGTGAGACAGTAGCGCTGCAACAACCTGACAAGCCCTCTCCGTATCTGGTCTCCCAGACCAGATGACGAGCCCATCGTTATGCTGCATTGTAGGTGACGCTCTCTTTTTTCATACTGTCTGTCACACAAAGTACTTCCAAACATTTTCTATCCATTGAATCGCATAATTCCTTCATCTTTCTTTCCATCCCTCCTCTGATATTCTTTGTACCAATTCGACATTGTTCACGTTCCGTCCTCCTCTTTGCGCTACCGAAGGATTGGCGATGTGATGGGTAGCGAGCCTCATCGACACCTGTTTCGGCCATTCCCTTCCAAAGACTACATATAAAACATATCAAGAACACCGTCACAAATATTCAAACCTACCTCTAATAAGTATACAACTCATAACAAATAACAGTGAAAATCAATACAAATAACTTATTGCGGTAATTGTTCGGAACAAACGTCAACGGTTAATACGCACTTTTTTTTATAAAACTTTTAGATTCTTCTTTATTACCATAAAAGACAACTATTTGCATTGGGGGAGGTTGAAAATGTTACATTTTTAATTTTATTTACGTAAATTGAAAATTTGCTTTCACACTGTCAAATCACTCTGTTTGCAGTTCGGAACAAACGTCAACAGTTAATACGCACTTTTTTTTTTACAAAACTTTTAAAATTAAGATAATAATACACAAGCCCGCTACACAAACCCTGCTTTGCCAGACAAACCATTCAAAAACGTAGGCTGTTTTTTAAAGTAAAGATAACGTACACAATCCCGTTACATAACCGTTGACGTTTGTTCCGAATATTTACCCTTATTGCAAATGACAACTTAAATAACTAACACTAAAGAAAAATATATTCTCTCTTATCACCGTAAAGTATTTATGTCATGGTAAAATGTTAATATTTTTGTAAAGTTCTTATATCACCGTAGAATGTTTATGTCAAATAATGTATTATCACTGTAAAATTTAATGAGCACAACGCCTGTGCAGGGGGGTATTACCACCAGGTAGCGTCATGGGGTAACTTAAGAGCCTTTCTGAGTTTGCCTATTATCTATGGTTATATCAATCTGACGTTTCACTTGCTTGGCTTGTTCCACGGCTCTTCCAAAGTAATGTTGTATAAATTAATAAAGTACAAAAAACCAGTGTTCTTTTATATTTTCTGAGGTTATTTCAATAAACATAATATCTTGGTCAAGAAAAATTTAAGTACGTTTACTCTTCTTGTGACGTTTCTTCATTACATTGGAATTCGCCGTGTACGTAGGTAGCTTGAATGACTATGTTATACGTTATACCTGAGATCGTTTTAGGTGTCAGTTTAACCCATTGGCCACAAACCCCGACAGCCTGCCGGGTGTGCAACTCAGGTACTTAACCACAAACCCCGGCACGCTGACGGGCTAGAGTAGGTCCGCCAAAAAACGGAATACGAGCTCAACAATGACATTTTTGAATAAAATTTTAAATGCCGAACATTCTGTAGATAATTAATCATTCATTTCGAAGAATTGGCAATAAAATGTTTCTTATGTTTTTTCACTGATATTTGTGTTCCAAGTTTTGTATGCTGCCAGCCGCCATTTAATTTCTTCAAAATTGCGAGTGGTTCTAGGCTTTTGGTAGTGACCCTGAACGTCCCTGATTGCTTTGAGGACTATCATACCATTATTTTATTAGTCATTAGTAATATATGCATGTAAAAAACAACAATCATTATTGTTTGATTTATGAATAATATGTTTTTTTGTAACTTTTTTAAATAAAAATGTGAAAAAAAACTTACGAAAAAAGAGAAGGTTATATTTGTATCCTTATTTACAGACATTTCAATATATTTTTTTAATTTTATTTTAATGTTTTTCTTTACCTTAATCGAATATGTAAATAAATTTAAAGAAATTAATTTATTTGAATATATGGTTTAAAAGTTACAATAGATTTAGTACACCAATGCAGGTTTTCAATTTTTGGTACAAAATTAATTCAGTGGTGAAGGCCAATTTTTTTGCTCATTAATTCTGTGGCCAATGGGTTAATAAATATCCATACATTACGCTTTTCAACCCATCAGTTTGTATAGTTAAACATTCGCGATATAATAAAGAGAAACACCAGGTTTATCTGCGTCGGGTGAGAGTAGCTATATAGCTATGCGATAATTGTAGACTTACACTTACCACTTACCTATTTATAAGAATTGTGTACGGATTTCTATTTCTAAGTTCATTCAATCATTACCATAAACTTATAAGTTTATTCCTTTATACTTATACATTTCGTCTTGCTTTTACTGAATGGCAAATTAGACACATAAAAGTTGTTTTTTCCGTAACTGGTTAGATTGTCCAAAACTACTAAGTACTTGACTATTAGCTTCCTTACTTAGTACAAAATTCACGATATAATACAGAGATACGCCTGGTTTACACGCGTTGGATGAGAGTAGCTATACAGCTATGCGTTAATTGTAGATTTACTATAAGTATATTTATAAGAGTTATGTACGGATTTTTATTTCTAAGTTCATTAAATCATTACCCTAAACTCGTTTATAAGTTTATTCCATTATACTAATTTATTTTTTTGCTTTATAAACCTAATTCTTTCAGATTCGGATTCCCCGGCCCAAAGTTAGTATAAAGATAACTAGTTTTATTTTTTAGGAATTTCGCCCATAATCCGAACTTTACCCGAGATTTTAACTGTTCCAAATCCAAATCACATATAAGCTTTGAACTGCATTTGCCAAAAAATCGGTAATTTTGACATTTTAACTTTTATTATTAAAACCTGTTGGGGGCCAGGCTTTTTCCAGAAAAACACGGAAATTTCACGATCTCCAATTGAATGTTTTGTGGATTAAATTTTACCTATCGTATATTTTATTGACTGAAACACATTCCTAGAACAATAAACTATTTACCAAAATAACATTACTTGCGTTATTTACGTAAATTGATAGGTTTTATGATATTATTCGAGGTCACGCATCGGCATAATATGACGCGGCCGCCACAATGACAGTTCGAGATGCCCACAGATAAAAATTATTTTTAAATATTTTATGGCTACAGAGTGAATAAAATCTTTACCAATACCATAGGGAATGTTGGCGCTAGCATTTCTGACCGTGTTCTTATACAAATTTTGTACATAGAAGGGTAAAAATCGTAGTTGAAAATATATTTTTTTCGCGCATGCGCAAGACCTGCGCACATCCCGACCGACGGAAAATTTAATATAAATTATTCGGAGTGACCGGCTGCATTGGAGCTTTTTCTATGGTAAAGGGCGATAATAGAGCTAGCGATTCTGACCGTGTTTTTCATACACTTTCTTTATACATTAGGGTCAAAATTGCATCTCAAAGTGCCGCGGCCACCTCTGGGTGACCGGGTGACGACTGGCCTCCCACAATTAAGCCATAGATGTCGCGACTGTAAAAACTAATCAATTAAGCGCCAAGCGAAATATTCTCACGATAAACAAGCACCAATTAAGGAACATAAGTTTCATAATGTTAATATAAGAAGAACTTACTTACATACAAAGTGAAGCGCAGCGGTCAATTCCAAAGAGTTGAACAAAC
Organism: Limnephilus marmoratus; assembly: GCA_917880885.1. Lineage (NCBI taxonomy): Eukaryota > Metazoa > Arthropoda > Insecta > Trichoptera > Limnephilidae > Limnephilus > Limnephilus marmoratus. Next base: position 15,814,891 of record OU862907.1, on the reverse strand, counting down.
GTCACTAGAAAAGAAGTGCTTGAATTTTAAGAACTGTCTTATGAAATTGTTATGGTTATTGAAATTATCTCAAATTGAATGCATTTTACACAATACTTATACACAATATAATTACTTCGAACGGCGGAACATCAAACTCTGCGTGCGAAGGTTTCAAGGTTAGGAACAAGCAGTGTTACCGAAACCAAAACTTCAAAATCGGGAGAATTTTCGCCTAAAAATCGGGAGAAAACGGGAGAAATTTGAAGAAATCGGGAGATGACTAGAATTATTTTAGTAAAATTTCTCCCTTGTCAATAATTCGAATCCCTTTTATTATTGCGAAGCAGAACCTTAACAACAAACGAAAAACCCATAAGCAGCGCCGTCAATCCGATTACTGTAGATGTTGCCTGTGGAATAACGCAATTTTCCTTAACGTTCAACGGGGACTTATTTCACGTCTGGCAACTCAGCACGAATTTTTGTGATACTTCGACCTTGGACTGTCACCCGTCATTTAACGAGACGCCAAATTCATTTAATACCTACTTACTTTTAAAAGTGAACGACATTCATATAAGTAACAATCTTTTAATCAATAAGTAATAATTTTAATTTTATTAAGGAACCAATAAACCACCTCATGGGCTTTTTCAAAACACCTCTCACCTAAGGCGGCCAACCGTCCCGCATTCTGCGGGACCGTCCCGCATTTGCAGTTGTAGTCCCGCATTGCAATATTTACAAAAATAGTCCCGCAAGTCGTCTAAAGCGTCCCGCATGTCCCGCATTTCTATATTTTTTTTAAATACTGTCTATGGTAGTCAAATAAACTTCCTCTATCTTTAGTCTATTTAAGCCATTTGGTTAAATTTAAGACAAAATTTGTCCCTGGAAAAGGCTCGAAGATATCGATCTAGGGATTGGTTTATTTACGTAACAAGCAAGAGTCCAAGAGCGCCAGTGTAGTAGTAGTGATTGAGTTGTTTTGTTTACGAATTAGTGCACGCCGTGACACGTAATATTTATAACCCATATTTATCACTCAATTCAAATCAAATAATTTCTTGAACATGCCAACTGCGAAAAAGCGGTGTTGTAATTTTAGCGAAGAATTGCAAAAAGAATTTCCTTTTTGGCAAAAGTGTTATCATTCATTTTTGAATGTAGTGTTAATTCGCCGCAAACAGATTTAATTTAAACCAGTTTTGTGTTCAGAATGTAAAATTCTAGTTGGGTTCGTCTTCTGACATATTTCGAAGGAAAATATTCTCTTATTCGTAGTGCATTTGAAGGGACCCACCAGTTTACAGTAAGGAAAATATACTCTTTTTCGAAGTGCATTTATACAATTCTAGTTGCAGACTATGTAAGTGCCGCCAGAATCAAAGAGAAACCATTTTGATGTTCTGAGTGTAGTTTTAATTCGCCGCATACAGATTTAATTTAAAACACCCTTGTGTTCAGAATATAACGATACATTAAATAACAAGTTGCAGATTCCTCCTGTACCGACTGAAGCTTCACATTTAAGTTGCAAGTTCAGAATGTAAAATTTCGTCTGCTGACATATTTCGAAGAAAAATATTGTCTTATTTAAATTGCAGTAATAAAATTCTAGATGCAGACTAAGTATGTGCTGCCAGAATCAAAGAGAAACCATTTTCATGTTCTAAGTATAGTTTTATTTCGCTAAATACATATTTAATGTAAGCCAGTTATGTGTTCAGAATGTAAAATTCCAGTTGGATTCGTCTGCTGACATATTTTGAAGGAAATTATTTTCTTGTTCGAAGTGCAGTTATAAAATTCTAGTTTCGGACTATGTAAGTGCTGCCAGAATCAAAGAGAAATCATTTTAATGTTCTGAAGTGTAGTTTTATTTAACCGCATACAGATTTATTTTAAACCACCTTTGTATTCAGAATGTAAAATTTCTGCTGTGGATTCATCTGCTGATGCATTTCAAAGGAAAACATTATCTTATTCTAAGTGCATTGGAGGTTATCCACCACATACCCGCCTAAGTATAAGTAACAGATAGTTACTCCTTCAGGGCTCTCACAATGACCCGATTTTTTTATAGAACGACTCTACATTTAAATGCAGGAAGCTAGACTTATTCCAAGTGCAGGTATAAAATTCTAGTTTAATACTATGAATGTATTGCCAGAATTAAAGAGAACCATTTTCATGTTCTGAGTGTAGTTTTGATTCGCCGCATACAGATTTGATTTAAACTAGTTTTGGATTCAGAATATAACTAACAATTAAATAATAAGTTGCATATTCATCCTATTACACGGACATCATTCTCGATTTCCGAGATAGAAGTTATAACTTAGTGGTAGAATTCATGAACAAGATTTATTTGAATACACTTGTCTATCAATTATGTGAAAAATGTGATAAAAGTGAGGTCGTAATAAAAATAAAAGAATATACACCCCCCCCCCCCCCCCCCCGTTGACACCCACTGTCCCGCATTGATATTTCATAAAGTTGGCCGCCTTACTCTCACCTGGCGACAGATACTTGATAACGATACACTGTTTAGTAATCCTTTATCAAAATACCTACTAATATCTCAGTCTAATCATCAAAAACAAAAGAAAGTGCATGGACCATATTAAAATTGTTATTGAAATTATTACTGTTATGATTAAAATTTAACCATTAAACATTTTCATGTTCCTAGGAAAAGTATTTCACTGAGGGCCTATGTCATCTTTGGGGATGCTGTGTGGAGGGTTTTTTTAGGGAAAGGAAGGAGAGGAGAGTTCTGGGAAGGAAAAGGGTATAAGGGGCGGGTAGGAATCTGGGGTTTAGGTGTTGGTTATCCAATAAGGGTTCCCGGGGCGGCGGTACCCATTCCTGCCTCCCAAATTGTTATACCCAAATATAAGTAAGCATACAGCACTTATTCTGTGTGTGTTCGGTAGTACCTATTTAAGCGAGTGGATGTTTTCCGTTTTAAAAATAAATAAGAACAAACATCGATCAAGGTTATAAGCGGGCCAGTCTCAAAATTAAAACCCATGCTCAATTGTTTAAATCTTTATTTAGTTAGATATGTTAGTACCTATTTATTATAAATTTTCATTCAAGTTAAAAAGGAGGGTAAAATGGTACATTATCTTGAGCCAGACACCTGACTTCTCTTATTTTTTAAGTCGGGTGTCATATTCGTGGTAAGTAGTTATTTTAAGAATCGATTGGAGATGTTCATCCGTAAAACTTGAGCGATGTTTGTTCTTATTTATTTTCAAAACGGAAAACATCCGCTCGCTTAAATAGGTACTACCGAACACACTTACTATGGTATGCTTACTTATATTTGGATATAACAATTTGGGAGGCGGGAATAGGTACCGCCGCCCCGGGAAACTTTATTGGATAACCAATACCTCTGCCATAGGTCACCCCAAGTGGTTCGCTACGTTTGGTGATTTAGCAGGGGTGCCCGGGTTCATGAGATGAGGTTTGTCTAAGTCTGATGACCAGGACACACTAAACCCCAGATTCCTCCCAATCCCTTACATCCTTTTCCTTCCCAGAACTCTCCTCTCCTTCCTTTCCCTAAAAAACCCTCCACACAGCATCCCCAAAGATGACATAGGCCATCAGGGAAATTATTTTCCTCAAGGCCTCCTGTGTGGACTTCATGTAAAAAAATAAAATATTAACAACATACTCAAAGCATTTTTTTTAGGTTAACATTTTGGCAAGGATTAAACTTCAAACATTCATTAAAAAAGGTTTTTTTCCCCTGTGAGACGGCTTGCGGACTTTTAAATGTTCCGTTTGAGAACATGAATAGTTGCAGTCGGTATATGAAAAGGTTATTTTCACTGTGAGACGGCTTGTGGACTTCTAAATGTTCCTTTTGAGAAGATGAATAGTTGCAGTCGGAACATAAGAAAGGTTTTTCTCCACAGTGAGTCAGCATGTGGATTTTAAATTGTCACTTTCGAGAACATGAATAGTTGCAGACGGAACATGTAAAAGGTTTTCTCCACTGTGAGACGGCTTGTGGACTTTTAAATATTCCTTTTTGAGAACGTGAATAGTCACAGTCGGAACATGAAAATGGTTTTTCTCCACTATGAGTTCACTTGTGAGTTTTTAAAGTCTTCTTTTTAGCACATAAATAATTGCAATCGGAACATACAAAAGGTTTTTTTCCACTTCGAGACGGCTTGTTGATGATATAAAAATTGTCACTTTCGAGGACATGAATAGTTGCAGTCGGAACATGTAAAAGGTTTTCTCCACTGTAAGACGGCTTGTGGATTTTAAATTGTCACTTTATAGAACATGAATAGTTGCAGTCGGAACATATAAAAGGTTTTCTCCACTGTGAGACGGCTTGTGAACTTTTAAATGTTCCTTTTGAGAACATGAAGTTAGTTGCAATAGTTGCAATCGGAACATAAAAAAGGTTTTTCTCCACATTGAATTGTGAATATTAAATTGTGACTTTCAAGAACATGAATAGTTGCAGTCAGAACACGAAAAGGGTTATTTTCCACTATGACACGGCTTGTGGAATATTAAATGTTCCTTTTAAGAAAAAGAATAGTTGCAGTCGGAACATGGAAATGTTTAATGGTTAAATTTTAATCTAATATAACTCCTAAGTATTTCATAACGGTAATAATTTCAATAACAATTTTAATATGGTCCATGCACTTTCTTTTTGTTTTTGATGATTAGACTGTGATATTAGTAGGTATTTCGACAAAGGATTACTAAACAGTCTATCGTTATCAAGTAGGTATCTGTCGCCAGGTGAGAGGTGATTTGAAAAAGCCCATGAGGTGGTTTATTGGTTCCTTAATAAAATTAAAATTATTACTTATTGATTAAAAGATTGTTACTTATATGAATGTCGTTCACTTTTAAAAGAAAGTAGGTATTAAATGAATTTGGCGTCTCGTTAAGTGACGGTTGACAGTTCACAAAATTTCGTGCTGAGTTGCCAGACGTGAAATAAATCCCCGTTGAACGTTAGGGAAAATTGCGTTATTCCACAGGCAACATCTACAGTAATCGGATTGTCGGCGCTGCTTATGGGTTTTTCGTTTGTTGTTAAGGTTCTGCTTCGCAATAATAAAAGGGATTCGAATTATTGACAAGGGAGAAGTTTTACTAAAATAATTCTAGTCATCTCCCGATTACTTCAATTTTTTTCCGTTTTCTCCCGATTTCTCCCGATTTTTAGGCGAAAATTCTCCCGATTTTGAAGTTTTGGTTTCGGTAACACTATAAAGCATTCAAACCAAGAGTGTTGGCGGGGGCCATTGCTCGTGGAACGTGAGTATGTGGTAATGAGTGAATTCCAGCACTAGTAGTCTCCACCAGCATGTCAGCTATAGGGAGAAGAAAGTAGGCAGCATGATACTGTATCCGTCACAATTTGTTGTTTCGAGCTGAAAATATTACCGAAAATAAATCAGGAGATATAATATCACGGCAGACAAAACTGTCAAAACATGACATGATTTATTTATCTATAAAAAGTATGTTTACATTAATTATTCAATCATTGTTGGGGCAGTACCCGAGATGAGATATCCCAAATTAGTTTCAATAGCAAATGGCTGGCCGAGAGAACCTGATATTTTGTTTGCCTCTAGAATGCGAGCAAACATGTCACATCCCAAGATAATATCAATCTCACCAGGCGTACAGAATGTTGTGTCTGCTAAGGGCAAATTGTCAAGATACGACAAAGAGTAGCGGTCAGCGCCGGATCTGCCATACGTTCAAAAAAGTGCAAAAACCTGGCGCCAACTCCGAAGGGGCGCCGTGAGAAAAAAAATATTGTATTTAAATTTTGTTATAATATTCCCTGAATCGTTTAAAAATTACTCACAGTCTGAAATAATTATTACGCTCTAGCAACACTTTCCAAAGAAACAGAACGCGCACGCATCAGGTTGGTATCAACGGCTTACGAATTTACAGTCAGTTACAATTTTTTTTTACAAATTCCATATATTTAGTTTAAACGTAAGATCTATTTTTCCATACATCTTTTACCGTCTTTTACGACGAATAGGTGCGATCCAAATTCAATAACCAATCACAGCGCGGTATTTTTGTTCGTAAGCCGTTGATACCATACGTCAGTGTTTAGTGTTTGTTCGCTCAACACAGGGGAAATGCAAGGTACAAATTTGAGGTTATATTCTTATTATCACTGCTCACTGTCTCTCGTCGGGACTGCCTGTTGCTAGTCAGAAGCTGTATATGCTATTCTTGTGTTGCACGTTGCCATGATAACGTTTTGTATTTGCTTTTTCTAATATTCCCGTTGGGTATATAGGTACATAAACGCAGTAAATCTCAAGAATGTCTAATGGACCTAGTTCAGCGAAACCACCCGCATTGTCTCGTAACCTATATTTTAAATCATGGTACGGGCACAAACAAACAATTCGTTGTATTATTTTAGAGCATAATTTGCAAAGAGTTTTTCCTAAAATAATTAAAATAGCACCATAATTTATGTTTACCCAATAGATTCAGAGAGTATAGGGCTCCTGGCGATCCTCTCTTTAAAAAAAAACGAGTGTGAGAGCTACCGCCAGGTCACTTGGAAAAGTCACACCCTTTATATGTTTTGATTTTATTTGATAAATTAGTGTAAAAAAAAATAATAATTAAATAAAAAAAATTGGGGTGAACGAATTTTTCATCAAAATAAAAATGTAGGGGGGGGGGGCGCCATCGGTACCTACTGCACAGGGCGCCAGATTTCGTAGATCCGGCCCTGGTAGCGGTTAATGTTAACAGTAGGCAACTCACTGGTTATGGTTTCTATTACATATGGTTTAATCGTATACGACTGGGTGATGTCATAGCGGGAGAGTAATATTAAGCAAGTTACGCCATTTGTCACATTTCTTACGTCACCTTTTCCCGTGACGTAAGTACTTGGAGATGACCGCACCGTAAAATTCAATCGTGAACAGCATTTGCGCGTAATTATGTTCCTTTGAGAGCCGCTATCTATTAGAGCCCGTATCGTCTGTACCTGGCCCTTAGCGTCTCTGGTAGTGCAAACAGCCGTTCCTAAGAGTGCAGTAGTATTTTTTGCACTAGGACATGAATTTGTTACACATAGCGAAACCGGATTCGAAGAATTTAAGTTATCATTATCGGCATCTGTTTGTGATGCGGGAGGCGGTATTGGGTCCGTTTGTGACTTCCGCCCATCAGTTTGTTCGAAATGCAACAAACTATGATGGTTTAGCGCGCATGTTTTGCATGTACTCTTTGATTTACAAGTTTTCGTGATGTGCCTAGTACTGAGGCAGTTCACGCAAACTCGAATATTCGATGACTCAAGCGCTTAGGTCGTACGGTTAACGGGTAAAAAAAATATGGCCATTTTAAATCGCCTCGGGTCATTGGGACCCAGCGTCGTCGACGCCGGGTTAATCATTTTTTCACCTCTGGAATTCAATGTACATTGTTTTTTCGATCGAATTATGCAGGATAAACTCACGAACGAAAAGTGACAACGTGGGTGGTTTGTATATTTATGGTGACAACCATCCAGCCACAATGACATGATTCGATTTATGAGCTTTTCAAACATTTTCTGAAACGAAATAAGATAAAACATTAACCACTCGTACCCATAAGCTTGTTTTCACGATGAATTCAAAAAAGAGTTTCGTAAAAACTCAAACGTCATTTTAACCTCAAATTGATTTAGGTACAAATAAATAATGAATGATAATGTTGTATGTGATCAAAAGAGCACTTGAGGTAATCCAACCGCTTTCCCGCCCTGGTAAAAGTGGTTACTCCTTCAGGGATTTAAATGATGGTAACTCCTTCAGGGCTCTCACAAGGACTCTTATTTTTTTAATAAACGAAGCTACTTATGATGCACGAAGCTAAACCCGTAAATGCCCCTGTAAAACAAGAGTTAGTCTGAAAATGGGGTGATGGGTTAGTGTAATCATATATAAAAATGAATCGCTAAATGTGTTGCTAAGCGCAAATCTCGAGATCAGCTGAACCGATTTCGCTAATTCTTTTTTTAGAATATTCCTTGAAGTACGAGGATGGTTCTTACGGATAGAAAAATTAAGAAAATTGCGCAGAAAATTGGACAATTTCAGAAAACCTATTACTAACCTAAACGACTATCTCACGTTTGACAGTACGCGTGTTTGAGAATGACATTTTGTAAAACAGTGATTGTTAAATTAATTCTATTTTTGAAAATCTTTAAGTTGATAAATTTATTTAAAGTAGGTACTCCTCTAATAGTTTGAATCGAATCAAGAATTTTAGATATTTTAAATAGGTACCTATGTTAGGTATCAAATTTAATATAAACGAAAAATGGAAATTTTAATAAAAATTGTAAAAGGTGGCACGCGGGCTGTTTAAAAACTGAATGTACTTAGATTGAATATATGGAACGCAGGAGGAAGGGGAAGGCGAGAGGGGGGAGGGGAACCTGGGAGGGGGAGGGGAACCTGAGAGGGGGGGAGGAGAACTCGGGAAAGGGGTTTGCGGGACGGGGGAAGGGGGGGAGTGGAATGGGGAGAGGGAAGGTGCAGGTGACGGAGTGGGAACGCAAGAGAGGAAGAGGACGCAGGAGAAGAAGGGGTGGCGGAAGCGGAACGGGACGAATGGGGAAGGACACTCAGGGAGAAACAATTTCTTTATTAAATGGCATAGCAACGCATGCCGGGACCAGCTAGTGAATGATGAACATAACATGAGATAAATACTGAGAAAATGATTAATATTATTTTATAAAAATTTGCAGAAAAATATAAGAAAAAACAATGCTATCACTCAAAACAATGGAAAAATAATAACTGTAAAAATCCTAAGATTACAAGTAAAGTCACCTGAAAGATACAGAGACTGAGGTGGAGTAAACAATACAAAATAAATAAAGTTCTAGGACCTTTGCTAAACCAAAATCAACATAACTTGAATGATACACAGCGATATCACAATAAAAGGCAAAATAAGAAAAAGAAAACTAAAAAATTCTTTTCACACAAAATTTTAATTTAAATAAAAAAAAAAAGTGACACACAGAAAGATCACATTAAGAAACAATAAGAAAATAAATATCTTTTTATTTACAATACATACCAATTACCTATTTCATAGAGAGCAATTTGTCAAATTAAATGGTTTTCTCAGCGATTCTCAAATCAGTAAATTTGGAATCCCGCAGGGAACAGTATTGGGACCAATTCTCTTTATCATTTATGTTAATGATATTTTTAAACCCACCATAAAATCCTAACTAATATCTTACGCTGATGACAGCAATTTTAGCTGAGGGATCAACGTGGAATGAAACTCAGAGAACGGCGGAATCAGATATAAATTTAATACAAAAATGGTTTGATAAAAATTTACTATCTCTAAATACAGATAAAACTTTTGTAATTCCTTTCACTCTGACTAAAAATGCTACCCCTGAAAATCTAAATATATGTATACACTCTTTTATTTGCGGCATGTTTCAGAGTGGAAGATACTATCAGTATCGCCCTGGTGTAAGACCACCATTCAGAATTGAAACGTTGCTTGAAAATGGCTTCAGCCGTGTTTGGTGCCCAGATCTGAATAGCCAGGTACTTCCCAACCTTCCTCTCCCCCACCTTCTTCCCCTCCCCATTACCTTCAGCCTCACAACATACCCCAATGGGGATGCCATAGTCTCACTGGCTCCAGACGGGAGCAGTTGAGATTCTTGTGCGGTATTCACTGTAAAAAAAAAAAAAACACTCATATAATTGTAATTCATATTCATATATATGTAAACCTGATTGCTCAGTACTCACTATTAAAACCAATGTTAAATACCTTGGGGTAACTATAGACAGTAACATAAAGTGGAAGATGCAAATCAGCACAACAGTTGAGAGACTAAGAAAATTGGTGTACATTTTCATTAGAATTCGAAACATTTTAAATATTAGTATGTTAAGAACTATTTACTTTTCCTTAATCCAATCAGTGCTACAGTATGGAATTGTTGGTTGGGGCGGTGCATTTAAAACTTCTCTTTTACCATTGGAAATCATTCAAAAATTAATTATAAAAATAATTTTAAAAAAGCCATATGATTACCCCACTATCAAATTATTTCAAGAATTTAAAGTACCTTTACTTCATGTTATTTATAAAAAAATTACAATACTACAAATACACAAAGATTGCTTCAATAATGAGAGCTTCACTCCTTTTTCAAACAGCATTAGAACAAATATCCTGGGCTCTATGACTGTCCCGCGTTGTAACACCACCACAGCTCAACAATACTATAAATATATTGCAGTTAAATGGTTTAACCAATTATCAGTTAATTTAAGATTGGAAACAAATTATAAAAAATTCGAAAAATCAATAAAAGCTCATTATATATAACTTATCACAATCACTACATCTAATAATATTTTATTTCTAAACACAATTGTAATATTTGATATCCTTTTTCTTTCTTTATCTTTCACCTTTCTTTTTTATCTCCTCTTCTTTCTGCTACATTCGTTCTATTATATGTTTTATATATTATATAAAACTATAGATGCATATTATATGATATAGACGATTTTTTTTCTTTGTATACTGTTAATTATCCATTAATTGATCTATATGTATATTAAAAAAATTTATATATTATTTAAACTTATATAAAAATTATTATCTGCATTCGTTGTCTCCGCCTTTTTAACACGAGCTTTGCTAAAAAAAAGGTGTAAGACATGTATTAAATAATGTTTTTTTTTCAAAAAACTTTATAAAATACAAAAAAACATGTTAATTTTTGTAACATTTATTAAATAATAAAAAAATACCAAAACTTGAAAGGAGGATCAAGGAAGACCATAATCGGTCATCCGTCATAGACTTGTATATCAACAGCGGCTCGCTGTGCTGGACAGTTTCTATCACCCGTGGGGTGATCATCTTTTTTTTTTAAACGCCTGCAAGTAGCACAGATAGCGGCCTCTGCCTTTTTGGGGCAATCCTCATAATCGTGACCACTTTCGGCACAATGACGACACGTAATTACGTCCTGAATGCAAGTCTTGCTTACATGGCCATACAGGTGACACTTGAAACATCCGATGGCTCCAATAAAATCGCCAACGCGACAGGCGTTCCACCCAAGAAAGCAATGACCGCTATCCACTAGAATCTTCCTAACCTCAGGAGCAGTTAAAGAGCTGTCAGAATTTGCATTTTCTAAGTGTAGCTATAATTAAAGAGTATAGGCATCGTTCGATACAATGTAACATTAAAATTAACAGAACGCAATCATTTTTAAAAGAAATTATGAATCAACAAGACAGTTAATATATTTTTTTATAAGAATAAAGCATATTCTACAGAAAAACAGTTCTGTAACTCTGTTTTATACACTTGTTGTAAAGTAGAAGAGTGTGACATAGGAGACGTAAATTCCGGGGCTTCTGCTAATTTTGGCATCTATTATATCACATGAATTGATGTTTCGCACAATGAGTCAGTACGTGACGTCTTATATATTCCTTTCGTGAACATGTATAGGAACATTTAGAACAGGAAAATGGTTTTTCTCTTGTATGGGTAAGTATATGACGATTTAAATGTTCCTTCCGAGAAAACGAGTGATTGCAATAAGAACATGAATAAGGTTTTTCTCCCTTGTGGGTAAACATGTGATCTCTCAGACATCCTTTTTGAGAACACGAATAACTGCAGTAGGGACATGAAAAAGGTTTTTCTCCAGTATGGGTAAGCATGTGAAGTTTCAAAACTCCCTTTCGAGAACAAGAATAACTGCAGTAGGAACACGAAAAAGGTTTTTCTCCCGTGTGGGTTAGCATGTGAGGTTTTAGTGTTCCATTTTGAGAACATGAATAACTGCAGTAGGAACATGAATAAGGCTTTACTCCAGTATGGGTTAACATGTGGTGTTTTAAATGCCCCTTTTGAGATGATGAATAGTTGCAGTAGGAACATGAATAAGGTTTACCTCCAGTATGGATTAACATGTGATTTTTTAGATTTCCCTTTTGAGAAAATGAAAGGGTGCAGTTGGAACATGAAAACGGTTTTTTTCCAGTATGCGTAAGCATGTGAATTTTTAAATTTCCCTTTTGAGAACATGAATAACTGCAGAAGGAACATAAAAAGGGGTTTTCTACAGTATGGGAAAACATGTGATATTTTAGATATCTCTTTACAGAACACGAATAGCTGCAGTGGGAACATGAAAACGGCTTTGGCAAAGGATGTTTCTTCAGGTTCGATAGGTCTGAAAAGAAGACGTTAAATAAAGAGACATAAATGAAAACAGAAAATTATTAAAACTAATTCTGACAAACAAAAATCGACATTACCTGCTGTCCGGATAATACTTTGAGAGTGCTCTAAGCATTCCTTTTTAACATTCAGCAGGTGGATGTCAATTTCCGTATAAGGAACATTCCCTCCATTTTCTTCTCGTGGTCCTGTTTCTGCCTTGATGAGAATAGTCTCCAATTTAATGCTACCTGGAATAACAAAAAAAAAAAAACAATTCATTGAAAGGTTTGTCAAGATAACAAATTTTGGTGTTGAGAATAACACCGCAGCTAACGTACGAGCTGTTTAGAATAAGCGAGTGCAAATTTCCATTGTAGGGTGGGCCATAGAAAATTCATCAAAAATAACAAAACAATCAGCATGGAAATGAACGTTCACTACTATATAAAAGTAGACAGAGAGGATTTTTATTTCTTTGAAATATTGTCGTCTTCATAAAGTGTAGCAGTACCGTGCTGGAGGAAATCCTTGAAAATGCTTGCCGGCACAATATGTTCAAAATTTTCTTACATCGACAGTTAACTGTAAAGAAATATTTCATGTGTTCATTCAAAAATACCGACGATTAGAGGGAAGTAGAAAACAGGCACCTGTCCTGACTTTATGTATCTGAAAAACCTATGCGATATACGTAATGTAACTTACTAGTTGGCTGAATAATCTCAGCATACTTCAAACATCCCTTCTTTCCATTCGGGTATTCAATTTCCATTTCCAAATACGGCTGTTCACCCGCGCCTTCTTCTTTCTGGGATTCTGGTTCCGTCTTGATGGAAACACTCTCTGTGTTAGGAAGATCCATGGTACTGCTGTGATAGTGTCCTGTTATATTATGGTAATTGGTATCGGCTCTAGTAAAGTAGAACTGTAATAAAACATTAAATAAATAGTCCAATTAGAGTGTTTATAAGTGTGCTCCAACTGATAGCGGATGGAAACAAAACCTAAACAATGATTGACGATAAAAACGCACTTTTCAGTTTATTGTTAACACCTTACCACTAAACGAGCGCTTTTACCAATGAAACAACAGAAACCTGAAATATTAAAACGTTAACAACTCAGGAGCCGGAGGTTTAAACGGAACACACTTAAGAGTTAAAGAGAGTAATTTCTATTGCCAGAATAAATAGAGAACTGTCGATTTGACGTTTGTGTAGTTTTGGGCAAGACGAAACAGTTATCTCATATATTACCTACGAAGTACATAAACACCGTCAATATGAAGCTTAAAAAAACAATATTAATAGATTTATGAAAACTTTTTTTTGATTTATCTCTGTTAAAATAGAGAAAAATTAAATACAATTTTGTTAAGAGGTAAGACAAAATATGTTTGTAATTATGATTTTTATTCAATGGAATCGGATTGTCTCCTTCGTTCAGGTAAAAGATCAATTGAACTTAATGGTTTCGCTTGGTTTTTTCTCTTCACTTGTGACAGCGGCCGTGGCTACAGTTCGGTTTATGGGAGAAATTCCTAAAAAATAAAACTAGTTATTTTTATACTAATTATGGGCCGGAAAAACCGAATCTGAAAGAATTAGGCGGCGGAAAGCAATATTAACTGAGTTACACGACTTTAAAATTTTTTATACGCATACAGGAAAATAGCCATTTTGGAAACATTCTGATTCCTACAAAATCAAACTAATAGTTATTTTTATACTAATTATGGGCCGGGGAATCCGAATCTGAAAGAATTAGGCGGCGGCAAGCAATATTAACTGAATTACACGACTTTAAAATTTTCCATACATGCACATGAAAATATTCATTTCGCAAGCTGATTTTGACTTGACACACGTAGTACAAAGACCATAGAAAACAAGATAACATAGATGTTTTTACCACACAAAATTAAGTGTTGCCATTAACCAGTAATATCAATAACGTAAAATAACACGTTTATATTTTAAGTACTTATTCTTTATAAATTTTACTCACTTTTGTATCACAAACCATGTTACATAAACCCAGCGTAGATGCTAAACTACTTGAAAACAGGGATGTTTTATTGCCGTGACGCGAGCAGGCGGTATAAAGGGGCACAAACCATGTTACACAAACCTAGCGTAGCCGTTAAACTACTTGAAAACAGGGATGTTTTTTGCCGTGACGCGAGCAGGCGGTATAAAGGGGCACAAACCATGTTACACAAACCTAGCGTAGCCGCTAAACTACTTGAAAACAGGGATGTTTTTATGCCGTGACGCGAGCAGGCGGTATAAAGGGGCACAAACCATGTTACACAAACCTAGCGTAGCCGCTAAACTACTTGAAAACGTAGGCTGTTTTTTTTAAATTGCTGCGAGCAGGCGGTATAAAGGGGCACAAACCATGTTACACAAACCTAGCGTAGCCGCTAAACTACTTGAAAACGTAGGCTGTTTTTTTTAAATTGACGCGAGCAGGCGGTATAAAGGGGCACAAACCATGTTACACAAACCTAGCGTTAGGTTAGGTTAGGTTAGGGACGTGAGCAGGCGGTATAAAGGGGCACAAACCATGTTACACAAACCTCGCGTAGCCGTTAAACTACTTGAAAACAGGGATGTTTTTTAAAATTGACGCGAGCAGGCGGTATAAAGGGGTACAAACCATGTTACACAAACCTAGCGTTAGGTTAGGTTTGGTTACGCATTTTTAAGATTACGAATTTTCATACTTTTGGTTTAAGAATACGGCCGTTGAGATAGTTGTAATTCATAAATATAGGGATAAATATTTTTTGAGACTTGGTAACACTGCCAACACATGTTTTCGTAGATTTCTTGTTTATCTATGATTTTGTACTGAATGAGTCAAATTCAGCTACCGAAATGAATATTTTCTTGTTTGTGTGTATTGAAAATTTTAAAGTCGTGTAATTCAGTTAATATTGCTTTCCGCCGCCTAATTCTTTCAGATTCGGTTTTTCCGGCCCATAATTAGTATAAAAATAACTAGTTTTATTTTTTAGGAATTTCCCCCATAAACCGAATTTATTCCGCGGCCGTAAATCAACAATAAATAAACACATGTATTCTTGACTGTCACGTGATGTTGGTGTTGGGTAGCTCAATATGTTGTTATATCGAGAATAATGTAAAAACTGATCAATCAATGAGTGTTTCGTGTAATATTCTTACATAAATAAGCAACAATATTAAGAAGCTCATGTGTTATTTAGTCAATATAGCAAGAACCCACTTATTTCGTAAGGAGAAGGCAAAGCGCGGCGGTCAATTCCAAAGTGGTAAAGAAATGTCACTGGAGGAGTAGAAGAGTTTGAATTTTCAGAAGTTTACTATTAAAATGTGATGGTTTTTGAGGTTATTTAAATTTAACACAATTATTGTTTAGTTTACACGATAATCCATTGGTAAGGCGGAGGTTCCGGAGGAACAATCACCGTATGGCAAGATTGGCAAGAGGAAACTGAGAAGACAAAAACTGACATATCCATAGACATCCGTATATTGAAGAAAATAATCACAAAGTAAGCACCGGACAGTAGATCCCGTCCAATCGCATTTCTGAATACCTACCGCACAAAAGTACCAACTGTTCGAAGCAAGTGCGACTGACATCTCCAATATATTATAGGGAAGGTTTGCGGTTAGACTGAAAGGAGTAGGGAAGGGAATGAGATGGGGAAGAGGATGGACGGGTTGTTTTACATTTGATTGTAAAAAAAATCAAAGGGGATTAATCCCACTTATAAATGGAATATTTTCATAATTAACTTTTATTTTTTTATTGATCTTTAAATAGGACAAAATATTAGAGTTTGCAACTTGTAATTGTTAATGATCTTCCATTAAAAGCATTTGCTTGTCGATGAAAGAAGAGTTCATATTTCATATATTATGTTTGTATAGTTAATACGAAAATAATAATAATTCAGTTAAAATGAAAGAAGAAAATAAAGATTAATGTTTGTATTGTTCTTCACCCTCCTCTCTCTCATCTCTTTACCCTCCGAAATACTTTCAGCCTCACAACATACCCTAACAGGGGATGCCATAGTTTCACCGGCTCCAGACTCTTTATAAGGTATTCACATAAATTAATATAAAGTGTTTTCTTATAGATTTTTAATTATTTTTTTTTTCAAATTGAGTCTTTTATAGGACCTTTTTTTAGAACCAGCAGAAACTTCAACCTATTGACTGTGAGAAATCTTTGACCTCGAGAAATAATTTCTCCCATAAAGTAAAAAAAAATATGTACCTAGGTATTGCTTCTTTACTTATATTAAGTATTAACAATTTTGACTTTTTTATTTAGAGAATTCTTTACATAATAAAAGCGCATCAAAATAACTCAAAGATATTTTTAGTAAAGGCCCGTTTATAATAGGAATAAGCCGTAAGCCGAATGCCGTAAGCCGTAAGCCGTAGAAGTTGGAAGATAGGAAACCTGTGTATCCGTTTATAATAGATGGCAATAAGCCGTTAACTTTTTCCGTAACCGAAAAGATGGTTCAACTTTATCTTTTACGGTTACGGCATACAGAAAGCTTAGATATATGCTGAGATTTATGTATTTTTGATCGATACTCTATGGTATCTGCATGGTATTGATGGTATATCTACTATTGACATTCTTCATGTCTTTATATGGAAATGTCCCGTGTTATTCCTTTTTTGATTAATGGGACGGACACTCCAACGTCGTTTTTTCCTTATTTTTTTCGTCTGTGCGTCTCCATATGCAGTATATGCCAGCCCCAGAATTGACAAAAACATTCCACACGCGACAATGTCTGACGAATCCATCTAAATCTATCGTTTTAATAATTATTTAAATAAAACAATATGAATTCGAATATACTCTTCTCGGTTGACAGTTGACATTTGACATGACAAGTGACAGCGGCTCACTTCTATGGGCGTATTCTATTCTATTCTATTCCTATTCCAATTATAAACGACGTTCTAAAATATTACGGCTTATAGATTACGGCACCGGCTTATTCTTACGGCTTATTCCTATTATAAACGGGGCTTTAACCGGTGCCAAAAAAAGTTGGCAGGTCAATCGTGACTCCTGTTTTATTCTAACGTATGTCCAACAATTAAAGTTAGGAGACTTGTGCGCCGAAAGCCCTAAGTACCTTAAAAGCCAACTTATTGTGTGCACAGGAAGGCCAACCGTCCAATTGACAATTAGTTATTAAGCTATTTTAACCCTTGTGTACAAAATCGCTTGCACTAAATTTCGGCATGAAAACTTTTTTGCAAGAAATTCTATCTCAAGGTCACCGATTTCTCACAATCACAGGTTGAAATATCTGTTGGCCATATGTTATACAACACGCAATTTGAATTAAATTATCAAAATGTCATGAAATTATATATATGATTGTTTCCCACAAACCTTTGGTGTTGCCCTTTATTTAGAAAACGATTTCAGCGCTCTATTTTTCTTAACATTTTTTCTGAAAATTAAGGTTGATCTATGGTTTTATTTTTGCTTTATGGCAACTTTCTGCCTA
This sequence comes from Limnephilus marmoratus, assembly GCA_917880885.1. NCBI lineage: Eukaryota > Metazoa > Arthropoda > Insecta > Trichoptera > Limnephilidae > Limnephilus > Limnephilus marmoratus. The sequence continues at coordinate 15,797,076 of OU862907.1, read as the reverse complement.
TCTGTCACGCGTTACCGCTTTACGTGGACCGGCTAGGTTCGTGTAACCTCGTGTATTATAATTTTATTGTAATCAATCGAAGTGGTAAGTCAAATGATTAATTAGTCCCACAAGCATTTGTTTCATTGCTCTGTATTGATTTCCGTAACCAGATTGTCTAAACTATAGATATCAAACTAACATTTCAAGTTTTTTTTTATATGAATTATTTATACTTCATATAACCATTATACTTCAGAACATTATACTTCATGCTATCAAGTTGTAAGACTTCTTCTATCGTTTATTTTATATCCATCTATACAAATTGATTACCTATGCAACTCTTCAAATTACTTTACTCAGTTTGACGTGAGGAGTACGATATGAAAATGATAATTTTTCTTTTCCAGAATTTCTGCAAAGAAGATTCAGAAATCTGTTTACCGGAAATGGATCTCTTGACCTCGGATTTTGCAGTAATAAAGTCTGAACCGGAGACAATCCTCGAAGAAGGGAGTTCAATATCCCACTGTGATGCAATATTGCAGTACGGGATTGTCAAACAGGAGACAGAAGAAAAGTGTGAACCGGTGACTCTAGCGGCAGAGGAACATGCGCCAGAATGTGGCGCTTACTCTGAAATAGATATTGACTATCCGGACATCAAGAAGGAATGTTTCGTTTATCTGGAAAGGATCGACATGAGTCGAGGTAAGCCACATTTTTTCCCGATGTCCTCTCTTGTCGGAGGATAGTTTCCCCTGCAGACTGCATCCCGGAACAGCTCAGCGGAACTGCACTCTAACCTGTAATGTTGGTGTCAATGCCATGGTTACCACGTCTCCCATTTAATCTACCTCTAGGTTTAAACGGTATAAGTGTATACTGTATTTATCTATATTTTACATAATTTATTACGGAATTCATTACTTTTACGTTTGTGTGAGAGCATGACCTTTGTAATATGATTTTTTTTTTAACTTTGAAAGTTTTGGTATGAAGATTTTTTATTTGTGGGAGGCTCAGCCTACCCAGACTGAAAAATATCTTGTACAGAAAATTTAAAAAAAATTGTTAAGGCGATCCACTAGTTCACTACTGTGCCGTGGACAGTAGTTCTTCGGTGGACGCCATAGGGTTCACTTTGAATAACCGAATTCGTCGACTACCGGCCGTATTGTAAAATATCAACGCGAAAATGCATATTTTGTTTTATTTTGGGAAGATTGGGTGTAAATATCAACTTTTTTTGCGATTATTATAAAATAAACTGAATTTGCCACATTACACAATAAAACCATATCCGAAAAGGGATTTATAAATAGGAGAGTTTGGACTTGAAAGTGTGTTTTTTAGACCTTACACTTTATTTTTTTATAGGCTTATTAAAAGACTTAAAAAAAAAATTACCGATATTTTTAAGGGCCAAGGTATGTTCTGCACGCAGTATTTAATTGAAGCATCTCTACATATTATAAAGTAAAGTCCCCCGCGCCGTCTTTCTGTCTGTCTGTCTGTCTGTCTGTTCGCGATAAACTCGAAAACTACTGAACGGATTTTCATGCGGTTTTCACCAATAGATAGAGTGTTTCGTGAGGAAGGTTTACGTATGTAATTTGTCAAGGATTTGTGTACTTAAATTGGTTGAAACATAACGATAATTGTTAGAAGTGTCGGAAAAATTTCAGCTGCCTCGTAGCTTTCATCGAAAACGCTGCCTAATCCTTTTAGGATATAACAAAACAACGCATGGTGGGATATTCCTCTTTTATAGATCTACAAAAAAGTCCGCGATGGCATATATCTATCTTTTACGGATAGCTTACTATACGCATTCTATCTTCTCATCTTATTATTCTTATCAATTGCATATTAGATATAATGTGTATAGTAAGCTATCCGTAAAAGATAGATATATACCTTCGCGGACTTTTTGTAGATCTATAAAAGAGGAATATCCCATCATTAATTGTTTTGTTATATCCTAAAAGGATTAGGCAGCGTTTTCGATGAAAGCTACCAGGCGGCTGGACTTTTTTCCGACACTTCTAACAATTATCGTTATGATTCAACCAATTTTCAAAAATCCTTGACAAATTACATACCTAAGCCTTCCTCACAAAATACTCTAGATATTGGTGAAAACCGCATGAAAAACCGTTCAGTAGTTTTCGAGTTTATTGCGAACAGACAGACAGACGGCGCAGGGGACTTTATAATATGTAGAGATAGAGATAATCGGTCAAAAATACATTTTTGTTGCATTTGCATTTTTGAGTTTTTTTTTTTATATAAGATAGGTAAGTGCCAAATTATATGAGTAGAAATTTAAGTTTTGTGGTATCATCATTACATAGTATAAAATGAAGTTGCTCAAAATATACGTGCGCATAGATCTTTAAAACTACGCAACAGATTTTCATGCGGTTTTCACCAATAGTTAGTGTGATTTAAGAGGAAGGTTTATATGTTTAATAAATGCTTATTATAGTAGAGAAAAGTCGAGAAATTCAATTTAGGCAACGGGCAGCGGGCAGCGGGCAGCTGGCGAGCGGATGGTGTGGATTTTATAAAGGTTGGGTAAATGGCGTTGTGTTTCGTTAGCCACAGCAACGTGTGGCCGGGTCTGCTAGTCTACAATACTTCTAAGCGATCAAATTTTCAAAATAAAAACATATGATTATGCATTATTTACTATGACTTCATCTTTTCACCTACGACAACAACGAAAATGTCATATTTGTTTCTAAATCACGAAACGTCTAGAATTTTTTTTTTTACATAACTCCACACAGGAGGCCCTGAGGAAAATAATTTCCCTGAGGGCTTACGTTATCCTTGAAGATGCTGTGTGTTGGATCTTTTTGAGGAAAGGAAGGAGTGAACATGGGTCTTGAAGATACCCATATTGTTGGTGGGAGGAAACACAGAGGCCCAACAGCCCCTGTTTAACATCCGTTTGAAATATCGTGTAGACAACACATATGCTCACAACGTCCTCCTTTACCCTAAATAAGTTTATTTGTTAATAATTTAAAAAAACAGTATCTTTGCAGAACTGCCATACTACAACACTCTTAACTTTTATTGCTCACATAAAGTTTCTGAATATTAAAGTTTCAACTAATCGTTAATCATATTTGGGTCGCAAGTAAGCTACATGATTTATTGTACATTAAAGGTACTTCTTTTTTATTTATTAAATATGATGGTAGAATTACACATTATTATAACGTTTTTCTTTTAACCCTTAACACCACTCGCGGGGGAGTAGAGCCCCCCACCAAGCAGTATTTATTTATTTATTTGAACGCCATAAAATCGCTTTTATAATCGGGTGATACATGATACATGATGCATAATGAACCCAGGAGGGTAGTTATAATAATAACAGAATAAGAATGTACGTAACAAAGAACCTATGTATGATAACAAACTAATATTTAATATTAGGATACAATTATGTGTTACAACAACAACAAAAATATGAGCTCATATAGAGTATACACTTTTTGTGCAGAATAAAAATAAGTAAATAAAGGTGACTTCTTAGTTTTTTTTTACTATATTTTAAGGTTACTTCTATTTGTATATATCGTTGGATTCTAGGGAATGACTAAAATGGAGTAATTTTGTAATGATGTTATTATTACTTTCAGTTTGATATGACTGCAGGGACCGATAATTAGTTCTGGTTTTTTGGGGCTGTCAGTTGGAGATTCAGTAATAAATTTGGTTTAAAAATAATAATTTAGAAAAAATAAAAACGCAAGTATCGCAAATATTTATTTTATTTTAAGCCATACGAGTTACGGCTCTGTGTAATCTCAGTATCGCCCGAGAGGTCGATACTAAGAATTTCTAACGGGCTGACTGGGTGGTTACCTAAGAATTTTTTTTTTTTTTTTTGCATTGGATACTCGGAAAATGATCCTGGATAATGCAAATCTTAGTGACAATATCGATATTGCATTTTATGGCAAAAACGTAGACAAATAGGTAAAAACACCGCCATTGCGGTCACGAGTTCGAGCGCATAATATTTTTGCGCATTTGTCTGCCTGAGAGGTCCTGCTCAATCGAAAAATGAGATCCCCGCTTGAAATTCCTATAAATGTAACATTTTTGTATAAAAAATGTAATAAATAGTTTTCTTGGATCTATTACATGTCTTTCGTCAATTTTAAATATATATATTTATGAAGCATTAATTTATGGGGGGCCTTGGTCCCCCTCAAGTGAATTTGTGTAGGCTGAAAATAGCGAGTGTTGCTAAGGGTTAAAAATACGTTACCTTATTCGTGTCACACTTTTTAAACGACTTCAAAAAGGAGGAGGTTCTCAATTCGACTGTATTTTTTATGTTTGTTACCTCATAACTTTTGACTGGGTGAACCGATATTGAAGATTCATTTTTATTTGAAAGCTGATGCTTCCCGTGTGGTCCCATTTTAATTTGGTTTAGTTCCGACAATGGCATCCATGAGAAAACTATATGTCTTAAATTTGCATTAAGTATATGCGCGACAAATGGACGAATAACTCAATATCACGCCAACCGATTTCGATGATTCTTTTTTTATTGGAAAGGATGTACTTCAAGGGTAATTCAATGAGAGTTTTGTTAGGTTCTGATTATCGAATCCATGAGAAATTAACGAAACTCGGCCGAATCTCTTAATTTGATCCTAACGTCGTTCTTGTCAAACTATGTCGGTCTCATATGAGCAGCACGTTTAGTAGGTTTAACCATATTCATGCAATTTAGTTAGCGTACTTCAGATTCACTAAAAATCAAAAAATTTTAACAAAACAAAAAAACGACTTCAAAAAATGCACTAAAAAGTAAAAAAAATTATTTCGTATTCTTCTACAACTTCATAATCAACTTACTTTTTCTAATCATCAATATGTAGGCACGATTGTTATTTTTGGAGTCGGTGTCAGCAAAGGTACCCGGCCCGGCGTGTTCACTTGACAGCTCCCCACGCCGACGCGGCCCCGCTCTCGCCTCTCTTGTGCGACACAAGTACATCTCACCTATAACTATGTATGCAGTTACAAACTTGACTGACACCGACTCCAAAAGTAACAATCGTACCTACATATTGATGATTAGAAAAAGTAAGTTGATTATGATGTTGTAGAAGAATACGAAATTATTATTTTACTTTTTAGTGCATTTTTTTAAGTCGTTTTTTTGTTTTGTTAAAATTTTTGTTTATTTAGAACAATGCTCGTGTTCAAAAGGTGGACAAATATATGTCAACAACAATTCAAAATCCTCTTTTAGAAATAGTTAGGAAATTGAAGAATTTTGTAATTTTACAATTTTATGTCTTACAAATGTAAATAAGGTAATTTATTTGTTGTTTTGATTTAATTTCTTATAGGAAAAATTCGGTTTCTTTTTTCTAGTTCTTGGCATAATCTTCAGTTTTCGTTAGCAGTTATACTTTAAATTTGATTGTTTCTTGTTTCTCGTCCGATATTGTATCTTTGTTGATTAATTTGCAAAAAATTGTTTTTTAACCAAATTTTTGATTTTTAATCCCTGGTTGTTTTATTAAATATCATTCTTCAACGTCTCCAAAATTTCATTTAAAGACATATTGGAGACGACACTTATTATTACAAAAGGGCGTAAATTATTGTTTTATTGCGGTATTTAAATAGGTACATAGTTATCTATGTCCTTATACAATCCTTATATATCCATACACTTGAAATAACACATTTTACCAAATCAATCACTTATCTTCGCAATTTAATTAAATATGCCTTTATGCTTTCTTCCAATTTTATTTATTTATTTTTTTAAATTATTTATTAACCAAGATAAGCACAAATACATTTTTTTTAACAGTTTGAAGTGTAATACATATTTTTTGGTTTTGGTAAACACCACCTCACTAGGCTGAGCCTGTTCCGAGGTGGCAGGAATTTAGTCAAATTTTTGATTACTTAATCTTGTAAGAAAAGAATAAGATAATTTTTTTAATTTACATTTGAAAAGATAAATAGATTAAAGAAAAAGAAAATGAAAAAAGTTGAGAAACATAAAAAATATTCATACAATTAATAAGAAATATAAAAATTTAAAATGATTACATACTTAAGAATTTCTTCTGGTAATTCTCCAAATATCTTCAATGCTCCGTACATCAATGACTTTTGACTCTGTGATTTTTTCCTGAAGGGGTGTCAATTCAATAGACCTATGGCCATTATTTATTTTGTAGATTAACATTCTAGTATTGAAATAAATAATTTATTTAAATGACAAATGTGCTTTCTGTTGAAGTTTAAAACGTTACTACACTGTGATGGGAGAAAATATCTTCACATTGACTAAAAATCAGCGCCGGATTTGCCATACGTTCAAAAACGTGCAAAAACCTGGCGCCAACTCCGAAGGGGCGCCGTGAGAAAATAAATATTGTATTAAAAATTAGTTATAATATTCCCTGAACCGTTTAAAAATTACCCATAGTACGAAATAATTATTACGCTCTAGCAACACTTTCTAAAGAAACAGAATGCGCACGCATCTGGTTGGTATCAACGGCTTACGAATTTATGGTCAGTTACAGAATTTTTTTACAAATTCCATATATTTATTTTAAACGTAAGATCTATTTTTCCATATATCTTTTACCGTGTTTTACGACGAATAGGTGCGATCCAAATTCAATAACCAATCACAGCGCGGTATTTTTGTTCGTAAGCCGTTGATACCATACGTCAGTGTTTAGTGTTTGTTCGCCCAACACAGGGGAAATGCAAGGTACAAATTTGAGGTTATATTCTTATTATCACTGCTCACTGTCTCTCGTCGGGACCGCCTGTCAGAAGCTAGTAGATGCTATTCTTATGTTGTACGTTGCCATGAGAACGTATTTGTATTTGCTTTTTCTAATATTCGCGTTGGGTATATAGGTACATAAACGCAGTAAATCTCAAGAATGTCTAATGGACCTAGTTCAGCGAAACCACCCGCATTGTCTCGTAACCTATATTTTAAATCATGGTACGGGCACAAACAAACAATTCGTTGTATTATTTTAAAGCATAACTTGCAAAGAGTTTTTCCTAAAGTAATTAAAATAGCACCATAATTTATGTTTACCCAATAGATTCAGAGAGTATAGGGCTCCTGGCGATCCTCTCTTTAAAAAAAAACGAGTGTGATAGCTACCGCCAGGTCACTTGGAAAAGTTACACCCTTTATATGTCTTGATTTTATTTGATAAATTAGTGTAAAAAAAATAATAATTAAATAAAAAAAATTAAAAAAATTGGGGTGAACGAATTTTTAATCAAAATAAAAATGTAGGGGGGGGGGGGGGCGCCATCGGTACCTACTGCACAGGGCGCCAGATTTCGTAGATCCGGCCCTGCTAAAAATAACCAAACAACGCACTGAAAGTGCTCAAAATCTGAGTTTTTTTCTCCTTGAAGCAACATTCCTTGAAGCCGTCATCTGCGATCATTCTTATTTCTTAAATTGATCTTAATTTCTCTTTTCTAAATATCTTAATTTAAAAAAAAGGTCTAAATATAAAAAAATATATACTTTATTAAGTTAAGGGATGTGCACAACTTAATAAATAATTTGGAGTAAAAATATAAACGAAATTTTTTTCTCCGGCCACATTTTTTATTTATTTTTTAAATTCAACTAAAAAACATAAAAGATCGGGTCAAGGTGAGAGCGTTGTGCGGTTTCTTGGCTGAGTGACTAGTGACGATATATGAAAGATTTTATAAATATTGTTTTGTTTTTAATCTAATCTAATCTAAGACACTATATAAAGAGGTAAGATTTGTTTGTTTGTTTGTTTGTTTGTTTGCATCGAACAGGCTCCGAAACTACTGAACCGATTTGAAAAATTCTTTCACTGGTAGAAAGCTACACTATCCCCGGGTGACATAGGCTATATTATTTTTTCAAAAAAATTAGGGATCCTTACTAAAACTCTCATAATGTAACCCAAGGTGTAAAAAAACTACCTAAAATATTCTTTGCATCGCGTGCGCTGCGAAAACTATTAATGATAGAATAAAATAATGTACTACGACTTTGCAGAAGATATCATTATTTACAAAAAGTGTCGCTACAGCATATGTCTAACTATTATAGTTATGCCACAATAAGTGTTCTTTTATTTGAAAATTTTAATTAAAATGTCGCCGCTTGAAAAGGATCTTTATTTGTATCTTGGTTTTAATCCTTATCAAAATAAATTACTTCATAAACAAGACTGCTTTAATACCTTTATTTAACTTTTTGAATTATTCAATTCGGACATACCATTCGAAAGATATCGCGAGTTTAAAAGTGCAAGTATTAGATAATTTATAAAGTTAGCTAGGAAGGGGACGCGGGAGGGGAACGGGGACGCACGAAACGTGATTCCGGGAGAAAAAAGTATTTATTTGAATATTGCATTGCAACGCATGCCGGGAACCAGCTAGTAAATAAATATAAATTTGGTACTGCTGTCCCGGGAAACATTTATTGGATAATATATTATAATAAAACGAATATTAAACTTTATTCCACTTAATTTTATCTGACCGTAACTGGTTTCAGCTCGTTAGAGACATCTTCAGACTTGTACAAATAATTCTTAGTCTACGGTTTATATACACAACATATTGGGGAGAGGGAGAGGGGTGGTCTACAAGGATTTTAATCAATTACAATAATTATATTTGTTGCCAAGTCGTTTTAAACTGTCGAATTTCTAAATATTTTGGAAATTCTGATTACGTTGGGTTTGTAGCTCACTTTAATGAGGATTAGGCAAATACCTTACAAGTAATGTGAGTTACTAATGACCTAATTTTATTGTCAAATCGTTATTATATTTATGAAGTATGGAATTTTTTATTTCTTTTTGAAGGGATATGTGTTTACATTGGAGTGGGAATGGTCTAAACTAAATACATATTCGAATATCGAATTTATTATGAAAATTACACCGGATACAAAAGCAGGGTCTTAGCAAATGAATCTAATTGCTTTATCTTTACAAAGCTACTTTTTGAAGGGAAACATGTTTACATTGGAGTAGGAATGGTCTAAACTAAATACCTATTTATTGGATAACCATCACCTCTGCCATAGATCTCCCCAATCCAATCCAAGTGGTTCGCTACGTTTGGTGACTTAGGGTGCCCAGGTTCATAGGGTGAGGTTTGTACAGGTCTTGGCGGCCGATAAGTCTGCCCGGTGTGTAGGATTTTTTTTATTTTTTTATTGTATAAAGGTTACATACAATGGGAATTTATACCCGCTAAACTACTGCAAGTAGGTTGTCAGCAGGAGATTAGTTCCACAGATTAGTTAAAACAATACATGAAATAATCATAAACGCGTCAGCGTGGCAACAACATACACATATAATAGCTTATTAACCATAAACATATTTATATATATATATATATATATATAATAAAACATTGTGATAATATGATATGCAATGTTGATAATTATTATTCAGAGACCGTATTTTATGGTGAAAAAATGTAGATTAAGATTTTTTTTTAATATTATTAAGACAGTTGAGTATATACCACACTAGTCATTAACACAATTGCAAATTAGTACATGGTGAGAGTGAAGTTGAGGGATCGGATGAGGGAGGTCTTTTATCCTCTTTAGCCGGAATCTCTCGACCCATCGACTCGCACTGCTGTTTGAGGAATGGATTCATACGTCCGTTATGACTGAACACACTGACCACCAGATTCCTACCCACCCCTGATACCTATTTTCTTCCCAGAACCTCCTCTCCTTTCTTTCCTTAAAAAATCCTCTACACAGCATCCGCTAAGATGACTTAGGCCCTGAGAGAAATTGTTTTCCTTAGGGCCGTGTGGAGCTAATATAAAACAAATATATCATACTAATCAAAAAGGTAACGGAGACAAAAACTTCATACTTATTCGTTTTTACTCCAAATAATGTCAGGAATCGCTGGTCACAATAAGTCAAGTACCACCCTGAATATATATTTATATAAGTGTATATAAACAGTTTTTTTATGAGTGATCAATTTACGTATTGTTGTTTTATTTTCCCAGGTAGCATTAATGTTGAGCCTGTTCTCATTAAGGCGGAACTTGGTCCCCGAGAAGAAGATGAATGGGAAGTTCCTTTTACGGAAATGGACATTGACCTGCCGGATGTAAAACAGGAATCCTTAAAACACTTTGGAAGAATTAACCAGACAACAGGTAAAATCGAATTTCGCCATTTTCGTCATAAGATTTAAAAATTATTTCTATTATATTAACATTTCTTCGAAGTTTACTGTCCTTGATTTAATTCATTCTTTTTCATGTCGTTGACAGATCTGAAGACACATCATGTGGAAAAACGATTATCTTGCAACTACTCCTGCTCTCATTTGACGACTTTAGAAATGAACTTCCATACTGGAAAACAACCTTTCCCATGTCCTGAGTGCAACTATTTGTATTCTCGCAAGGGAGATTTTAATAAATACTTGCTGACTGACGGTGGACAGGCATCGTTTTCATGTTCCGAGTGCAATTATTCATGTTCTCGAAAGAGCGATCTGATCAGACACATGCTGACTCACAGTGGAGAAAAACCTTTTTCATGTTCAAAGTGCAACTATTCATGTTCTCAAAAAAGCCATCTGACGAGCCACATGCTGACTCACAGTGGTGAAAAACCTTTTTCATGTTCCGAGTGCAACTATTCATGTTCCATTAAGGGCAGTCTGACGAGGCACATGCTAACCCACAGTGGAGAAAAACCTTTCTCATGTTCCAAATGCAACTATTTATGTTCCATTAAGGGCAGTCTGACGAGGCACATGCTAACCCACAGCAGAGAAAAACCTTTTTCGTGTTCCGATTAAAACTATTAATGTTCTCATAAAGTCAGTCTAACTAGCCACATGCTGACTCATAGTGGAGAAAAACCGTTTTCATGTTCCGAGTGCAATTATTCATGTTCTCGAAAGGGCGATCTGATCAGGCACATGCTGACTCACAGTGAAAAAAAACCTTTTTCGTGTTCCGTGAACTATTCATATTCTCGAAACGGAAATCTCACGAGCCACATACTGACTCACAGTGGATAGAAACCTTTTTCTTGTTCCAGGTGCAACTATTCATGTTCTCGAAAGGACAGTCTCACGAGCCACATGCTAACCCACAGCAGAGAAAAACCTTTTTCGTGTTCCGAATGCAATTATTCATGTTCTCATAAAGTCAGTCTAACTAGCCACATGCTGACTCATAGTGAAGATAAACCGTTTTCATGTTCCGAGTGCAATTATTCATGTTCTCGAATGGGCGATCTGATCAGGCACATGCTGACTCACAGTGGAGAAAAACCTTTTTCATGTTCCGAGTGAATCTATGTTCTCATAAGAGCAATCTGACTCGCCACATGCTGACTCATGGTGGAGAAAAACCTTTTTCATGTTCAGAGTGCAACTATTCATATTCTCTAAAGGGAAATCTGAAGAGCCACATGCTGACACACAGTCTAGAAACACTTTCTCACAGTGGAGAGAAACCTTTTTTCGTTCTAAGTTCAACTGCTTTGTTCTTTAAAACACAAATATTTTCCGAAACACAGACGCAATGGTAGTGGAAAATAAACTTTTTAATGTTTTAACAAAATTTATGCATTTTTTCAAAAAGACCTCCTGGACGAAAAACCTTATTAGTTCGTTCATTTGAATTCATCTTCAAAAAATCAAAGATATTTGTGAATCTATGTCATCCCCGACTGAAGTAAGTGGAGCGGATAGGTTGGAATTTTCGCCATCGCCTCCACAGCATGACAGTTGAGGTCTTGAGGTAAGCTCAGTATTGCGGGGTCAAAATCCGGCGTGCGCAAAAACATTTTATTTAATTTATTTGCATATTTATGAAAACTATCAAAACAACATTAGATGCACAAATTTAATGAAAAACTAAAATTACAATTGTCACTTATTATGAATTCCTATAATGGGTCGTCCCGACTTTCTCACATGACGTCATCGTGTTAACGGAAACCTCGTTAATTCCATCAATAATCTCAGCGAAACTTGAATGTCTCAATCACCACTTCTACCGAGTAGATCCCAGTTCAAATACCAGCTCCAATAAAAGAGAGGGAGGAGTCCTTGTAGCGATCCATTAACGTATTACTTAAACAATTCTTTAAAATAAAAACAGTGGCGTTGAACAGATATTCATGCCGCTTGAAAATTAAAATCTTGCAAGTTAATAATGGGATTTGCATATTTTCCGCCATCTTCTGATACACAGCTGTATATGAATCATGCTGAAGATGTGAAAATTTTAAGGTTTAAATATCCCAGCGCATAGCTTATTATGATAGGTGTCTATTTCTTTCAGAATATGTCTTAGAACTATGACTACCCTCAATTATCAGGTGTTATCATATCAATATCATTGCTGAATTGTACTTAAAAATGTTAGATATTATGAGAAATAAATAAAATAAATAAATAAATTGCTAATCCTAGTGAGAGGGAGATTCAGCTATGTAAATTTTTATCAGTCGCACAACTAAACTCTGTCGGTAACATAAATAGCAGCATTCTTGATTTTGTTTTTTTTTGCAGTGAACCCACTGCTACTGTGTGTAAATCTTTGAAAACTATTAACTGTAGACATTTATTACGCTCCTCTGGATATAACTATTCCCTTTGTTAACAACACTTGTCAATCTTTAAAATGTCATGTCATCTTATAACTTCCATAAGCAAATTTTCCAAAAACGTCTTATTAATTAAATACATTAGAGTGGTCCTTCCTGGAAAACACAGATATTTGGAATAACGTAATTGAATTTTATGCTTTTCTAACTGATGTCATTGCAAAATTTTGCCCCTTCAACATTTGACATTTTTCATATTTCAAACTGTTTTAGTTCTAATTGGTCACTTTAACACATAATCAGTGGCGTTGCTACTAATGTGCTGGGTGGTGCTGTGCACAGGGGCCCCCAAGCTCACGGTGGCCCTGGACCCTGACCAGCAAGCCTCAAATTTATTTATTTTTTTATATTGTGTTTTAAAAGATTGTTCTCATACACGTGAGAACAACTTAGTTATAAAAACTCAGTTAATTAAACAAATAAGAAAAATAGGTAAAGATTTATATAAAATCAACCAGCCAAATTATACAATGGTTAAATTTTTTAACAGTTTAAATAAAAAATTGATAAAATAAAACAAAAAAAAGTTAGAAAAAAAAAATATCAAAATACAAAGTTTACTCAAATGACAATTAAAGAGAGGCAAGACCTCGAGACATAATTAAAGACACAAATGATACATAATAAATTAGCACATCTTTTTCGGCAGTCGCAGAGCATTTTTTTTGATACCATATAAATTATCGGCAAAAATATCTACTACTCTATCTTGTTATATAATCGACACATTTGGGTCAGAGGGCTAAAATAGGCGATATTATTTGTGAATGTGTTCAGGTGAAACATATTATGGCGTCTTAAACAATGGGAATTGGGAACATTTATATCAATATTGCTAAGACACAGTGAAGTATCAAGATGGCCGTGAATTATTTTATGTAAACATATTAGATCAGTCAATTGCCTTCTGATTTTAAGTGTATTCATTTTGAAGTATTGAAGTCGCATGTCGTATGATCTAAGATGTTCTTGTTATGCACATTTAAAAGATAACCGTCTTAGCATTTTTGTTTGAACGGATTCTACAATGTTTTCATATTTGAAGTAAAGTGGATTCCAAATAATGCTTCCAAATTCAATTTTACTTCTAATTAAGGCATGTTAGAGGGTTAGAATTAATAGAGGTTCTTTGAAAGGTTTACATATTCTATGAATAAATCCCATCATTTTAAATGATTTATACTTAATGTCGTTAATGTGTATATCATATATGAATCTGGAATCAAGGGTGATGGCAATGATAACCCAGTAATTGAATGTGTCGAGGTCATTTTAAAGCAGTTGATGATCAGAAACAGAGTTAATTTTACGAAAAATTTTAAGTTCATCGGCGAAAAAAGCAAAATCACAGTTTAATTTTGACCCAAGTTCATTTATGAATATTAGAAAAAGAAGAGGACCCAGATTTGACCCCTTGGTACACCAGAAGTTACATTTATAGGGGATGATTTATATCCATTAATAATTACTAGTTGCGTTCTGTTAGATAAATATGATTTCACCCAGCGAAATAGGTCTCCATGTATTCCTATTTGATCAAGCTTTTTAGGTAAGATGGAGTGGATAACTTTATCAAAAGCTTTTTGTAAGTCGGTATAAATAGAATTTACTTGTAATCTTTTATTAAAAGTGTACACACATAATCACAGAATTCCAAAAGTTTGAAGTAATAGATCTGTGAGGAACAAACCCATGTTGCGTGGTGCAGAGAAGGGGCTTAAAGTGAGAAAAAATATTTTTTATATATAAGAGATTCAAAAACTTAAACAAAAGATGATAGTATACTAATTGGTCTATCATTTTTTTTTTAAGATTGGTAACCCGATTTGAATACTGGTACCACATAGGCTTTTTTCCACAAGCCAGGAAAAGTTCCAGAGGTTAAATATTCGTTGAAAATAATAAAAAAGTGGTAAACATAATGAATCAGCACAGCATCTGACAAAGAAAGGTGGAATACCATCGGGGCCGGAAACCTTATTGGAATCTATTTTACTCAAAAAACATTTTATTTCAAGTGCACTAATATGAATTTTACCAAGATTGCTTTGGTTGTGTTCAGTAATATTTAACATTGAATCATTATCAGGTGATTCCGAATTAGTATAAACAGATGAATAATATTTCGAGAACATGTTTGCTATGTGTTCTCCATCGTTTGCGGAAATATAGTAATACAATTAGTTTTTCGTAATGATTTTGAGTATGACCAGAATACCTTTATATTATCTTGCAGACCATTTTCGACAGAGTTGATGTATGATTTATAACATTCAATTTGCACTTTTTTGGCCATTTTCCGTAAATTGGAGAATTCTCTATCCACGTTTTTTTGCCTTTTTGACTAGCTATAAATTCTCCCACCTTTGGAATTCAAATAAAATAGGTTGCAACACGACTTTAATGTAGTGTTGTCGGTCAGAGAGTTACCGTTTAAAATTTTCTAAAATTTGGCATGTTATTAGTTGGAATATAAATAAAATAGGTTGCAACACTTTAAGGTCCGAGGGCCCGGGGACCAGTAAAAGATATTGTACTTTGAAATTTCTGGCATTTAATACTGAGGCTTATAAGAAATCACAGTTTTTATTTCATTTTATAAAACGTACCATTTAGATCCCATTCAAAATTGAGGAAATGTGGGAGAATAATATATTAAACATTTTACACACATGATTACTGCTTCAGAGCATGTGGTAACAATTATTTTTAAAGCGCTGAATTTAATGGCAATGAAAGAATTATATACAAAAGATATTCTAATGTACGCATTCAAGAATCAGGATAACTTTACACAGAAAAACTCCGCAAAGAATGCAAAGCTGATGCGTAGCTAAGCGTAATGAGTGAGATCAAGAAAAGAACGCTTCGATCGTTTGGTCATGTAGAGCGAATGAACGAGAAAAGGAGTGTAAGTAGAATAGGTATATGACGTAGATGTGAATGGTAGAAGAAGTCGGGGACGCCCGAGAAAGACATGGCACGACCAAGTGAATCAGATACTTAAGTCGGGCCGTGTCAAGAGTCAGAATAATAGAAGAGCATGTATGAAACGATGTATGAATGTGAACGAGGCAAGGAGTGTGTGCCAAGACTGATTGTTTGGCTGTCCCCGTCCTCTCTGCCTACACCTGCGGAGAAACGGCGTCATGGTTAGTAAGTT
The DNA here is from genome assembly GCA_917880885.1 of Limnephilus marmoratus. Lineage (NCBI taxonomy): Eukaryota > Metazoa > Arthropoda > Insecta > Trichoptera > Limnephilidae > Limnephilus > Limnephilus marmoratus. The sequence continues at coordinate 15,781,210 of OU862907.1, read as the reverse complement.
TAGAAAAACTCGAGCCGATTCACAAGATCCACATTACAACATACATTCCACCAACCTACAACTAAAACGATTTTTGGACAAAGAAATATGCAATACCTACTTCTCTATAAAATTATTTTATTTACTCCCTCTTGCAATAAAAAAACCATAAAAAATAACCTTCTTCTTCAAAAAACAAAGATATGGATTATGGACATGGGAAGGAAGAAGCCATTTTCATGTTCCGATTGTAGTTTTAATTTCCCGCATGCTAATTCAATCTAAATTAAAGCTAGTTCTGTTTTCAGAATGCAATGAAAAATTTCAGTTGTTGTTTTACTTGCCGATGCATTTTTACGGAAACCATTCTCGTGTTCAAAGTGTAGTTACAAAATTCTGGTTGCAGACTATGTGCAGCCAGATTTTTAGGAAAACTATTTGCACGTTCTGAGTATACCTAGCTAGTGTTACTATTTCTTAAATTCTTACAAAACTGGATTCGAGTGGCGCACCCCTCCCTCCCCCCGAGGCGGAAATCCGGAGTGCGGCCCGCGGGTTAAAGTATGCGGGTCATTCCGCGGTTTCGTTCAAATCACATGTTCTCGCAAAAAAGTCATATGAAAGTGAATGTTTTTGAAGAAAATTTTATTGGAAAATGTAGCTATTTAAAAAAGGAAAAAGGAGTATTTCCCAGATTAGCCATTTGTTACTTAATTACTTTATGATACACAAAAAACATGCTAAAATTTCATTACCTTCCCCATGAAAATGAGGGACCGGTAAATTGATCTACAAATAAGAACAGTTTACACTAGTAAAATTACTACAATTATTAATCGACCTGTATGTACAACTAATTATGCATATTTATTTGTATTTAATTTATTTTTAAAGCTATTGTATCATAGAAAGAATTGAGATTTTGATTTTGTCCAGAGAAAATCGTCGTAGTCTTCCGCGAAAGTGGTAATTAAAATTGTGACCGCGTTTGTCCCTGTTGGTCAGCTGTATCCCGCCCCGCATCTCCGTTACTAACCAGTGTATCACTACATCTAGACGGGGGAAGCCGTGCGTCTCTGAATAAAGAAATATCTGCGATCTCAGTGCTCGAAACAACTTTGTCACCGACCAGGCATCATTACCTTCCAGCATTTTTTAAAGTAAGTACATGTTTTAAAAATTCGAATCATATGTCTATAAACTGTATTTACTCGGACTATTTTTGATTGAATCATACAGATTTGTAATGTCAACATTAAGCGAGTAATTGAGAAAAAACTGTCAAAACTTCATTACCCTCCGATTCATTACCTTCCATATCGTCAAAATTTTTGCCGGATGGTAATGTAGAGGTTTGGAGGGTAATGAAACTTTTGTAAGGGTTATTTTTACGAGCATCTGGGACCATGTTTTGTTATTTAGTTATCAAAGTACCTACCACTAATGCCATCTTTGTCTATGTTTCTAAGCTTAATAAATATCAGTTCTCGCTGTCTCCTGAATAAAACAACGTGTTTCATTTAATAGGTTATGGGCCCAGAAGATTCCCAAGCGTTTTTTAAATAATCAGTCACGATAATTTAAATGGTATTTGTGTTAAAAATTCATTTCTTATTGTCGCGGATGTATTTGTTCGTATTGAGAATAGGGCAAGGAGTTATTGCGAATGCAAACTCGTAATTAGTGTCGGGACATTTTTAACAAAAATGGCGGCGGCATCATATCTCACAAGTATACCCAAGTTGGTTGGACGACAAAACTACGACGTATGGGCGTATGCCGTTGAAAACCTACTTATATTGGAAGGTATGGAGAAGTGTATCAAGGCCGAAGAAACTGTTGCAGTTGGAGATGATGCAAAAACAAAAGCGAAGATAATCCTCACTATAGATCCGTCACTGTATGTACACATCAAGCAAGCTACATCTACTGCAGACTTGTGGAAAAGGCTAAAGCAAATGTTCGATGATAATGGTTTTTCAAGACGCATTTCCTTATTAAGAAGTTTGATATCGATTCGTCTTGAAACTTGTGACTCGATGCAGAGTTACGTCACGCAAATTATTGAAACTGGCCAGAAATTATCCGGAACCGGATTTAATGTGAACAATGAATGGATAGGCTGTTTAATGCTTGCTGGTCTACCAGAAAAATTCTACCCCATGATATTAGCAATCGAGCATAGTGGAATAATAATTACTGCAGATGCAATAAAAACAAAATTGCTTGATATGGCAGGAAATGACACGGAGTCAGTTGGGGCATTTTCCGCCAGAGTGCGTCCGCGCCGCAATGTTGACGGAAATACATCGAAGGTCAAAACAGTAATGAAATCTATCAGATGTTATAGATGTAAAAAAGAAGGGCATTTTAAAAATCAATGTCCTGTTGGGCAATCAGAGCGAAAGAAGACGTCAAATGCATTTTCTGTTGTGTTTTTGAACGGGAATTACAACAAAATGGATTGGTTTATAGACTCGGGCTCTTGTTTTCACATGTCACCAGATGTAAACATTATGTGTAATACGTCGAATCGGACGAGTGTGAAGGAAATAATTGCAGCTAATAGAAGTGCTATGCCTGTTTTATGCTCGGGAGAAGCTAAAATTATTACTTTAACCCCGAAAAGTAAATATGAAGTTATATTAAAAGATATTTTATGTGTGCCAAAACTTACGACAAACTTGATATCTGTCAGTCAGTTAATCAAAAATGGAAATAAAGTGGACTTCAAAAGAAAATGCTGCTATGTTTATAGTAAACAGAACGAGTTAGTTGCTATAGCAGATTTGACAGATGGTGTTTATAAACTAAGGATGGAATACAAGTTAAAAGTTCCTGAAAGAATAATGTCTAATTTAGCGGTTTCAGGCAACACTTGGCACCGCAGATTGGGTCATGTCAATAGTAATTATCTGAATAAAATGACCAGTGCTGTAGAAGGAATGAATCTTCGAGAAAAAGTTGATCTTGGCAAGACATCGTGTACAGTTTGTTGCGAGGGAAAGCAGTGTCGTCTTCCATTCTCAAAAACTGGTACAAGAAGCAAAGAATTACTTCATTTAGTTCATACTGACGTTTGCGGACCTATGGAGAAAGGATCGCTTGCAGGTTCAAGATTCTTCATACTCTTCGTTGATGACTATAGTCGTATGACATTTGTATATTTTATCAAACACAAAAATGAAGCACTTAGATGTTTTGCAGAATTTAAAGCAAAAGTTGAAAAACAAACAAATAAGAAAATAAAGATATTGAGAAGCGATAATGGTGGTGAATACTGCAACAAGGAGTTTGATTCATATCTCAAGAAGGAAGGTATCACGCACCAAAAAAGTAACCCATATACCCCAGAGCAGAATGGCTTGTCAGAACGTAATAATCGAACGATTGTCGAGAAGGCTAGATGCTTATTGTTTGATGCGCATTTGGGTAAAGAATTCTGGGCTGAGGCGACCAATACAGCAGTTTATTTACAAAATCGTACTGTACTTCCTAGTTTAAATGAAAAAACTCCATATGAGATCTGGACTGGATGTAAACCAGACATAAGTCATTTAAGAATATTTGGTAGCAAGGTTATGGCTCATGTTGCTAAAGAGAAGCGTCAGAAATGGGACAAAAAGTCTGAACAGCACATACTTGTGGGCTATCCAGATGACATCAAAGGTTACCGAATATACAACCCTAGAACTAAATATATCACAACTAGTAGAGATGTCATTATCATGGAAGATGAAAACAACCCAGAGGTTAATATACCTATCACTGAGAGTGGAGAAAACTCATGTCCAGTGGGGGACACTAGTTGCAAAGATACGTCACGTTCAGAAGATATAACGTTAGATGAGGATACATTAGTCGAAGATGCATCAGATGATACACTCCTGATACTTACTCTTCTGATACTTACACTAGTGATTTTGAAGATGTTGATGATTCACCTGAGCAGCGTGTTAGATTCAGCAGAATCATTAGGAAGCCAGAGCGGTATAGGATGACGAATATGTGCATTCCTGAGGGTGTGTTTGATGATACTAATAGACTGTCTTTAGAAGAAGCATTACAGGGAAATGAAAAAAAGCAGTGGTTAAGTGCAGTAAAAGAAGAACTTCAGTGTTTTAAAGAAAATAATGCATGGGAGTTCGTTGATATGCCAAAGGATGGTAAAACCATAGTGAAATGCAAATGGGTGTTACGAAAAAAAATTGATAATAGTAATAATGTTCGATACCGTGCACGTTTAGTAGCCAAGGGCTACATGCAGAAGAAAAATGTGGACTATTCAGACACTTTCTCGCCGGTTGTTAGGCACTCAACTTTGAGATTGTTATTCGCATTATCTGTAAAACTTGAATTAGATGTTACACATCTAGATGTTACTACTGCATTCTTGAACGGGGACCTTGAGGAAACAATTTATATGGAATTACCAGAATGTTTATTAGATTCTCAAAAAGACAATAATAAAGTACTTAAATTGAATCGAGCTATTTACGGTCTTAAGCAATCCTCAAGGGCCTGGTACAAAAAGGTCGATTAATGTCTTGTTGGTATTGGTTATAAACGTAGTACGTTAGAACCATGTTTATACACAAAAAATAAGAATGATAAAAAGACAATAGTTACTTTGTATGTGGATGATTTTTTTATATTTTCTAATGATAATGTAGAATGTAATAATTTGAAAAAGGAATTGGCTTCACAATTTAAGTTAAAAGATTTGGGTCAGGTCAAAAATTGTTTAGGGATGAGTGTTAATATTGATAAGGTTAATGGTACAGTTACTCTAAGCCAGGAGAGTTATGTTGATCAGTTGCTAAATAGATTTAACATGGCAGATTGTAAAGTAGCAGATACACCTTTAGAGGCTAAATTGAATATTAACAAAGAAAATAAAAATCCTGACAGTCAAATTCCTTATCAACAGCTTATTGGTGAACTTATGTATTTAGCAGTATTAACCAGACCTGATATAGCGTTTACAGTAAGTTTTCTGAGTCAATTTAATAATTGCTATAACCAGGAAACTTGGTTATACGCTAAACGTATTTTAAGATATCTCAAGAAAACAAAGCATTTTGGATTAAAATATAGTCAATGTGGTAATTCAAAATTAGAGGGTTTTGTTGATTCAGATTGGGGAAGTAACATCATTGATCGCAAGTCCTATACAGGTTTGTGTTATATTTTAGCTGGATGTGTTATTTCTTGGGAGGCTAAGAAACAAAAAACAGTTGCTCTTTCGAGCACTGAGGCTGAATACATTGGTGTAGCCGAAGCTTGTAGGGAAGCTATTTATTTAAGTAATTTGTTAAAAGAAATAAACAATGAGTCATACACCATATCCTTATTTAATGATAATCAGGGTGCACTTAAGTTGTCTTCAAATAATAGCTATAATAAAAGAACTAAGCATATTGACATACGACACCACTTTTGTAAAGAATGTATTAATGATAAAATTGTAGAACTGAAATACTTGGAAACAGCTGAAATGCCAGCAGATCTATTTACAAAAGGTTTGGCTAGTACCAAGCATTATTATTTTATGCAATTGTTGGGTATGCAGGATGTAAAGAATTAACATGTTTATATTATATACCTTTGTTGTAATATGGGTATTATGTACGTTATTTTGATAAGTGGGGGTGTTATTTAGTTATCAAAGTACCTACCACTAATGCCATCTTTGTCTATGTTTCTAAGCTTAATAAATATCAGTTCTCGCTGTCTCCTGAATAAAACAACGTGTTTCATTTAATATGTTTGGGGGTTAATAAAAGCTAATATTATGAATAAATGCAGTTTCTTGCGTTCTGGCGTCAGACAATTTCGGTTTTGGTGAAATACATATTTTCGTTTTATTTTCTTTCTGATGTGGAAAAACAATCAGTTAAAATTTACCCTGCAAATTTTTATTTGAAAATTGATTTTTTATTCAATGATATAATTATTCAAAAGAAAACGAATATATTATACAAATGATTTAACTATTCACCCTACAGTCCTCAAGATCTTTCATTAGTTAGTTGTCTTTCAAAACTGACGAATTTTTACATTATTTAAGTTTCTAAACAAAGCCAAATTTAAACAAAAATCTACATAAATATCTAATAAATAACTGGGCATCAAGAGTCCAACGTAAATTTCTTGATTAAAAAACGGTATCACTACTGTTACATTTTAAATCATTTAGGGTAAAAAATTATTAAATAAAGATATAAAATTGGTAACATTTTTTGGACTCTCCTGTAAAAGTTGCCAAAATGAAATTATCCATTTTTGTTCTTCAACTTCTCACTTAATCCAATACTAATGATAATTTTTTTGTTATTTGTTACAGGCTTAACCACTATAAACCACAATGGCAAAGTTAAATAAAAATCTGAAAAATTAAGAAAAGCTATCCAAGGACAGACTACGTAAGCAACAAAAATATGCAGAGATTAAAAACAATCCGAAACTTCAGAAAGCGAAAGAAAAAAAAGATACACTCTGCGAAAAGCGCATAAAATGATATGCAGCATTGAAGATAATAATTGTTTGGATGATTTTTATAGCGCCATTTTCGTGAAAAAGATATGAGTGAAAGAGCCCAGAGAAAGCAAGGACGAAGGTGGCGAAAGAACTCTCTAAATTATTTGAAGAAAAAAAGGGGAGCGATGTAAAATAGAAATGATTATACTGGAAAATATGCCTCCAATTAGTGACATTGTTAAGGAAGTACCCAATAATGTGCGAAACACTCTAGATCCTGACCTCTTCACAGTCGAGAATGAACAACGAATCACACAAAAAACATGCATGGTCTAACGAATGTTAGAAAATTAAGGTACAGATCTAGGAAAAACATTACCAAGTTACAGGATGAGATAAACAAACTTAAGAAAGAGAAAAAAAAACGAACAAAAGAAAATGGAGGCGTTGCAGCTACGAAACGCAAGCATAGCAATCGAAGATACATTAGAGAAAAAAGTAAACGCTACTATTGACTCGCCTACTATTTTCAATAATATTGATGACAATATGCTATTGAGCGAATTCGACGGCTCCATGTTTTTGGACGATACTATTGCTTCAACGCCAGAATCTGCTAAAACTATAGAAAAGAAATGTAAAGTGAAAATACTCTCAAATGTCAACATAATTCCTTCTATAAAAATAGTACCCAAGAATTCAATCTTTTCGATCAATGTGAGTTCGAGAAGTTTATCCGATCCCCAAGAGTAGAAGATCCTAATTTGACATGGAAAAAAATCCTAAAAACATGGAAATTGACGAAAAGAGCGTAAGGAGGCGCCATTCAATTATGACTTCGAAGACAGGATAATGGTTCAATATTTTTTTTTTTTTTTTTATTAGTAATAGATATAAGGTACATAAATTACAAATAAATTTTATACAGTAATTAATTACATAGTAGAATATTTGATGTACCCCCATAATTAAGCAAGGCTTGCGTGTATGGGGGGGTGTTATTGTATTGCTTTTTTAATATCATTCAGTTTAAGTTTTCAGTATAATTTTTTAGGTGAGTTTTAAAACTTTTTATATTGGTATTCATGTTTCTAATTTTTTCTGGTAATGAATTAAAAAATTTTGCTCCGAGATATTTATGACTCAATTGTCCAATTTTTTTTTTACATTTTGGAGTGGGAAGTATTGATGTTTGTCTAAGACTTCTGTTATTTTTAAAGGGTGCAACTTGATTTTTAATATTATCTTTATAAATTTGTAATGTTGCATGATAAAAGTATAATGCACTTAATTTTCTGACCTTAAATTGTTTGAATAAAAGTTCTGACGAATATGCGTAGGGTTTTTTTTAAATTGTTTTTATTATTAGTTTTTGTGATATGTAAATTGTTTGTGTTTGATTTTTATATGTACCGCCCCATCCTATAATGCCGTATTGTATACGCCTGTCTCAACACAGGTATTCCCTAGTGAGACAGGCATCGAATAATGTTATGTAAACATACCTTTTATAGATAAATAAATAAATAAATAAATAAATAATTGATTGACAGAAAACGAAGTATGTGGTTCTAAGTAATTTTTCGTTTAAAATATCTCTTAAACATCTAAATATATATGTTAGTTTCCTTATTCTGTTGTTCAGAATATTTATGTGTGGAGACCATTTTAAACGCTGGTCTATTGTTATGCCCAGGTACTTAATATCAGTTTTGCTTTCTATTTTTGAACATGATATATTACATTTGTGGTTTTCTGTATTTGTCACAGAGTGGATTATTAAGTTTATTTCTTTAGGTGTTTCTTGTTTTTTAATGAAAAATGGTAAATAATAGGTTTTTTTAGAATTTAAAGTCAACAGGTTTTTATCAAACCACAATTTTAGTGCATTGATATCTGTATTTGCCATTTTGTTTAATTCAGACCAGGTGTTTGCTTTTAGTAATAGGACTGTGTCGTCAGCGTAGGAGACAATGTCTCCATATTTAGAAATATTGAATATATCATTGACATATATAATAAATAACAATGGTCCCAAAACTGTACCTTGGGGTATTGAAAAATCGCTATATTTTGAATCGCTGACTTGATTTAGTAATTTTACTTGTTGTGGTCTTTCATGTAAATAACTAGCTATCCATGCTAAGACTTTCCCATTAATTCCTATAGATTTTAATTTATTTATTAATTTTTTATGTGATATGCTGTCGAAAGCTTTTTTCAAGTCTATAAATATTCCGATACATTTTTTATCGGAATCTAGGGCCGTATATAAATAGTTGGTTATTTTTGCTATCGCGTCGTGAGTACTTGTATTTTTTTTGAAGCCGAATTGATTATCATTAATTATTTTATTTTCATCTAAGAATGTCCAAATTTGTTTTTTTACAATTTTCTCATATATTTTTGATATATTTGATAGAAGGGAAATCGGGCGGTAATTTTGTGGATCTTTAGGACAGTCTGTTTTATAAATGGGAGTTATAATTGCTCTTTTGTAATTATTGGGAAACTCGCCATTTGCTAGACTTAGGTTTATTATATGTGTTATTGGGAGAATTAAGTATGTTTTCATCGCTTTTATTGTCTTAGCATTTATGTTATCAAAGCCGGGGGCAGAACCTCCTTTTAGTTCCGAAATAGTTCTGTCAATGTCGGCTTCTGTGACTGGCTCAAATTTATTTATTTGACATTGTGTTCTGTGTTGTGGATTTGATATATTGGTCGAATTTATGGATTTTGCTAGGTTTTTTCCAACGTTATTAAAATGGTTATTTAAAATATTACAACATTTTTTTGTGTTATTTTGTACATTATATATTAATTTCCCATCTGATATTTCGGATATGTGCTTATATGTTTTATTTATATTTATTATTTCATTTATTGTTGACCATATTTTTTTATTATTGTCTTTAGCTTCTGTTATAATTTTTGAGTAATAGTCGTTTTTCGTTTTTCTAATTAGAGTAGTTAATATATTTTTATACTTTTTATAATATATTATAATTTTATTGTTAACTAGTGGTCTTTGTGTTATTTTATAAAGTTTATTTTTTTTTCTAATGGCTTTTATTAATCCTAGAGTAATCCATGGTTTAATTTTCTTTGTTTTTGAATTGGGGACGATCTGTGTTGTTTTTGTTGCTTCTAAAACGTGTTTAGTTAAAGTTTTTTCAAACAGTAAGGCACTTTGGTTGGTGCATTTATTTTTTAAAACTTCTTCCCATTTTTCATTTATTAATGATTTTTTTTAATAATTCATAGTCTATTTGGGAATATAGAAGATTTAATTTGGGTATTGTGTTTAGTTTTTTATTTGTCTCATGTAATATAAGACACGCGTAATGGTCAGTTATATTAGTTTTCCAAACAGTAGATTTAATATTTTTTATTTCATTCAAATGTATTTTACACCAGATATGGTCTATACATGATGGAGTTTGGTTTTTAATTTCTCGAGTGTTACTATTAATACAAGATTTAAAGTTGAGGTGTGTCATTATGTTAATGAAATTATTTGTTTCTATTGAGTTATGGTTAGCAGAGATGTTTATATTGAAATCACCACATACAAAAGTAAGAATTTTCGATAATTTGCTTAGATATTCATATAGTTCATTTATGAAGTTAGTTATGTTTGATTTGTGTGTTCTGTATACTGTTATAATTCTGTATAATTTGTTTTTTAATTTTATATCTATTTTTAGACAATTTACATGTTGTATATCAATTTCTTCAATGTTAATAATTTCACACTCGTCATGAACAAATATAATTATACCACTATTTTTATTAATTGGTGTTGTTGTTGCGATGCCTTTGTAGTTGGGTAGTGCATTAATGTGTTGATCGTTATTACAGTGCGTTTCTGTTAACACTATGCAGGCGGGCGATAAAAGCAGATCATTTATATTTATCAAAAATTCATCAAGGTTTTTTGCGATGCTTCGAATGTTCATGTGTAGTAATAAAAAGGGGGAACTGTTTGTAACGCACCACTTATTAACTTCTTTAATATTTTGACATATTTCTTGGTTTATTTTGTATTTTTCGTCAATTTGTTTTACTATGTATTCGGTCATTTTGAATTATAATTAATTTTTTCTTGAGCAAAGTTAAGCATTTTCAATCTGTGTTTGCATTTTTCACTATTTGATTTGTGGTCTGTTGGAGTCTTAGTATTAAATTTTAAATTAAGTTCTGTGCAATTAATGCATTTTGGTATTTCGTTCTTATTGTTGCAGTTTTTTAGGTTATGTTCACCCGCACAATGAAGGCATATTGGTTTGTTTGGTGGTTGGAGGCAACGCATTGCTGTGTGACCATATTTTTGGCAATGGTAACACTGCATGAGGGGGTTGCAATCCTCTACTTTAATTTGGTAAAATCCTAGGTTTACGCTTTTTTTCGAAATTAGAAGATTTCTGAGATTTCCACTGGTTTCGAGAATTATATTTTTTTGTTTAAATTTTTTAATTTGTATGGTTCCTTTGTATTTTATCTGGTTTGGGTCGATTTCGTAAATAATTTTTATGTCTTCATTTTGCAGAATCAAATCTGATATAAATTCTTCTTGTGTATATTTTTCGTCTATTCCTTTAAAGATCATGCACGGTCTTTTTTTATCAATGCTTTCAACGTGTATTCCTTCAAGTTTTAACTTTGTAATTTCATTTTTGATGTTGGCCATATCATCCGCTTTTTGTAAATTTATTATTAATTCATTTTTTGATGTCTTCCTGAAGCTACTTACTCCGATTCCTAGTTTAGATATTTTGATGTTCTTCGTGATGGTTTCTTTTATGTCTTCGTTATCATTTTTAGTTTTAATTATAATGGGGTATACTGGAATATTGGGTGTTGTGTTTTTTCCACTGGTGATGCTAGCGTAACTTCTCGTAGTAGCATTGTTTTCCAGATTTTGATATTTTTCTAAGTTACTGATATATTTTCTATCACTGCTGATAATGTTTTCTTGTAATTCAATTATTTTTTCTTGTAATGACAGACTCTCTTTGTTAATAGCATCTTCCAATTTTGTTATTATGAGTTCAATCGTATTTTTTGTTTTCTGGTCCTTGATAGTCTGAATTTTCGAAACCTCACTCTTTAACTCACTTAGATAACTCGCTACCGTCATTTTTGGTTCTTCAATTTGGGTTCAAAAATGCCCCCACTCTATTTAAAATTTAAAATATTGTCTCTTGTTACAGTAACAGCCATAACAATATTCTGTTAACTTTTTGTCTATGGCTTCAAATGTCACTTATCTTCAAACTTCAAATTCAAATGGTTTGAAATTCAAATATCACTTGTCATGTTAATTTCAAGATTTTGTTTTTAATTTCACTCTTATAGTTTATGTGTTCTCACTGTGATTATTTATTAATTGGAAAACGATCCACTTTTTTAATGTGATACACTTAGTTTTGTGTGAAAAACATAATCTAGATATCGTTTTTTTGAAACTTTTTGTAGGACAAAAATATTTGGTTACTTATGAAAAACTCCATAGATTATTTATAAAATAAATAACGCAACACATCATTTCATTGGGAAAATTATTGGGAAATATGAGTACACACTAGAGTACAAAGTATTTTTTTTGAAAAAGCTCAAGGAAATTCCAAAAAAATTGTCTGGCCAATTTCATTTCATTCTGGAATCACAAATTTTTCAGCGCTTGCAAGATCCATATGAGAATGGAAGAGGAAAATTCACTTTCAAAAATTTGCCGAACTTTAATTTTAAATAGTTTTCCAGCAAAAACCTTCACAAGAATAGCAACTCGTGATCTCATTAAAGTTCCTTAAATATCATGTTCCTATTTAGATGTAAGACCTGTACCTTCTACGTATTAGTTATGTTGTGTTTGTTTAGTAGTGTCTGATGTTATTTTTAACTGCATTCCAATTGAGTTCTGTTCTTTTCTTATTTTAATTATTATTTTTAATATTTAAATATTTCTATTTTTCAATTATTACAGTGTTTGCTCTATTACAGGAATTATTACAATTATTAATTATTACAGGAATGTGAAAATTTTGTATTTCTTGTGTCCAATACCCACTTATAAAACTGAATTATAAATAATTTGACTATGCCTTATAATTTCGGGGTAAGTAGAATAAGTAGGGAAATTATGGTGTGCCTGTGATGTTCCAGCTGCATTTTCTTCATTTGTCCCTATTTTGATATTTTGTCCATTATTTTTCAACAGTTTATACAAATATTGCAAAAGCATAAGTAAGCAGAACTGATTACGTATGAACAAATGTATTTCTTGTCTCCAATACTCGAAAGTCTGAATAAAGCTTTAAGTTTTTCACTATAATAGATTTTTCTTCCTTTTTCCTAATCCGCTCATCACGTCATGTCAAATGATACTTGGCGTGATTTGAAATCTATTATATTATTCAAATTCAATTCATATTTTATTATTCACAGAAATTTTAAGAACTTTGAACGTGTTCACTACCATTTATTAACATTTCATTACCAAACTTCATCACCATCCAAATTTATAAATTACCATCCAACAGTTTTTCATTACCATCCACACCTTCATTACCATCCATCAATTTTCTTCGTATCTAAGAGTCGTACAGAGGTGCCCTTTTCACCTCTCTACATCTGGTAGGTACAGGAACCCATTTCTATAAAAATATATAGTAAAAACGCAAAAAAAAAAATTTCCGCGGAATCGGGCAAATTTGAACGAAACCGCGGAATGACCCATGCCCACCCGAATGGCCCGCGACCCTGAAAAGGTTCCCAACCTCTGTTTTAAAGCTTAGTATTACATTACGTTTGTCGTTCCCTGTAACATAATGAAGTATCGCCCTATATCAAAATTGTCGATATTTAGTAAAATTTTTGAAAAAGTTGTTCATGAGTAACTTTATGGCTGTATTCAGTCAGTAACCACTGAAAATCAACACGGCTTTATGAAAAAACGATCAACTGTGTCCAATCGTGCAATATTTACCGAATTCGTTTCAAAATCATCGGATAAAAGAATACAAGTGGATACAATATGTACAGAATTCTACAAAGCATAAGTCAAAATTGACCATTGTCTACTCTTATCATAACTATTAGCTTTGGGAATACATGGTGATTTGTACCGATGGCTAGTCTCCCCTCTTGACGGACGCTCCCAGTTAATAGCAGTGAACGGCTTTAATTTTGATATTGTCGATGTTCCTTCAGGTGTCCCCCAAGGATCTCACCTGGGACCGTTGCTTTTCACTATATTAATCAATGATACTGTACAATGCTTTAAGCATGCTAAACTTTTACTCTTTGCTGATGATTTGAAAATATTTATTTCTATCAACTCTATTACTGATTGCTATAAACTTTATCAAGATCTTAATAGACTTAATATTTTTACACACTTATGAAATACGAAATACAACAATTTATGTTTTTGTATTTATTTGTTACAAAAAAAAAATAAAATAAAAAGTTGAAACTTCTTCCATAATTAATGTAGGAATATTTTTTTTATCTGAAAGCATGGGCGGATTTATTGTAAGCATATTTATTTTTGTGTACTGTGGAGATTCCATCACAGTACATACTTAGAAGCAGAAACTGTCTTTATTAAACGTTTAATTTTTCTATTGTTTTGACACTTTCATAAATCTTCCTATATATACTTGAACTTATAACCGTCCGCCCCGATTTTTTTGCTCATCCGTACCCTGTGCCCCCCGCCAGAAACAAATCCTGGATCCTCCCTTGTCTGAAAGCACTAATTTTTTACTAATAATCAGCCATTTTGACTAATGTAATAAATAATTTAGATATATTATACATATAACACTAACATAGAGTTGTATTAAAATCAATTAGTTACACTTTAACCGATATCAATATTTTGCTCTAAACAAATAAGTTTTTTGCATTTATTGCACGATTTATTTGCCTTTCGCGTTATTTTAGAGAAGCAATATGTACAAAAAATACATTTAGTCGTTACTAGCTCTCCAGTATTGTCTTCTGATGAATTAAAGACATCTTTAGGTGACATATCGGAAATATTATCCCGCAAATATCGCTTCAAAATAGGAGTTAAAATCGTTTTCTTATTAAGACGAGGACAGTGCCCTGGTATGGGTTTTCATGAAGTTTTTGAAACTTAGGGCCTTAGGGGCCGTTCAAGTATTACGTAACGCACTTGGGGGGGGGGTCTTTTGAAAGGTTACTGTGCGTTACGAGGGGGGGTCGAACAATGCGTTACGTCACATGTTTTTCTTTATTTAGATAAAAAAAACTAGGGAATTAAATTCTTCCAAGTTGGCAATCCTTTTCGTTCTCGAAATCTCTTGTTTTATTTATTACCGCAAACGCGATTAAAACAAGAAAAAATGTATTTAAGCTACTTTCCAGTACTTTGCGTAACTTAATTGTGACTTTCAGGCAAAAATTGTCACTTGGGCGTTACGTAACGTTTAGGGGGGGGGGGGGGTACGGAAAAACGTTACGGCGCGTTACATGGGGGGGAAAGGGGGTCAAAAATCTTCAAAAATTGCGTTACGTAATACTTATACGCTCCCTTCTCACCATTGCTAACAAAATGGATGTAAATCATACAAATATGTTTGCATGCAATGGTTTTAATTCCATAAAATAAAGCCATACAGGTTATCTATTCATCTTGCTACTACAGGACATCAGAGAACAACATTGATCTAGTGTATCCACTCCGCCGTTAGTACGATTAATGTAAAAAATCATTTCAGGTCTCCGGTAGTTACGTTTATGGTCTACAAAAGCTTTTTCAATCGTCACGTCACTCTGCACGTCATCTTCACTCTCATGGTCTTCAACCTCACTATCAGTATCCTCACAGGTAAGCTCGTCATCACACTCTAAAAGAGCGGCCAGGATAAGGTCATCTCCCAAATTTCGACCGACAATTATAACGTATGCGTCAGGATATTTAGTGGCCATATTATTGAAAACTGGTGATACTTATTATCAGCGATGCATGCGCCTCATCGAAGGCCTAATTCCGCAATTAAGTTTAAATAAAATCATTAAAAAATATATACGTACACGGGTTTCTTGACGAAAATTGGTCCGTTTGTGTATTTATTTGCGCACTTGCGAACTAATACATTTCAGATTTTCAGTTTTTTTACATTCTTATTTATCTTAGACATTATTGAAAAATGATAAATACTTAGGGAACGTACCCTTACTACGTGACCCGTTCAGGAATGGGGGTGGGGTTTCAAAATACCGCGCTTGGTACAAATGAGCAGCGGGGGGCTTAGGTTTTTAATCACCGGGGGGGGGGGGGGGGGTTAAAAATTGCAAAAAGTTGGTCACGTAGTATGGGTACGTTCCCTTATGATCAAAAAATAATTACAAAAAGAACATAATTTTAATAGTTTTATCATCACGCTTTTCGGGCTTTACATCAGCTTTACGAGTACGTATGAATCCTCTCACTGCGGTGCAAGATGATGGGTCAAGAAGTCCGTCTGGGAGGCGTCTACTAATATCTACAGGAATTCCAAAAACTGAAAAAATCGAACTAATATCTATGAGAACCAAAGTGTTGACGAATATCTACAGCACTGTGCAGAGGTTGGATTTGCAATTATATGCAGCATGTTGGAATAATGTAATATTGCGTATGCAGTTTAAAAAACTTAATTTATGTAAGTGTGTATGTAAAAATCCCTAATATCGGACTATTGGACACATTTAGCTGATTAGTCCAACCTACGCTCTGTAGATATTAGTTCAACCTACGCTCTGTAGATATTAGTCAACACTCTGAAGTTCGTAGACATTAGTTCAACATATGAGCTGTAGATATTCGTCCGACATACAGGCTGTAGATTTTAGTATCTGGAGTCGTCCGTCTGTAGAGGTCAAAAGTCACCCTACAAATAGCCTCCATACAGCATCCTCAAAGATGACATAGGCCCTGAGGGGAATAGTTTTCCTCAGGGCTTCTTGTGTGGAGCTAATGTAAAAAAGGGTGAAATAATTCAACATTAAACTTAAGTACCAAACCCGTGATAATTTGGCTGACCCGGGATTAATAATTTACTTTATGTTTTCTTTTTATTATTGATCGGAGTGAACTTCAGCACTTGAGATTATATTTACTAGCAGGTAATCTAATTGTGATTATCTTTTAAATATTTTTTTTCTTTATTAAGATAAATGTTTTTATACAAAGTTTTAAGATACCTTTCGACTACCACACTAGGCACATGGTGGTCGAATTGAAATTAGATATTCTAAAATGTATAAATAAGTACCTAAGCTAAACCTGTATCTTTATGTTCGAGCTAAATAAATATTTTTGGAACTGCTTTGTAAATTTTTTTCTGATAATTTCTTTTTTAAGATAACCGTACTAGAACACCGACTGCCTGGAGCCCGGCATATAATATATGACACCCCCAAAAGTGGTATTTTGTGAGCCGGAAGGTAGTAGGGAGGACGAAGATGGAAAAGATGAGGGTTAAAATATGCCTGGCTCTTCACATCTGGTCACCACATACAGCTAAAGTCATTTCGAATCGACCACATTGGAACGGGCCGCAAATAAATAATTTTGTTACACATAAACATAATAAGCGTTTTGTTACACATTAGAAATAAAAAAAGTGAAATAACACAATGAAATCAAATGGAATTTATTTGAACCTGCGAACTCCGGATTAGTAAGCGAGAATCATGACCACCGGACCGTCGAGGTATTCTATAATTATATTATATTTTTAATAGTTTTTGGAGACTGCCTCTTAATTGCTTTAACAAATAAATTAAGAAACTTATTTAAACCTTAAACATTATTAAAATCATTTTTAGTGGCGGGTTGAATGCTTAAATGCATTTTTTAAACGACTTCAAAAAGGAGGAGGTTCTCAATTCGACTGTATTTTTTTAATTTTTTTTTTTTAATGTTTGTTACCTCAGAACTTTTGACTAAAAGAACCGATATTGATGATTCTTTTTTTATTTGAAAGCTGGTGCTTTCCGTGTGGTTCCGTTTTAATTTGGTCCAGTTCCAACAATGGCATACATGAGAAAACCATATAAGTCTTAAATTTGCATTAAGTACTTGCGCGACAAATGGACGAATAACTCAATATTACGCCAACCGATTTCGATGATTCTTTTTTATTGGGAAGGCTTCAAGGGTAATTTGATGAGAGTTTGGTTAGGTTCTGATTATCAAATCTATGATAAATTAATGAAACTCGGCCGAATCTCTTAATTTGACCCTAACGACGCTATGGTCAAATTATGTCTGTCTCATATAAGCAGCACGTTTAGTAGGTTTATCCATATTCAGATAAATTAGTTAGTGTACTTCAGATTCACTAAAAATAAAAATAAAATAAAAATTTTAACAAAACAAAAAAACGACTTCAAAAAATGCACTAAAAAGTAAAAAAAATAATTTCGTATCGACTTTTTCTAATTATCAATATGTAGGTGCGATTGTTATTTTTGGAGTCGGTGTCAGCAAAGGTACCTGGCCCGACGTGTTCACTTGACAGCTCCCCGCGCCGCCGCGGCCCCGCTCTCGCCTCTCTTGTGCGACACAAGCACATCTCACCTATAACTATGTATGTAGTTACAAACCTACCTTGACTGACACCGACTCCAAAAGTAACAATCGTACCTACATATTGATGATTAGAAAAAGTAAGTTGATTATGAAGTTGTAGAAGAATACGAAATTATTTTTTTACTTTTTAGTGCATTTTTTAAAGTCGTTTTTTTGTTTTGTTAAAATTTTTGTTTATTTTATTTATTTTAATTCCAGTATTAATATAAGTATTGCGTATTTTGACAACTTTTTAAATAATTTTCTATGCAACTCTTTAATAAATCGTGATCGCAGCAGTGCAGCAATACTGATATTAATAAAAGCTAGGACTTTTCTACATAAATTTAAACGAGAAAGTATTTTTGACCATCATCATCATCACTATTGGTCTACAACCCCTGGTGGGTCTTGGTCTCCTCAAGAGTCTTCCTCCATTCATCTCGGTTTTGTGCAAGCTCTCTCCAGTTTAGAAGCTCCAAGATGGATATGTCTTTGTCTCGCACTCCTAGCATCTCGTCTCTATGACTCTATAGCTTCATCCAAAACTAGCCACCAAACATAGCTCCGCGCGAAACTCTTCGTCTTTACCATGTCCATGTGGCTTTCATGTTACTCCGACAAAACCTTTGACCTGCAGACTTCTGGCACGACTAACCCATGTCCCCACATTACACATCCTAGTTCTTCATATAATTCTTTTTTTCTATTGAAAAACGATTTTAACTGTTTTATTTTAACGTATTCCGGCCAACCGTATTTAATGTACCCGATAACCTTGCGTAAAATGTTATCGCGCTGTGTTTCCCTTTTTAATACCGCGTGATTCAATAACAAAACATCCTCGGTAAAATGCAAATATGTTTGCTCGACTTGTTCCTGTTCTATCACTCCGCTGTTTTTAACCGGTAATCGTGATGGTCCATCGGCTTCGTTATCCGCCGAACGTACGTATTCAATATCGTAATCATAAGCGGACAATATTATGGCCTATCGTTGTAAACGACTAGCTGGCATTTGTGGAATTCCCGCTTTTGGCCCCAAAGATTGATACTAAAGGTTTATGATCCGTGCGCAATAAAAAATGACATCAATATAGATATTGGTGAAATTTTTTAACCGCAAAAATAATTGCTAACGCTTCCTTGTGAATAATTAATTTCGGCGCTATTCAAGGTTCGTGAGGCGTATACCACCGGGTGTTCCATTTCCCCTTCTGAAACGCGCTGGGAGATAATCCCCCCCAGTCCCCGCGAAGATGTGTCGCATGTTAAAATTAATTGCCGCTCAGGATCGTAATGCGCCAAAACTTCGGTGCTAGTCAATTATGATTTTACTTTTTCAAACGCCTTCCTACACGAATTGTCCCATTGCCATTTACACTCCTTTTTAAGCAGTCTATATAAGGGCATTAAAAATAAACTTAAATTTTTAACAAATTTTGCGTAAAAATTAACCATACCTAAAAATGATCTCAATTCTGAAACATTTGTCGGTTCAGCAATGTTTACGATCGCCTCAATTTTTTCTTGGGAAGTACTGATTCCTGTTTTATCAATTATAAACCCTAAATATGATACCCGGTCTGCAAAAAAAAAAGCATTTATTTTGTTTCATGCGCAACCCTCTTTTTTGTAAAACATCTAGAATCGAATATAATGACTCATTATGCTCCTGAGGAGTTTTTCCAATTATCAAAATAGAGTCAATAAAAACGAAAACGTTCGGTATCCCTTTAATCAAATTTTCCATATATCTCTGAAAAATCCCTGGGCTAGGCGCTAAACCGTACACCAATCCATTATACTTAAACAACCCGAGATGATTGTAAATTACCGTAATTTTTTTTGATTCTTCATCTAAATCAATCTGATTGTAGGCGGTCGACAAATCAATTTTCGAGAAATAAATTCCTCTGTTTAAACCTGCTAATAACTCGTCAATCTTGGGTAAAGGATGCCTATATAGAGTAATTTTGAAATCAGGACAAACCCTTAAAGAGCCGTCCTTCTTACAAACGGGTACCAGGGGGGGTAGCCCATTCTGATGTTTCCATCGGTTCAATTACGCCCGCTGCCAGCATCGCCTTAAGTTCTGAGGTAACGCGCTCACGTAGCGCTAACGGGAGCGGTCGTGCGCGACAGAAGACTGGCTTCGCGCCCGGCTGTACATGTAATTTCACACGCCCGCTGGTGAAACGCCCAAAGCCTCCTCTGAACACATCTTTATACCTAGAAAAGTCGAAAATATTTTTTTGATTATTCTTAATTAAATAATTTTCATATTTTAAAAGTGAAATAATTATTTTTAATTCGGCAAGCCACTGTTTCCCCAATAAATTATTAATGCCGCCGTCAATTACATAAAGATCTGTTTTTTTCCGTTACATGTAACATGTGGTTGAAAAACACCAATTGGCTGTATTTTAGAACCATTAAAAAATCTAAGAGAGAGATAACATTTCTTAATAGGCGAACTCCTGAATAAACGTTCATATGTTACTTTATTAATACTAATATACTTAATTGGAGATAACTATGAAGAACTAATACACATTTTAAATAATGAACTAAATGATGTATCAAGATGGCTAATAAGCTTAAATTAAATACAAAAAAAAACAAAATGTATGGTGATCGGATACAAGAAGACATCCAGTGAAAGCAAAATCAAAATTGATGGTGAAATTATTGAATATGTTACTGAAATGAAATACTTAGGAGTTATATTAGATTCCAAACTAAACTTCAATAGACATGCTGAGTACACCCAAAAGAAAATTGGCAAAAAGATATCTTTTTTTGGAAGAATTCGGCCAAAAATTTCTAGAAAAACGGCAATCACCATATACAATTCAATTATTGCTCCACACTTCAACTACTGCTCAAGTATACTTTTCCTATGTAACGAAAGAGAACAAAACAAGTTACAAATTCTCCAAAACAGGGCAATGAGAATAATTCTTCGACGAAACAGATTTTCAAAAATAATTAAAATGTTAAAAGAACTAAATTGGTTGACCGTGAAACAGATGCTGACCTTGAACACGATGGTATTTATCCACAAAATATTGAACAACACGTTACCAAAATACTTCTCAAATAAAATTGTATACAATAAAGACATTCACAGATATAACACAAGGACGTGCAAGGAAATTAGGCTACAAAAAAAGGAGAAAGCGAATACGCAGAACAGTCTACTGTACAAGGGAACGAAGTTGTATAACACACTACCAGAAACTTTAAAGTCCACACCAATTGGAAAGTTCAAGATGTATTGTAGGAGCTACATAAAACTTGAAAAAATATAGTGAATATGAAATATTATAATCAATTAGAAATTTGTAAACTTAAATGTACAAATTACTAAAATAAAAAAATAAAAAAAAATAAAAAAAATAAAAATAAAAAAATGATTATAATACGCACGTAATGGCGCTTCCCGTCTCAATCTCCATAATCAGCGGTTTATCCTCTATAATGATTTCTTTACGTACCGAGTGACACGATTGCAGAGACAATTGGAGGATCTCTTCTTCATCTTCTTCGTTTTCTTTGACGAAGTACTGGTTCTTGACTCGAGCATTCCTTCCTTGTTCCATAGCTCCCTTCGAATCTTGCACTCTTAAACGCCTCTCGGTGCGGTCTTTGCCTTCTGTTACCCGCAGCCCATCCTGGTCTCGCTTAGGGCAAACACGCCTCAAATGGCCCTCCTGCTTGCACCAGCTGCAGATGTAGGTCTTGAATCTGCACCTGACCTCTTCGTGGTTCTGGCCTTCGCATATCCGACAGCTGCTCCTGCCTGCGGTACCCTGTCTCTTCCCCGCTGAGTTCCTAATCTGCGTTTCCGCTCGAGTATGTACCTTGCTTCCTGCAGCCAGCACCTCTGCTGCCTCCACATCCGCTGCGTTCTTCTCTGCCGCTTCCAGAGCGCTTGCTAATGAAACGGCTTTAGCATATGTGAGCGTCTCCTCAGCAAAAAGGCGTCGTCGAATCACATCGCTGCGAAGTCCGCACACCAACTGATCTCGCAAATTCTCGTCTAGTTTCTTCCCGAAATCACAAAATCTTGCGTATTTTCTCAGTGTCGCCACATATTGTGAAATGGATTCCTCCCGCTGCTGCCTGGTTTGTCGAAACTTGTATCTCTCCGCCATCACTGACGGTTTTGGCTGAAGATGATCTTACATAATTTTTTTCAGGTCTTCGTATTTCATTTCAGTTAGTCTCACCGGGCTACATATAAGTTAACCATAAGTTCATATGCAATATCGCCCACCACTGAAAATAATGTGGGTACTTTTAAATCTTGGATCGTTTTATTAACCAAAAAAATGCTTTCTAATCTTTCACAGTAAGTGGCCCATTTTCTGTTGATCACGTCATATTCACTGAACTTAGCCATCGTTGTTCACTATTATCACAATCGACACAATTTTTAACAAAATTTATCCTCGTCGCCAATGTAATGTACGGGAACACGGAGTACGGAGGTAAAATAAATGCCCATCTGGTCGCAAGGATATTTATTCCGGACTGGCCGGTTGTAAGTACCTAACGTTTGCCAATACCTACGCAGTAGGTAGTAAACACACCACAAATAGCATTCCACAAACACACGTAATGCACGCAAGGCGACAGTCGTAATTCATCCAACCATTTGCAAATAACATTTTCAAATGAACGATTATTTTAAAAGATTTCGGGTTTTATGTATAAAATAAGATTATTTCAGAGAATTTAGGCATCTAGTTTTGGAAGATGATTGAATATTTAAATGGTATGTATATATATTTATAGCATATAATAAAAAAGTCTTTATCTGTATAAATAGTAAATATGAAAAAAACATTAATTGGCAATCACCGTTTAATTTGTACGTAATAATTTAAGTCTGTGAAATCTCAATATTGAACATCTGACTCAAAAAAACGCTATAAATCAACATAATAAAGAAACAAGATAATTACATATTTGCGTAAAACGTATTAACGTAAAATAAAACTAAGTTCTAAATGATACCCTGAGGATATCACGGAAGCGCAATGGTCTATTGTTAGCGCATAATAAGTAAAATAAGTTCGCTGCGGTCTCAAAGACCGCGCGCAACCGCTGAAATATTAAAGAGTAACGCAACTCAACAGCACAGCAAGTTGGATGTATTTTTAGCCATGGTATGGGAAAAGTTAACAGATATTTTTCATAAAGCAAATCTGTAACCTTGTTTTTCACATGTGGTAATCATATTGTACCCACAGTTCGAATCTCATAATTTAAGTGTTGGAATCAAAAAATATTTAGGCATTCAGATATTTTTCAAAATTGTACATACTCTTTGATAGATTGCACAGATTGCCTTTTTTGAGATGGAAGTTGAAACGTTATAAAGAAGAGTGTAAAATCCATCGCATCACATGAATAGTAATTTGTTACTATGAGTCAGCTCGTGACGTCTTAAATAATCCTTTCGCGAACATGTAAAGGTACATTCTGAACAGGAAAACGGTTTTTCTCCACTATGGGTAAGCATGTAACGTTTTAAATGACCGTTTCGAGCACACGTATAACTGCAGTGAGGACGTGAATAACGTTTTTCACCGGTATGGGCAAGCATGTGAAGTTTTAAAGATCCTTTACGAGAAGAGGAGTAGCTGCAGTAGGAACATGAGTAAGGTTTTTCTCCAGTATGAATTAGCATGTGATTTCTTAGATGTCCCTTTTGAGAAAATGAAAGGGTGCAGTACGAACATGAATATGGTTTTTTACCGGTATGCGTAAGTATGTGATATTTTAAATATGCCTTTCGAGAACACGAATAACTACAGTATGAACATGAAAAGGGTTTTTCTCCAGTATGGGTAAACATGTGATATTTTAGATATTCCTTTTCAGAACAAAAATAGCTGCAGTGTGAACATGCAAACGGCTTTGGCAGCGGATGTTTCTTCAGATTCGTTAAGTCTGAAAAAATAGTGTAAAAACAAAAGTTATTAAAACAAAATCAGACGAACAAAAATTGATATTACCTGTTGTCTGGGTAATACTTTGAGAGCGCTCTAAGCATTCCTTTTTAACATCCGGCAGGTGGATGCGGTGGTCAATATCCGTAAAGGGAACACTCCCTCCATCTTCTTCTCGTGGTCCTGGTTCTGCTTTGATGGGAACAGTCTCCAATTTAATGCTACCTGGAATAACAAAACATCGATTCATTGATAGGTTTGTCATTATTTGTTTGTGAAAAGGGTACGCAGATGAATCCACAGCTGAAATTTTATCGTTACACTTTGAACACAGAACTGGTTTTAACTCAAATAAGCGAAGCTTAAATTATGGGTTAACATACGCAAGGTTTTTCTCAGAATTTTGCAGAGTATTAGGATTTTATATTTCCCGGAACTTTAAAACGGTTTCGAAATTTATCCGGCAATCAAAAAACAAAACTGGTATTAACTTAGGAGTGAATCTGTGTGGGTTTCTACGTCAAATCTATGTCAGATTGTTGCAGCAAATAGTACGCAACTTGAATTTTAAAACTGCACACCAAATACGATTCCTTCAAAATGCGTCTGTACATAAATCCGTAAGTAACTGGATTTTTTTATCCTCAACATGAGACTGATTTTAACAAAACATTGCAGCCTTACTAATGAACCCTTAGCGGCCCTTTATATAATCAAATTATTATTAACAAACTGTACCATTCTACAATAAGTAAGCGCTTTTACCAATAGACAGAAGTTATCGATATACGGTAAAAACTTTCAGTCAAAGTGACACAATTTGTAAAGAATTGTCAACTTGACATTTGTGTAGTTTTACGTGGGTCAAAACAGCTGTATCATGTATTAAGTATAAAGTAAATATTTATTAACACAAATAAAACAATATTGACTTATGAATTAAGCAACTAAAAGTCAAACACACTTCTTGACATCCATTATTGAAGTTGAGTGTAAATGCAAGATAAAAAATCTTGTAATAATGGATCGGATGACTCTTTCGGTCAGATTAAAGAAGAATAGAAATGACTAGCTTTTCTTGGTTTTAACGTCTGACAGCGGTCGCAAATAAGGAATGAACAAACTCACGTACTACTCGCCTGTCACGTGTTAACCTGGTTGGTGTTGGTTAGCTCAGTATGTTGTTATATCGCGAATACTGTAAAAACTAATACATCAAGTATTAAGCGATAAATTATTACAATCAACAAGCACTAATATTATTTGTTATATAGTCAATTTAGGAAGAATCTATTTATTTGTACGTACAAGGCGTAACGCCGTGGTCAATTCAAAGTGTAGAAGAAACGTCACTAGAAAAGTAGTAGCGTTCGAATCTGAAAAACTTTGCTATAAAAATGTGATGGTTATTGAAGTAATCTCAAGTTAAATAAATTTAATCAATAGGCCACTTGCATCACATTTTTTCAATTTTTTTTCCGGTTTAGGAAAATATTCTAAGACATTCTGTATTTTTTATTTTTTTTAATCGTATTTTTGAAACCCTGGGGATTTTTTGAAAATTTCAATACGAAAAATCAGACAATTTTTTATAAACCGGAAAGACGGGACATAATTTTATAGGTGTGAAAAAACGATAATTACATAGCCGAAAATCATTTTAAAAAAAAGAACGTTTTCCACACGAATGGCACAGGAGAATAACGAGGCATACCAAAAATATTACATCTCATAAATATTATTTTCCTTGATCCATCTTATTGATCATAAATCATTATAATGTACAGCGTCTTTATTACTAAATTCAATGTAATATACTTGAACTTGTAAATTGTAATAATAATAAGAATATTATAAAACTTTATTTTGTTAAAATCAGCACCATAATCATTATACCTCTAAAACATGTACCGACATCCTCTTCACGTTCTGAAGAGAACCCCGTACCCATTAATTGTACGGGGTTCTCTTCAGAACATCTGTCAAAAAATCATACCAAATGATAAGTTCGCAGAGAACAAACAATAAATCTAGTGAACGAATTCAAAAATTCGCCTGAAATCAAAGTGATGCCATATAAAAAAATAAATCAGTGTGGAATTTTATAAAATTAATAGGAACATTTTCGGCGACGGGACATTTTCATGTAGTGACGTCACGAGCCCAAATAAAGGATTTATTTATTTAAAAAAAAAAAAAACTGTACATTTCTAAAAATTTTTACTAACATTTTCGTAATCTTAGTAAAAAACTCTATCCACACGATTTTTTCCAAGTCGTTATGAAGTCCATGCAAGTGGCCTATATGGTTTAGTTTACACGACAATCCTTTAGAAAGGCGGCGGAACAATCACCGCGTGACAAGAAAATGAATGACAGAGAGATTGCCAAAATTGACATATCCATAGATAACAGTAAATTGGAGAAAATAATCTTCCAAGTAGTTACCGGATGTTCTATTTTAAAGTAAAGCTAAACCCGATTGGTGTTGCAATAATCCCACTATAAATGACCGGTGCTTACTTTCGAGATTATTATCTTCAATCTTCTATATTGTCTGTACATCGTTTTGGCGATACTGAGATCTTCTTGATCTCAGTTTACTTTAAATTTGGGAACCCGGTTGGACCCCACATCCTGAGTCTGACGCGCGCGCTCAACGCGCTTAAAGGCCGTAACATAGTTATCGGAGGTGACTTTAACGCACGCTCACCATTATGGTTCGATACTAGTGATCGTAGGACGGAACGTTCAGACGCCGTTGAGGACCTGATTGCCGCGCAAGGTCTTAGCATTATTAATGAACAGAGTTCTTTTTGTACCTTTTCGAACATACATGGTGAGAGCAACATTGATCTAACTCTTTGCTCTGGATCTGTTGCGACCAGGATTTCAAAGTGGACAGTCCATGAGTGCGCAATAAATTCGGATCATAGGTTAATCACTTTTACGGTTGGTGTAAATAAAACTGAAGCTCCAAGATCCTCCTGGAACTTCAACACCACTAGGGCGAACTGGGATAACTTTGGGGAAGCGCTACGAGATACGCTAAGGGATTTTCACCACGTAGCAGCTACTGATCCGGATAATTTGGGGAATTTTTTCAATAAGGCGGTTGTATCTGCTGCCAACTCGTCTTTGGGAAGATTAAACCCAAAGACTAGTATTAGGACGCCGTGGTGGTCACCTGAGCTGACTTCGCTGAAGGGGGCCTACAAGAGGGCCTACAGGGCGCTGGGGCTGTCCAGGAGTGGCGGCTGTACGGAGGAGGAGACGGTTGCACTTCAGGCGGGCCTCAGATCTGCCAGGTCGGCCTTCAAACGGGCTGTTCTCCTAGCGAAACGAGCTGCTTGGCATAATTGGGTTAAAAACGTGGGTAACGCCAACCCGTGGGAAATCCACAGCGCGATTGAAAAATCCGGGAAAGGTTCTGACCGATATTTGTCAACAGTAATTGGGATAACAGATGGGAGGAACGCTGAGACAGTGGATGTGGCCTCCACACTCGAAACACTATTGGGTGAGTTAGTTCCTGTAGAATCAGTAATTGGGGAAAGTGACCACCATAAACAGATAAGAAATCTGTCACGGCTGCCACCTAGAGTCCTCGCCCAAGAGGATAACTTCATTAGAGTCACTAAGGCAGAAATTGATGTGATAATTAAGGGTTTGGGTCCTAAGAAGGCACCAGGGCATGACAGGCTCAATGGCGTAATAGCGAAGCAAGTTTGGGTCCACGCCAAGGAGGAGCTCTTCCAGGTGATGGACACGTGCTTGAGGAGGGGAGTTTTCCCCTCTGAGTGGAAGCGTGGCGTGCTCCGGATTATACCTAAGGGGAACGATAAACCACTCACCGACATCAAGGCCTACCGGCCGATAACGCTGCTTCCCGTTTTAGGCAAGATCCTGGAGAAATTACTGAGGGAGCGGCTCCGTCAAACCTTGTCCCCGGCCAGTGACCTTCAGTTCGGTTTCGTCCCCGGGAAATCCACGGTGCACGCCCTGTCGTATGCGCTTGAATGGGTGAAGGCTTGCCCAAAGAGGTATGTAGTTGCAATATTCCTCGATATCACTGGTGCCTTCGATCACGCCTGGTGGGCAATGATACTTACAAAGGTGAAAAACAGGCGGTGTTCCAACTTACTGTTCCAAGCCATCGATGACTACCTCTCTGATCGTACCATTACGATCAGTTTCGGTGAGTTTTGTATCCAGAGGGAAGCCGACATGGGATGCCCGCAGGGCTCCATCCTTGGACCCGACCTGTGGAACATCTCCTTTGACGACTCCTCCAGGTTACCCTTGCCTGAAGGATGTATCGCTGTCGACTACGCTGATGATAAGTTGTATCTGGTCGCTGGGGACAGCAGAAAGGAAGTGGAGAGTAAAGGCAGTGAAGGTTTGCAGATGTTCCTGGACTGGGGTGAAAGAAACAAGATGACCTTCGCTCCCCACAAGACCAAGGGCCTCCTGATGAAGGGCTCTCTTAGTAGAGCAAGAAATCCTACCATCAGAATGGGAGATTCTAACATCCGCTTTTTTGAAACAGTGAAATATTTAGGAGTTACTCTAGATCGATCGTCCTCTTTTCTGGCTCACGTCAAAGAAGTATCCAGCAAGGCCCAGGCTCTCTTCTTGAAGCTGAGGAGACTCTCCACAGCTGAGTGGGGATTGCGTAATCCGGCTCTGCGAACACTATATAGGTGCGTGTACGTGACGCAAGTCTCGTATGCCGCCTCTGTGTGGGAGCACCGCCTGGACAATTCGCTGATTCTCTTAGCTCTCAGGCGAGGCCAACGAACCCCCTTGCTGGCACTCTCTGGTGCGTATAGAACCGTTGCTTCGGACGCTTTACCCGTTTTGGCTGGCATTTTGCCAATCGATCTGGAAATCAGGGAAGTGCTCACTAAGCAGAAATTAACCAGAGGAACCCCGGCCACTCACCTAGGCGTTGTTCTGACACCGGGCGGGTCGGGGACTCTCCCTGGGCTGCTTCGTCAAATGAGGGATCTGTCGCTCCAGGAGTGGCAGGTCCGTTGGGATAGAACGAATAAGGGAAGATGGACTTTCTCCTTCTTCCCATCAGTTAAAGTCAGAATGGAAGGGGTCTTTCTCAAGTTGGACCACCACATCACCCAGCTTCTATCCGGCCACGGGGAATTCAGGGGGAGACTTCATGCCCTCTCCCTGTCCCCTCACCCCAACTGCGCCTGCGGGTGCACGAACCAGTCGGCGGAGCACATTCTGTGGCAGTGTGAGATAATGACGGACGCAAGAGAGGAAATGCTCGATGGTTTGGACGTACCAATCAGACCAGTGTGGAACACTGATCTGGTTTCGAACAAGACGAATTTCGAGTGCCTGAGGAACTTTACAAGGATCTGGGTTGAGAGATGGCCTGAGCTTAGAGTCGCTGATTAGTAGATTTTGACACCAGGTGTACTTGTTCCTGACTTACCACTGACTTTTCTTGCTTCTATTCTTTTACAAACTCTGCCCAGGATGTACAGTTTTATTTATTTATTTTTTTCATTTTTATGTTTATTGTTTGCATTTATATTTTATGTTTTTTATGCTTTTACATTTTATGTTTATTTTTTTCTGGATTACACAGGCCCTGCGTTATTCAACGCTCATGTTTATTTTATGTTTTCTTTACTTTACATGCTTATGATTTATTTTTCGTTATTTGGTGCAATTAAACGCCTAGCGATGACTCCCACACGCTCTTGTTTATTTATTTTTTTTAATGTTTTGCGGTTTTCTACGCTTATACATATACATTTCTTTTTAGTTATGCTGTACTATGAGAACTGAACTCCGTTGTTCGTTTTTGTACCGTCCTTCTCCCCATATAAGGGGTTGGACCCTGGACCGTGTCCCCGCCTACGTACCATGGCCGGTCATCTAGAACTGGTGGAGCTGCACCTGTTTGCCGCGCCACACCCCGTGACATGAAGAGGCTGGGGAGAAGGCTGAACGACATCCGAAAGCTGTCCGTCCCGCCTCCGGCGACCCGACGCTTCTCTCCCTAGGGTCTTCTTCATGTTTTCCACTTACTGTCGTCTAGGCACCACCGGCTAGCTGGCTTAAGGACGACGCTGCCGGTTGTGGGGAGGCCGGACAATCAGCCTCCTTCACTGTCTCGGGGACTGCCGGCAGCCAGGTTGCGGTGACACCGGTTCTTATCTGTATATATGTTATTTTACTTGTTTCCTTCTTTTTAACGTACAGTGCTCGGTGCCGCCCGCCGGATTATGTATGGTCATGTCTCCCGCTGTCATGAGCTAATTACTCATGACGGCTGCTGTCATTTTGATTACTTTATTTTTTTGTTGATGTTACTAACAACTTGTTCGACTGTCCATGAGGCTCACTGCTTTTGCATTGACACCTCCATGGGCTTTAGAATTGTAGAGATTGACCATTACAGTACAGTCCTGTAGGCGCGCCCGCATACCGCCACCTAACACAGTATGAGGGGACATTGAAGGTCTACTCGTTACATTAAAAGTAGAGCCATTTATTCAAAAAAATTAGATTCTTGCGAGAACTCCGAAGGGGCGACCATAAGTTGCCTATACCGGGGTGGGACAGTGGTGGGTACTTCAATGTACATCGTTGTCTATGGTTACGTCAAATGTCCATTTTCGGCGTCCATTTTGCTCACTAACCCTGAAACCTTCACACGCAGTGATTGATGTTCCGCCCTTCGAAGTAATATTGTGTTTAAACAACACAATAATAAGTATTGTGAATGTTTTCATTTTGTGATTATTTCAATAACCATAACAATTTTATCACAAATATCTTAAAATTCAAGCATTTTTTTCTAGTGACGTTTGTTCAATGCTTTGGAATTGACCGCTGCGCTTCGCCTTGTATGTAAGTTATTCTTATAATTGACTGTGTAAAACTTATCTTCCCTAATTGGTGCTTTTTTATTGTAAAAATATTTCCCTTGGCGCTTAATTGATCAGTTTTTACAGCATTCGCGACATCTATGCCTTGATGCTAAAAGGTTACATTTTAGAATTATCGATATTTTGTAAATGCTGTTCAAAGCTTCTGTGTTTTGGAACAGTTTAAATCTGTAGAAATATTCGAAAGACTTCACAATTGATACATTATTTAAAGTGCATTTAGTTCTTCTAAATAGTTCAAAGAACTTTTATTTTTATATAAATTATCAAAGGCGTTATATAAAATACATAGATTCACCATTGTCTCACATAGATAGATGTATCAGGTATGAAATAATCTCAATTACTTGAAGTAAATTCTTAATTCAAAATTATGAATGCATGTTACAGATAGACATTCAAAGAATTTGTGTGTATGAATGACTTAGATATGGGATCGGTGGCGTTTTTCCGCCAAATATTATATTCTTCATTACAGATGACAGATGCCAAGATTCGCTTACTCGCTTACACTAAGACAATTACATTTTACAAGAGTATTTTGGCGCTTTTTTATGCAATTTACTAACTAGTAGGACAGGACCTTGCGCGACGTGTCGCTGTTGGGTACTAACATTACGAATTCGATTTCAATGGTTCAACGCAATTGCCCTGTTTTTGGCTTAATACTTTGAGATTTCCACCACGCGTTTTAAATTATATCAATATGCTCATTTTATTTTATATTTCATTCAATATAGAATAGACGTTGGAGATTTTTGTAGCCAATGAATCTATTGAAGGAACGGGAGAATTAAGTAACTCCCAAAGGTCCGACGCCTATTAAATTTGGATTGCAATAGAAATCAGTTTGATAAATTACCCTAGTTTAACAAACGGATTGCAATCTTTGAAGCACAAGCGTCGGGTGGGAGCTGTCCTTGTTCTACCAGTATTTCAATAAAATATGCTCTGAGGAACTTGCGTCATTGATTCCTTTGGCACTGGTGCTCATTCGGGAAACACGTCAAACGCTAGCCCAACATACAGAGTTGATATTTTTCGTATTAGAAGGGGCCGTTTCTACCACTAGACCCTTGTTAATTCCTTCCTCTTCTTAAATAAGATTGCCAGCGTAAAGTTTTAAAATTGCATTGATTAAAATACTCACATTATTAAAACAGTATTTTCGATTTTCTGTTTAATGCGGAATGGCAAATAAAAAAAAATGTAATACCGGTTTATCTTAAGAAATAGATATTGTATACATAATATTGAGTTTTGCCACTATTGATGGCGATTCCCAGCCGTTTTCAAATGGCGAACGTGAGCTTAAAATACAGATACAGTCATTATTGTATCCTCGTTTCAAATATGAGTTTTTATTTTGGCAAAAGTATTCCAAGCAAAACCAAATATTCAAAGCTCATGCGAATTAAATCTTCTTCTTCTATATCTAGTTTTAATTAAGTTTTAAAACCCGTTATTACAAATGTCGAGCGTAACTACCAACTGACATTCTATGACTTACGTAATAGGTACATATCCATGTAAAAATTTAACATCTTATAACTTGTATTGTAATGTACTGTGTGTAGGTATGTCTTAATAAACAAATAAACAATATATATATATATATATATATATATTTATGTCATACCACATTTTGTGGCTCATCTTAGAAGAAGCCACTTAAGTTGCTCATTCTTTCGCATGTAATATATACTTACGTAGATGAAGTACCAACATGCTGTCTTTTAAATTTTGTTTAAAATATGGTCAGCTATAATATGTAATCAAAAATTATGTTTATTTATTAAAAAAATATATCTTAAAATAACGTGCATTCCTTGATCTATTTTAAGAACACACTTACCGCATCAAGCTACGTTGCCAAGTTTAATGTTACCAATATAGTCACATATGTAGGTAGGTTGACAGAACAGTTTGGATGTTGCTTGTTGATTATTCACACATATTTATCATTTCTAGCGGCCGTTTTTGATTATTGGCGCGTTTTTTTTAAATTGTAGTATGATTTGCTAATTAATATTGTTATTTATTTGGTGTTTACGGTTGTTTTTTTTTTGTGTTAAGGTTTATTTTATTATTATCATAAATAAAATTAGGTATTTAAATACATATTGGTGTAGTTTCTTTTATGTGCTACATAATTATTTTATCTTAGTTTTACTAGTGTTTTCGAAAAATTATGAATAAACTTATTAGAAATATATTACATAATTTACTTTATTCATTGATTCGTACGTTTCTTTAAGTTGTCACCTCCGATCTATATGGATAAAATCGATCTAAAAGAAACTAACTAACTAACCATCACGCCGTTTCCCGCAGGGGTAGGCAGAGAGGACGGACCGCCAAACAACTCGGTCTTGGCACACACTCTTTGCCTCACTCACATTCATACATCGTATCATACATTCTCTTCTATTATTCTGACTTTTGACACGGCCCGACTCAAGTATCTGATTCACTTGATCGTGCCATGTCTTCCTCGGGCGTCCCCGACTTCTTCTACCATTCACATTTGCATCATATATTCTTTTTACACTACTTTCTTCGCTCATTCGCTCTACGTGCCCAAACCATCTGAGGGTCCCTTTCTTAATTTTGCTCATTATTAAATTATTATTATTATACTTAGTTGCTATCATATTTTACAATTTACAAATAGAGACGGACCGCCAAATAATATTAATTGGTTAAATTGTATTTTTTCTCGCATTAGCACCACACCTGATAAAAAATCCCTCAGTGTCTTTGTCATCTTTGGGGATGCTGTGTGGAGGGTTTTTTTTAGGGAAAGGAAGAAGAGGAAGTTCTGTAATGAAATAATTTGGTATCTTAACCGTAAATCCAGAACTAAATTTTGTATGAAATAGGCCGCGAAGAAGTTTCTCTTTTCAAGAGCAATTATAATACTCTTAGAAGAAGTCGGGGACTCCCGAGGAAGACATGGCACGATCAAGTGAATCAGATACTTGAGTCGGGTCATGTCAAAAGTCAGAATAATAGAAGAGAATGTTTGAGACGATGTATGAATGTGAGTGAGGCAAAGAGTGTGTGCCAAGACCGAGTTGTTTGGCGGTCCGTCCTCTCTGCCTACCCCTGCGGGGAAACGGCGTGATGGTCGTCTCATACATACTCTTCTATTATTCTGACTTTTGACATGGCCCGTCTCAAGTATCTGATTCACTTGATCGTGCCATGTCTTCCTCGGGCGTCCCCGACTTCTTCTACCATTCACATTTGCATCATATATTCTTTTTACACTACTTTCTTCGCTCATTCGCTCTACGTGCCCAAACCATCTGAGGGTCCATTTCTTAATTTTGCTCATTATTAAATTATTATTATACTTAGTTGCTATCATATTTTACAATTTACAAATAGAGACGGACCGCCAAACAACTCGATCTTGGCACACACTCCTTGCCTCGTTCACATGCATACTTCGTCTCATACATGCTCTTTTATTATTCTGACTCTTGAAATGGCTCGACTCAAGTATCTGATTCACTTGGTCGTGCCATGTCTTCCTCGGGCGTCCCCGACTTCTTCTAGCATTCACATTTGCGTCATCATATATTCTCCTTACACTATTTTTCTCGTTCATTTGCTTTACATGCCCAACCAATCTAAGCGTCTCTTTCTTAATCTTACTCGTTACGCTTACATCAGGCTTACATTATGTGCGGATCATTATTATTCATTTCGGTCTACTTTCATCATTTCTCTACCAGTTCCGAGCCTCACAGCGAAGCATTAGGGTAGGTACCAGCACTCCATTATGGACGGCTAGCTTCGCTTCTTTCGATAGTTTTTTAGACCGGGGTAATATAATTACACTAAGAACAGTTTTACTCTGTATCTCAGTTGTCTTTTACACCATATACTCAATAATTTTGGTAATCATAGAAAAACTATTTGCTTATCGATCTGTTTTTAAAACTGTACTGTAATTGCATTGCTAGTTTTTTTAATATAAAATAATTTCTATCAAATTCCGGCAAAGTATCTGTAGCCCTCCCCCTCTCCGCCACGCATCGCATAGCGTTACCCCGTGCCTACAAACTGAAGATTCCACGGACTGGTAGCGGATCGGTAATAGTTGCATTTTAATAAAAAGGGAAGTGTCATAATAATTGAATCACGCTAGCTTCCTTAATATCGCTTTTACTTTTTTACTTTACTTAAGTTGAAAATGGGCGTTGGCGTAACTTGACAATTCAAGCAATAATAAGCAATTTCTAAGTTATTAATGGAAAGGACTACATCCCGTTCGCTTACACTTTGCATTTCATATGATCTTTTTACAATGCTTAAATATTTGCGTGCCGGTACTAGATGATTCCGTCTGGGACATTTCCGGTAAAATATTGAATTTACCATTTTTAGAAACATCACTCCAATTATACCCGTCTCTGTTTGTCGTGTGAAATAAAAATATATCAGAAAGAGACAATCATTATTGTTTAATTGGTTGAAGGAATTTGTAAAAATGAACTCCAACATTGTACAGGTGGTTTAAGTCTACATTGTATAAATAGTCTTAAATTGGGTTTTCGGTTTTAATTGCTAACTTGTTTAGATTAGGTGGTAATATTCATCTGGGAGGCGGATATGTGTACCGCCGCCCCGAGAACCATTATTGGATAACCAACACCTTTGCCATAGAGGCAGGGCTGGGCAAAATACATGCATTACTGTAATTAAAATACAAATTACAAAATACTTTTTCGCATGTATTTAAAATACGAAATACAAAATACTTTCAAGTCGTGTATTTGAAATACAAAATACAGTATTTTAACCATTTTTAAATTTCAAATACAAAATACAAAATACAAATTACAAAATACATTTGGTTTAGGTAGAACCTTTGGTTGCAATAAATTGTCGTAAGTGCCCATATCTAAGAGTGCGTTTCCATTGAAGCAAAGCAGAGCATAGTGAAACAGAGACGTGCTAAAATTGACTAATCATATTGCTCAGGACACACATCTCGTCTCCGCTCCACTTGTAAAGATTTGTGGTATAGGACTTAGGTGTTAGATTATAATAATTATTATTATAATAACACTAGCTGGTTCCCGGTATGCGTTGCACTGCAATATTCAAAGAAATAAATTGTTTCTCCCTGCATGTCCTTTCCCGTGCGTCCCCGTTCCCCTACCGCTTCCCTTTACCCTCTTGCATTCCCCGTACACCTTCCCTGCCTACCCTCTCCCCTCTTCCGCTCCCCCATCCCGCCAACCCCTCCCGCGTTCCATATATTTAGTCCCAGAACATTTTTCTATATTATAAAAACAATCAATAAAATCTGGTACCTAACATAGGTACCTATTTAAAATATCTATAATTTTAAAAATCCAATGAAAATTCTTTGGTTACAAAAAAACAGCTGCCTGCTAAATTTATTTTCATCTAACGCGCGAACTGTCAAACGTGCGTAGTTAAAATAGTCGTTAAGTTTTCTGAAATTATCCCATTTTCTGCGTAATTTTCTTAATTTTTCTTTCCGTAAGAACCTTCTAAAAGTATAAGAAAACTTTAAAAAAATGAATGAAATAGGTAAAGTCATTTTGAAGTTATGGCGTGACCAAGGGAAACAAGGATTCATTTTTATATATAAATGGATGACATTTGTGTAGCGAAGTTTTGTGTTATTTCACTTCAAGTGCGCTCTACAGTAGTTAACTTAAAAACATTCTAGTATTCAGTCCAATATTTTATTTCTAGTATTCAGTCCATTATTTAATTATTCCAATAGTGCTCGATCAAAAACTGGGCGTACTGTACAAGGCCCGCAGATACTGTAATAGTACACAACTGCTAACCCTGTACAAATCACAAGTGCGCCCCACGGTTGAATTTGGCAGCCACCTCTGGTCTGGAGCTCCAAAATACCTGAAAAATACCCTCGACTCTATGCAGAAACGGGCGGTCCGTTTAATAGATTCTCCCATCTTAAAAGACGGATTGCAATCTTTAGAGCACAGGCGTCGAGTTGGAATGCTATCCTGGTTCTACCGGTATTACAATGGAAGATGCTCCGAGGAACTAGCATCATTGATCCTTTCGGCACCGGTGCATAGTCGGGAAACACATTGTACACGGTTGACATTTGTCACATGAGAACGGGTCATTTCTTCGACTCGTTCTTGTGTTCAACAGCTCGGCTGTGGAATGATTGCCGGCCTCTGTGTTTCCTCCTTCCTACAACATGGGTCTCTTCAAGACCAATGTTCATTCCTTTCTCTCCTCAAAAAGACCCTCCACACAGCATCCCAGATGACATAGGCCCTGAGGGAAATTATTTTCCTCAGGGCCTCCTGTGTGGAGTTAATGAAAAAAAAATCTAATACTATGATACAAGAGTGTACCATACAAAGCAATGACAAGTATGATACAAAATGTACAATAACAGTGCTATTATAGCACAGGACAATAATAATAACTAGCATGAAGTAAAAAAAAATATAGTACAGTACATTATAAAGCAATTATAAGGGGGCATACATTAATTAGGTGAGCAGTTTTTCTTCCAAACTAGACTCCCCCCGCCCCTTGGTGAGATAATTTGGACCACTTCGTTTATTCTTTTCAAGTACCGTGAGATTTTGCTGGACCCCCCCCCCCTCCTTTTTTGAGCTCACATAATTAATGTATGCCCCCTAAGAGAACTACAAATAATCATTAATAAAGAGTCCTATAGCAAAGGACAATAGTAGGTACAGGATTCTAGCGTTTTTAGTCTATGTATTATCTATGTGTGGTTATTTTTAATTATCATTATTAAAATCACTAAATGTATTTGAAAATGTATTTTGAAGCCTTAAGTATTTGAAATACAAATTACAAAATACCTCAGCAGCAGGTAATTGAAATACCAATTACCAAATACATTGTATTTGTATATTATTGTATTTCAAATACGTATTTCAATTACAAGTTTTTCAAATACTGCCCAGCCCTGGCCATAGGTCACTCCAAGTGGTAAGCTATGTTTGGTGACTTAGCAGGGGTGTCCGGGTTCATGGGATGAGGTTTGTCCGGGTCTTGTTGGCGGATGCGTCTACCCACCAGCTGCATGGCAGGACGGATCGGGATAGACTGTTTTTTTTACATTAGGTCAACACAGGAGGCCCTGAGGAAAATAATTTCCCACAGGGCCTATGTCATCTTTGGGGATGCTGTGTGAAGGGTCTTTTTAGGAAAGGAAGGAGAGCAAGTTCTGAAAAGGAAAAGGGATGAAGGGTAGGTAGGAATCTGGGAGTCAGTGTGTCCAGGAATCTATCCCTCCCACTGCGGTGAAAGGCTATGTTCCGAGAGAGTACGGCTGGAGAAATCAAAGGGACTCCCTCAACACTCTCTCCCAATCCATCCTGCCATGCAGCTGGTGGGCAGAGATGCATCCGCCGCCAAGACCCGGATAATCCTCACCCCATGAACCCGGGCACCCCTGCTAAGTCACCAAACGTAGCGAACGACTTGGGGTGACCTATCGCAGAGGTGATTTTAGATTTTCACGGCCATAAGTATTTTTGTTATTAGTTTTTGGGGTATTATGCCGTGTATACCTCCTTCTTTAGCCAAAGTTTCGGACAGCGTTGCAGTGTCCATCATCAGGGCAGATGTGTAATCTCTTTCAACCCATCGCCTTGCAATGCAGTGGGAGAGATGGATTCATATATCTCTCACCCGCGACCTCCGGATTCGTAGTCGAAGTTCGCAATCTCATTTTTTTACAGTAGCTCCACATAGGAGGCCCTGAGAAAAATAATTTCCCTCAGGGCCTATGTCATCTAAGGGGATGCTGTGTGGAGGGTCTTTTTAAGGAAGGGAAGGATAGGAAGTTCTGGGAAGGAAAAAGGTATGTGGGGTGGATAGGAATCTGGGGTCAATGTGTCTAGGAGTGACGAACCTAAAATTCCATCCCTCCAAATGCGGTGCAAGGCGATGGGTCGAGAGAGTCCGGCTGGAAAGGACAAAAGGCCTCCCTCAACCAAACTCTCTTATCCGGCCCGCCACGCAGCAGGGCAGACCTATCCGCCGCCACGTCCTGGACAAACCTGATACCATGAACCCGGGCACCCCTGCTTAGTCACCAAACGTAGCAAACTGCTTGCAGAGGTGTTGGTTATACAGTAATGGTTCCCGGGGCGGCGGTACCCATACCCGCTTCCCAAATTGGAATACCTCGTTTACAATTAGTCCTTATTCAAGTCATCTTAGGTATGATTAGTCTATTGTATATTTATCGGCGTAGTCCAGCGGTAAGGCTCTTGACTCGCACTCCGAAGGTCGCGGGATTATAATTTGTGTTATTTGACAATTTATTTAGTAAAAATAATACATATATTTTATATTTGCAGCACTTTCCAGAGTGGAAGATACTCTCAGTATCGCCCTGGTGTAAGACCACCATTCAGAATCGAAATGTTGCGTGATATGGCTTTAGCCGTGTTTGGTGACCAGATCTGAATAGTCAGGAACTTCCCAACCTTCCTCTTCCCTATCTCCTTCCCCTATCCACTACGTTGTGCGATATTCATGTAAAAACAAAATAATCAAGATTTTTGAACCCTACCCTAAATCCAAAATCAAATCTAAAATCAAATTCAAAATCAAATTCAAAATCATGAGAACTGGTCGCTTCTTCGATTCGTTTTTGTGCTCAACAGCTCGGCTATGGAACGATTTGCCGGCCTCTGGGTTTTCCCCTTTCTACAACATGGGTCTCTTCAAGACCAATGTTGACTCCCTCTTCTCCTCAAAAAGACCCTCCACACAGCATATTAGATGACATAGGCCTTGAGGGAAATCGTTTTCTTAAGGGCCTCCTGTGTGGAGTTTTTTTTACAGTGAATACCGCACAAGAATCTCAACTGCTCCCGTCTGGAGCCAGTGACACCATGGAATCCCCAATTGGGGTATGTTGTGAGGCTGAAGGTAGTGGGGAGGGGAAGGAGGTGGGGAAGAGGAAGGTTGGGAAGTACCTGGCGATTCAGATCTGGACACCAAACACGGCCAAAGCCATTTTCAAGCAACGTTTCAATTTTGAATGGTGGTCTTACTTACACCAGGGCGATATTGATAGTATCTTCCACTCTGGAACGTGCCGCAAATATACTATTTATTATTTTAAATGAATTAATTGTGAAATAACACAAATTAATCAAATAAAATTTGAGACCTGCGGTTTGCGAGTCAAGGGTCTCACTCCTGGACGATGTAGGCCGTATATTGTAATTTATTTTTAAATTATTGTTTATTTTTGTTCATAACTTTTTTTTATAAAATACACCAAAACAACAATAAAACATATTTTAATTACTTCAATACAACTAGAGACAATGCTTTTGAAAAATTGTCACGCGTAAAGTAATTACCTACCTAGGTACAGAACATTTTTTAAAATGAAAAACTTGTTAGATTTCTTAAATATGATAATATAATCCATTATAAAAATTACGTTCTACTAAAAAAACATTTTAAAAAAATAATATAACTGTATGAAAAAACATATTACATGAGTACCTAATATATTTCTGAAATTTTTAGAAAACCCTGTATAGATATCATTACATTACAACTGACTATGCTTTCAGAACGCAAAAGACAAATACAGAATGACGTAGCAAATATTTTATTTATTAAAGAAAAAACTACATAAATGTGTATTAAAATACGTAATAATATCAACCTTGTAATAAACACAAAAACAATTAACACAAAATTAATAACGATATTATAAAAGCAATTCGTAAATCAATCTTCAATTTTAAAAAAGCGCGCGAATAGCCGCTAAATATTACTCGTATAATATAATGTCTGTTCTTCTAAAACAACTAACAGTCCACAGCGAGCGCTTGACAGTAGCTACCTATGTAGATAGAATACAACATAACATACCGGCAAACATATAACATATCGCAAAAGATTCAATCTGACATAGCAATGTCATGCGATAATAGATTTTGAGGAATTTAACCATTGAGTTCAATATCGCAAAGCATTGATAAACGACTTGGAGTTTGAATGATATTGTATGACGAGAACATCCGGCAACGTCGCATGCCGTGATGTTATAGATGCGATAAAAAGTGTACCCAATTGATGTTCTAAGTATGGATGAATATTTACTGATAAAAAACGCATTCCGGAGCATTAACGGTCCACGTAAAAATGTCATTTATTCACTCAAAAATTTTTTTTACACCGTTCGACTCGTCTCATCGAGTTTGATATGATGGACTTAAAAAAAAAAAAACGATGAGCCACTAAGTGCCCAAATGAGCCAGTAAGTCGAAATGATCAAGAAGTTCCGGTAATTAAAGGACGCTTTGAGCCACTAAATGCCGTAACATAAACCTATATATATATATATATATGTATAAGTTTATGTATTATTTACCTATATATATATATATATATGTATAAGTTTATGTTACGGCATTTAGTGGCTCAAAGCGTCCTTTAATTACCGGAACTTCTTGATCATTTCGACTTACTGGCTCATTTGGGCACTTAGTGGCTCATCGTTTTTTTTTTTTTTAAGTCCATCATATCAAACTCGATGAGACGAGTCGAACGGTGTAAAAAAAATTTTTGAGTGAATAAATGACATTTTTACGTGGACCGTTAATGCTCCGGAATGCGTTTTTTATCAGTAAATATTCATCAATACTTAGAACATCAACTGGGTACACTTTTTATCGCATCTATAACCATCACGGCATGCGACGTTGCCGGATGTTCTCGTCATACAATATCATTCAAACTCCAAGTCGTTTATCAATGCTTTGCGATATTGAACTCAATGGTTAAATTCCTCAAAATCTATTATCGCATGACATTGCTATGTCAGATTGAATCTTTTGCGATATGTTATATGTTTGCCGGTATGTTATGTTGTATTCTATCTACATAGGTAGCTACTGTCAAGCGCTCGCTGTGGACTGTTAGTTGTTTTAGAAGAACAGACATTATATTATACGAGTAATATTTAGCGGCTATTCGCGCGCTTTTTTAAAATTGAAGATTGATTTACGAATTGCTTTTATAATATCGTTATTAATTTTGTGTTAATTGTTTTTGTGTTTATTACAAGGTTGATATTATTACGTATTTTAATACACATTTATGTAGTTTTTTCTTTAATAAATAAAATATTTGCTACGTCATTCTGTATTTGTCTTTTGCGTTCTGAAAG
The DNA here is from genome assembly GCA_917880885.1 of Limnephilus marmoratus. Classification (NCBI taxonomy): domain Eukaryota; kingdom Metazoa; phylum Arthropoda; class Insecta; order Trichoptera; family Limnephilidae; genus Limnephilus; species Limnephilus marmoratus. The sequence goes on along the minus strand of OU862907.1, from coordinate 15,739,055 downwards.
CATAGTCAGTTGTAATGTAATGATATCTATACAGGGTTTTCTAAAAATTTCAGAAATATATTAGGTACTCATGTAATATGTTTTTTCATACAGTTATATTATTTTTTTAAAATGTTTTTTTAGTAGAACGTAATTTTTATAATGGATTATATTATCATATTTAAGAAATCTAACAAGTTTTTCATTTTAAAAAATGTTCTGTACCTAGTTAATTACTTTACGCGTGACAATTTTTCAAAAGCATTGTCTCTAGTTGTATTGAAGTAATTAAAATATGTTTTATTGTTGTTTTGGTGTATTTTATAAAAAAAAGTTATGAACAAAAATAAACAATAATTTAAAAATAAATTACAATATACGGCCTACATAGTCCAGGAGTGAGACCCTTGACTCGCAAACCGCAGGTCTCAAATTTTATTTGATTAATTTGTGTTATTTCACAATTAATTCATTTAAAATAATAAATAGTATATTTGCGGCACGTTCCAGAGTGGAAGATACTATCAATATCGCCCTGGTGTAAGTAAGACCACCATTCAAAATTGAAACGTTGCTTGAAAATGGCTTTGGCCGTGTTTGGTGTCCAGATCTGAATCGCCAGGTACTTCCCAACCTTCCTCTTCCCCACCTCCTTCCCCTCCCCACTACCTTCAGCCTCACAACATACCCCAATTGGGGATTCCATGGTGTCACTGGCTCCAGACGGGAGCAGTTGAGATTCTTGTGCGGTATTCACTGTAAAAAAAACTCCACACAGGAGGCCCTTAAGAAAACGATTTCCCTCAAGGCCTATGTCATCTAATATGCTGTGTGGAGGGTCTTTTTGAGGAGAAGAGGGAGTCAACATTGGTCTTGAAGAGACCCATGTTGTAGAAAGGGGAAAACCCAGAGGCCGGCAAATCGTTCCATAGCCGAGCTGTTGAGCACAAAAACGAATCGAAGAAGCGACCAGTTCTCATGATTTTGAATTTGATTTTGAATTTGATTTTAGATTTGATTTTGGATTTAGGGTAGGGTTCAAAAATCTTGATTATTTTGTTTTTACATGAATATCGCACAACGTAGTGGATAGGGGAAGGAGATAGGGAAGAGGAAGGTTGGGAAGTTCCTGACTATTCAGATCTGGTCACCAAACACGGCTAAAGCCATATCACGCAACATTTCAATTCTGAATGGTGGTCTTACACCAGGGCGATACTGAGAGTATCTTCCACTCTGGAAAGTGCTGCAAATATAAAATATATGTATTATTTTTACTAAATAAATTGTCAAATAACACAAATTATAATCCCGCGACCTTCGGAGTGCGAGTCAAGAGCCTTACCGCTGGACTACGCCGATAAATATACAATAGACTAATCATACCTAAGATGACTTGAGTAAGGACTAATTGTAAACGAGGTATTCCAATTTGGGAAGCGGGTATGGGTACCGCCGCCCCGGGAACCATTACTGTATAACCAACACCTCTGCAAGCAGTTTGCTACGTTTGGTGACTAAGCAGGGGTGCCCGGGTTCATGGTATCAGGTTTGTCCAGGACGTGGCGGCGGATAGGTCTGCCCTGCTGCGTGGCGGGCCGGATAAGAGAGTTTGGTTGAGGGAGGCCTTTTGTCCTTTCCAGCCGGACTCTCTCGACCCATCGCCTTGCACCGCATTTGGAGGGATGGAATTTTAGGTTCGTCACTCCTAGACACATTGACCCCAGATTCCTATCCACCCCACATACCTTTTTCCTTCCCAGAACTTCCTATCCTTCCCTTCCTTAAAAAGACCCTCCACACAGCATCCCCTTAGATGACATAGGCCCTGAGGGAAATAATTTTTCTCAGGGCCTCCTATGTGGAGCTACTGTAAAAAAAATGAGATTGCGAACTTCGACTACGAATCCGGAGGTCGCGGGTGAGAGACATATGAATCCATCTCTCCCACTGCATTGCAAGGCGATGGGTTGAAAGAGATTACACATCTGCCCTGATGATGGACACTGCAACGCTGTCCGAAACTTTGGCTAAAGAAGGAGGTATACACGGCATAATACCCCAAAAACTTATAACAAAAATACTTATGGCCGTGAAAATCTAAAATCACCTCTGCGATAGGTCACCCCAAGTCGTTCGCTACGTTTGGTGACTTAGCAGGGGTGCCCGGGTTCATGGGGTGAGGATTATCCGGGTCTTGGCGGCGGATGCATCTCTGCCCACCAGCTGCATGGCAGGATGGATTGGGAGAGAGTGTTGAGGGAGTCCCTTTGATTTCTCCAGCCGTACTCTCTCGGAACATAGCCTTTCACCGCAGTGGGAGGGATAGATTCCTGGACACACTGACTCCCAGATTCCTACCTACCCTTCATCCCTTTTCCTTTTCAGAACTTGCTCTCCTTCCTTTCCTAAAAAGACCCTTCACACAGCATCCCCAAAGATGACATAGGCCCTGTGGGAAATTATTTTCCTCAGGGCCTCCTGTGTTGACCTAATGTAAAAAAAACAGTCTATCCCGATCCGTCCTGCCATGCAGCTGGTGGGTAGACGCATCCGCCAACAAGACCCGGACAAACCTCATCCCATGAACCCGGACACCCCTGCTAAGTCACCAAACATAGCTTACCACTTGGAGTGACCTATGGCCAGGGCTGGGCAGTATTTGAAAAACTTGTAATTGAAATACGTATTTGAAATACAATAATATACAAATACAATGTATTTGGTAATTGGTATTTCAATTACCTGCTGCTGAGGTATTTTGTAATTTGTATTTCAAATACTTAAGGCTTCAAAATACATTTTCAAATACATTTAGTGATTTTAATAATGATAATTAAAAATAACCACACATAGATAATACATAGACTAAAAACGCTAGAATCCTGTACCTACTATTGTCCTTTGCTATAGGACTCTTTATTAATGATTATTTGTAGTTCTCTTAGGGGGCATACATTAATTATGTGAGCTCAAAAAAGGAGGGGGGGGGGGGGGGGTCCAGCAAAATCTCACGGTACTTGAAAAGAATAAACGAAGTGGTCCAAATTATCTCACCAAGGGGCGGGGGGAGTCTAGTTTGGAAGAAAAACTGCTCACCTAATTAATGTATGCCCCCTTATAATTGCTTTATAATGTACTGTACTATATTTTTTTTTACTTCATGCTAGTTATTATTATTGTCCTGTGCTATAATAGCACTGTTATTGTACATTTTGTATCATACTTGTCATTGCTTTGTATGGTACACTCTTGTATCATAGTATTAGATTTTTTTTTCATTAACTCCACACAGGAGGCCCTGAGGAAAATAATTTCCCTCAGGGCCTATGTCATCTGGGATGCTGTGTGGAGGGTCTTTTTGAGGAGAGAAAGGAATGAACATTGGTCTTGAAGAGACCCATGTTGTAGGAAGGAGGAAACACAGAGGCCGGCAATCATTCCACAGCCGAGCTGTTGAACACAAGAACGAGTCGAAGAAATGACCCGTTCTCATGTGACAAATGTCAACCGTGTACAATGTGTTTCCCGACTATGCACCGGTGCCGAAAGGATCAATGATGCTAGTTCCTCGGAGCATCTTCCATTGTAATACCGGTAGAACCAGGATAGCATTCCAACTCGACGCCTGTGCTCTAAAGATTGCAATCCGTCTTTTAAGATGGGAGAATCTATTAAACGGACCGCCCGTTTCTGCATAGAGTCGAGGGTATTTTTCAGGTATTTTGGAGCTCCAGACCAGAGGTGGCTGCCAAATTCAACCGTGGGGTGCACTTGTGATTTGTACAGGGTTAGCAGTTGTGTACTATTAAAGTATCTGCGGGCCTTGTACAGTACGCCCAGTTTTTGATCGAGCACTATTGGAATAATTAAATAATGGACTGAATACTAGAAATAAAATATTGGACTGAATACTAGAATGTTTTTAAGTTAACTACTGTAGAGCGCACTTGAAGTGAAATAACACAAAACTTCGCTACACAAATGTCATCCATTTATATATAAAAATGAATCCTTGTTTCCCTTGGTCACGCCATAACTTCAAAATGACTTTACCTATTTCATTCATTTTTTTAAAGTTTTCTTATACTTTTAGAAGGTTCTTACGGAAAGAAAAATTAAGAAAATTACGCAGAAAATGGGATAATTTCAGAAAACTTAACGACTATTTTAACTACGCACGTTTGACAGTTCGCGCGTTAGATGAAAATAAATTTAGCAGGCAGCTGTTTTTTTGTAACCAAAGAATTTTCATTGGATTTTTAAAATTATAGATATTTTAAATAGGTACCTATGTTAGGTACCAGATTTTATTGATTGTTTTTATAATATAGAAAAATGTTCTGGGACTAAATATATGGAACGCGGGAGGGGTTGGCGGGATGGGGGAGCGGAAGAGGGGAGAGGGTAGGCAGGGAAGGTGTACGGGGAATGCAAGAGGGTAAAGGGAAGCGGTAGGGGAACGGGGACGCACGGGAAAGGACATGCAGGGAGAAACAATTTATTTCTTTGAATATTGCAGTGCAACGCATACCGGGAACCAGCTAGTGTTATTATAATAATAATTATTATAATCTAACACCTAAGTCCTATACCACAAATCTTTACAAGTGGAGCGGAGACGAGATGTGTGTCCTGAGCAATATGATTAGTCAATTTTAGCACGTCTCTGTTTCACTATGCTCTGCTTTGCTTCAATGGAAACGCACTCTTAGATATGGGCACTTACGACAATTTATTGCAACCAAAGGTTCTACCTAAACCAAATGTATTTTGTAATTTGTATTTTGTATTTTGTATTTGAAATTTAAAAATGGTTAAAATACTGTATTTTGTATTTCAAATACACGACTTGAAAGTATTTTGTATTTCGTATTTTAAATACATGCGAAAAAGTATTTTGTAATTTGTATTTTAATTACAGTAATGCATGTATTTTGCCCAGCCCTGCCTCTATGGCAAAGGTGTTGGTTATCCAATAATGGTTCTCGGGGCGGCGGTACACATATCCGCCTCCCAGATGAATATTACCACCTAATCTAAACAAGTTAGCAATTAAAACCGAAAACCCAATTTAAGACTATTTATACAATGTAGACTTAAACCACCTGTACAATGTTGGAGTTCATTTTTACAAATTCCTTCAACCAATTAAACAATAATGATTGTCTCTTTCTGATATATTTTTATTTCACACGACAAACAGAGACGGGTATAATTGGAGTGATGTTTCTAAAAATGGTAAATTCAATATTTTACCGGAAATGTCCCAGACGGAATCATCTAGTACCGGCACGCAAATATTTAAGCATTGTAAAAAGATCATATGAAATGCAAAGTGTAAGCGAACGGGATGTAGTCCTTTCCATTAATAACTTAGAAATTGCTTATTATTGCTTGAATTGTCAAGTTACGCCAACGCCCATTTTCAACTTAAGTAAAGTAAAAAAGTAAAAGCGATATTAAGGAAGCTAGCGTGATTCAATTATTATGACACTTCCCTTTTTATTAAAATGCAACTATTACCGATCCGCTACCAGTCCGTGGAATCTTCAGTTTGTAGGCACGGGGTAACGCTATGCGATGCGTGGCGGAGAGGGGGAGGGCTACAGATACTTTGCCGGAATTTGATAGAAATTATTTTATATTAAAAAAACTAGCAATGCAATATACAGTTTTAAAAACAGATCGATAAGCAAATAGTTTTTCTATGATTACCAAAATTATTGAGTATATGGTGTAAAAGACAACTGAGATACAGAGTAAAACTGTTCTTAGTGTAATTATATTACCCCGGTCTAAAAAACTATCGAAAGAAGCGAAGCTAGCCGTCCATAATGGAGTGCTGGTACCTACCCTAATGCTTCGCTGTGAGGCTCGGAACTGGTAGAGAAATGATGAAAGTAGACCGAAATGAATAATAATGATCCGCACATAATGTAAGCCTGATGTAAGCGTAACGAGTAAGATTAAGAAAGAGACGCTTAGATTGGTTGGGCATGTAAAGCAAATGAACGAGAAAAATAGTGTAAGGAGAATATATGATGACGCAAATGTGAATGCTAGAAGAAGTCGGGGACGCCCGAGGAAGACATGGCACGACCAAGTGAATCAGATACTTGAGTCGAGCCATTTCAAGAGTCAGAATAATAAAAGAGCATGTATGAGACGAAGTATGCATGTGAACGAGGCAAGGAGTGTGTGCCAAGATCGAGTTGTTTGGCGGTCCGTCTCTATTTGTAAATTGTAAAATATGATAGCAACTAAGTATAATAATAATTTAATAATGAGCAAAATTAAGAAAGGGACCCTCAGATGGTTTGGGCACGTAGAGCGAATGAGCGAAGAAAGTAGTGTAAAAAGAATATATGATGCAAATGTGAATGGTAGAAGAAGTCGGGGACGCCCGAGGAAGACATGGCACGATCAAGTGAATCAGATACTTGAGACGGGCCATGTCAAAAGTCAGAATAATAGAAGAGTATGTATGAGACGACCATCACGCCGTTTCCCCGCAGGGGTAGGCAGAGAGGACGGACCGCCAAACAACTCGGTCTTGGCACACACTCTTTGCCTCACTCACATTCATACATCGTCTCATACATTCTCTTCTATTATTCTGACTTTTGACATGACCCGACTCAAGTATCTGATTCACTTGATCGTGCCATGTCTTCCTCGGGCGTCCCCGACTTCTTCTAAGAGTATTATAATTGCTCTTGAAAAGAGAAACTTCTTCGCGGCCTATTTCATACAAAATTTAGTTCTGGATTTACGGTTAAGATACAAAAATTATTTAATTACAGAACTTCCTCTTCTTCCTTTCCCTAAAAAAAACCCTCCACACAGCATCCCCAAAGATGACAAAGACACTGAGGGATTTTTTATCAGGTGTGGTGCTAATGCGAGAAAAAATACAATTTAACCAATTAATATTATTTGGCGGTCCGTCTCTATTTGTAAATTGTAAAATATGATAGCAACTAAGTATAATAATAATAATTTAATAATGAGCAAAATTAAGAAAGGGACCCTCAGATGGTTTGGGCACGTAGAGCGAATGAGCGAAGAAAGTAGTGTAAAAAGAATATATGATGCAAATGTGAATGGTAGAAGAAGTCGGGGACGCCCGAGGAAGACATGGCACGATCAAGTGAATCAGATACTTGAGTCGGGCCGTGTCAAAAGTCAGAATAATAGAAGAGAATGTATGATACGATGTATGAATGTGAGTGAGGCAAAGAGTGTGTGCCAAGACCGAGTTGTTTGGCGGTCCGTCCTCTCTGCCTACCCCTGCGGGAAACGGCGTGATGGTTAGTTAGTTAGTTTCTTTTAGATCGATTTTATCCATATAGATCGGAGGTGACAACTTAAAGAAACGTACGAATCAATGAATAAAGTAAATTATGTAATATATTTCTAATAAGTTTATTCATAATTTTTCGAAAACACTAGTAAAACTAAGATAAAATAATTATGTAGCACATAAAAGAAACTACACCAATATGTATTTAAATACCTAATTTTATTTATGATAATAATAAAATAAACCTTAACACAAAAAAAAAACAACCGTAAACACCAAATAAATAACAATATTAATTAGCAAATCATACTACAATTTAAAAAAAACGCGCCAATAATCAAAAACGGCCGCTAGAAATGATAAATATGTGTGAATAATCAACAAGCAACATCCAAACTGTTCTGTCAACCTACCTACATATGTGACTATATTGGTAACATTAAACTTGGCAACGTAGCTTGATGCGGTAAGTGTGTTCTTAAAATAGATCAAGGAATGCACGTTATTTTAAGATATATTTTTTTAATAAATAAACATAATTTTTGATTACATATTATAGCTGACCATATTTTAAACAAAATTTAAAAGACAGCATGTTGGTACTTCATCTACGTAAGTATATATTACATGCGAAAGAATGAGCAACTTAAGTGGCTTCTTCTAAGATGAGCCACAAAATGTGGTATGACATAAATATATATATATATAAAAATAAATAGCTGAAGTGTATGTACGCGCAAAACTTCCGAACGACTGTACCAAATCTGATAAGTACTTCTTTTTTTGTGTTCGTTGTTGTCATGAAACGGTTTGTATATCCTATCCTATACTCGTGAGCTCTGGCATTCGAAATTTGTATAAAAAATTGCAATAGGTGGCAGGCGAGCTATTTTATACTGAATGTACTGGGACAGAATGTATGGAACTTGAGACGGGGGAGGGGAACCCGGGAGGGTGAGGGGAACTCTGGAGGGGGGTTTGCGGGATGAGGGAAGAGGGAAGGGGGGAGTGGTATTGCGAGAGGGAAGGTGGAGGAGGCAGAGAGGGAACGCGAGAAGGGAAGGGGAGGTGGGATAAATGGGAAAGGACATGGCATAACGCTTGCCGGGAACCTGCTTGTTTCCAACATAAAAATGTTCTATTTCAGGAATTTTCGAACAAATTACCTGCCGCTACCACGGCAAGGCCATGGATCTACTAAGTCATGATACAGTTTCCATCAAGATGGAACCAGAGCCCAAGGAAGAAAGCGAATATGAAATGCCGCACACGGATATAGATTTCGACCTCCAAGATGTAAAGAAGGAATGTTTGCAATATGCGGAGATTACTCATATGGCGAGTAAGTTCCATTGAATATATTAAAAATGTAGCATGTTTAATTTGGAATTTTAACTAAATTTATTTCTCGCAATAAGTTCTCGATTTCTCAATTGTATACCTATTTTATTAGGCACATGTTGTAAGTTACACTTATTATTACGTGCGTAAATATTGATGAAATTAAAAAACGTTTCCATTTACTTCTTCGTGCACATGATCCTTTATGAAGCATCGGCCCCTAAAGCGAACATATGGGGTGTTATTATTATATTGATTTTATCAAAATTCCCGGCTATACATGATAAATGATTGATATCTTGAATCTTTCAAATTAATAGATTTATTAAAAAAACAGTTTAATTGTGTATCAATGATCAATGAATGTATTGTCATTTTTTATTGCAGGCAGCGCTTATGTGAAAAGGGTGGCCATCAAGGCGGATTTTAGATCCCGCGAGGAAGATGAAAGGAGTTTTCCCTGTATGGAAATTGACATAGACCTGTCGGATGTTAAAAAAGAATGCCTAGAACGCGTTGAAAGAACGAACCAGGCAGCAGGTAAAACCGATTTTCATAATAAGATTTAACATTTAGCGGTATCCATTTTTTCCACTTGGCGAAAGAAGAAGTCTTAATGAGCCTTCTTTATCCGTATTCTTTTTCAAATTTGTCGACAGATCTGAAGATGCATCCTGTGGATAAACGATTCTCTTGTTCTCAATGTAACTACTCCTGCTCACATAAGAATAATTTTGTAAGTCACCTTCGCAATCATACTGGAGAAAAACCTTTTTTCTGTTCCAAGTGCAACTATTCATATTCTCGAAAGGGCCATCTGACAAGGCACATGCTGACTCACAGTGGAGAAAAACCTTTTTCCTGTTCCCTGTGCAACTATTCATTTTCGCAAAAGGACCAACTGACAAGGCACATGCTGACTCACAGTGGAGAAAAACCTTTTTCCTGTTCCGAGTGCAACTATTCATGTTCTCGAAAGGGCCATCTGACAAGGCACATGCTGACTCACAGTGGAGAAAAACCTTTTTCCTGTTCCCTGTGCAACTATTCATTTTCGCAAAAGGACCAACTGACAAGGCACATGCTGACTCACAGTGGAGAAAAACCTTTCTCCTGTTCCCAGTGCAACTACTCATTTTCGCAAAAGGGCCATCTGACAAGGCACATGCTGACTCACAGCGGAGTAAAACCTTTTTCCTGTTCCCTGTGCAACTATTCATTTTCGCAAAAGGACCAACTGACAAGGCACATGCTGACTCACCGTGGAGAAAAACCTTTTTCCTGTTCCGAGTGCAACTATTCATGTTCTCAAAAGGGCGATCTGACAAGCCACATGCGGACTCACAGTGGAGAAAAACCTTTTTCCTGTTCCGAGTGCAACTATTCATGTTCTCGAAAGGGCGATCTGAAAAGCCACATGCGGACTCACAGTGGAGAAAAACCTTTTTCCTGTTCCGAGTGCAACTATTCATGTTCTCGAAAGGGCGATCTGAAAAGCCACATGCGGACTCACAGTGGAGAAAAACCTTTTTCCTGTTCCGAGTGCAACTATTCATGTTCGCAAAAGGGCAATTTGACAAGACACATGCTGACTCACAGCGGAGAAAAACCTTTTTCCTGTTCCGAATGCACCTATTCATGTTCGCAAAGAGGCAATCTGATAAGCCACATGCTGACTCACAGCGGAGGAAAACCTTTTTCCTGTTCCGAGTGCAATTATTCATGTTCTCAAACGAGCAGTCTATCGATCCACATGCTGACTCACAGTGGAGAAAAACCTTTGTCCTGTTCCGAGTGCAACTATTCATGTTCTCACAACAGCAAACTTACGAGGCACAAGCTAACTCACGGTGGAGAAAAACCTTTTTCCTGTTCCGAGTGCAACTATTCATTTCCGCAAAAGGGCCATCTGACACGCCACATGCTTACTCACAGTGGAGAAAAACCTTTTTCCTGTTCCGATTGCAACTATTCATGTTCTCGAAAGGGCCATCTGACAAGGCACTTGTTGACTCACAGTGGAGAAAAACCTTTTTCCTGTTCCGAGTGCAACTATTTTTGTTTGCAAAAGGGCATTCTAAGAAGCCACATGCAGTCTCACAACGGAGAAAAACCTTTTCCTGTTTCGAGTGCAACTATTCATGTTCTGAAAAGAGTAAACTCACGAGGCACAAGCTGACTCACAGCGGAGAAAAACCTGAGTCCTTCTGAATGGCGTCAAAGCACCTGACCGGCAATCAGAAGGGCATGGGTTCAAGTCCTGTTGGCGGCCAGTAACTTTTCTCGGAAGATTTTTTCAATGTAGATTGAGTGTTTCAGTCTGATAAGTATTGCTTATAATAATTTTTACCCTTTGGATAACAATAATTTTTTTCATGAAGTGATTTTATTTAAATTCGAACTTCTTAAAGTAGGAGAGAAAATGTGGCGAATTAAAAAAAGAAAAAAAGTGACACACAGAAATTAGTTAGTTATTAGTTAAATATGTGGCTTTCAAGGGACTGTTATTTTTTATGAATGCTGTGAATTTAGCAAGGTTCATATTAAACACATCGATATTTGGGCATAATCTGTTAAATATGCTACAGCTTGTTCTTATAAACACATTTTCAAGATAATTAAGGATGCTCTTAGGGATACAAAACAAAAACATCACGAATAAAAATACAGAACTATAAACAAGGTCACTCGAGTAACATATTACAATGAGTGATAACATTTTTCTTGTTCCGAGTGCAATTATTCTTGTTCTCAAAACAGCAAACTCACGAGGCACAAGCTAACTCACGGTGCGGAAAAACCTTTTTCCTGTTCCGAGTGCAACTATTCATGTTCGCAAAAGTGCAATCTGAGAAGCCACAAGCTGACTCACAGCGGAGAAAAACCTTTTTCCTGTTCCGAGTGCAACTATTCATGTTCTCTAAAGAGTGCACTTACGAGGCACAAGCTGACTCACAGTGGAGAAAAACCTTTTTCCTGTTCCGAGTGCAACTATTCATGTTCTCTAAAGAGTGCACTCACGAGGCACAAGCTGACTCACAGTGGAGAAAAACCTTTTTCCTGTTCCGAGTGCAACTATTCATGTTCTCAAAAGAGCAGTCTAACGATCCACATGCTGCATGCTGTCTCTAATCTGTTAAATATGCTACAGCTTGTTCTTATTAACACATTTTCAAGATAATTTAGGATGCTCTTGGGATATAATATGTATCCGGAGATCGAGTAACTCTTAATGGACATCTGTAATATTTTGTTGTAAATATGGGCTATCAAAGAAGTTGTGAATAATCTTATAGAGTTTCAATTGGTCTCTGATATCTCGGTGTTGATCGAGAGATTAAAGTTTTATGGTGACATAGTTTTCATCATTTCGCACGCGATAAGAGACAAATTTCATAAACTTTTTCTGAACTCTTTATATATTTGCTTTAAATGTAGAACAATAAGGGTTCCACACTGTAGAAGAAACATAATCCAGATGGCTTCTAACGTAGGATATGTAGAGAGTCTTAAATGTTGTGGCTTTTTGAAAACTGAACTTACTCTAAAAATAAACTAACATTTTCAAAGCCTTCGACGTGATATGCTCGACTGATGAGAACTTGGAATCGTGCTTAAAATTAAGAATAACGACACACAAACCTGACTTACTCAAACTTACCAAGGAGATGCAATGACATTATTCGCATTAAGTGTTAGTCAGTCATTATCATGATTTAAATTTATGGATTCCCTTATTACATAAAACTGTATTTTATCAATGAATAAAATTTTTATGTATGAAAACAAGTTTATTCAGCATACACGTAATTTTAGGAAGTGCTAAAAATATATTATTTTTTTGCTAAATCAATAAACGGATTTGGCTCTCAAAATTTTTTGTATCTTTGCAATGTACGCATTTTGCTCTTATGCTTATAAGTTTGCCGACCCCTGGGTCAGACCTGATGTACCAGCGGGGAGTCCCTGATATTCAAAACCAGTATCATTAAAAAATGGTTATAATTACGGAACCTGCTGCATCGTTTGAAATTATTCTGAATCGCTTGGTAAAAGATTTGTAATTTTTTCCTTTTAAGAGTGAAGTTACGAATTATTTCAAAAATCTTATGCCGACCTACCCCCTACATGAGCAATTAAAATATCATATGTACATCCACGCAGTAATATGTTTTGATAAAATTTTTGAAAAAATCGATAATTTCCGGTACCATTTTAAACTTGTTGCATGTACTCATTGAACTTGACGCATATTTAAAACAAACTTAACACGTTGATCCCAATAATAATATCGGTCCTGATGATATTCCACCTTTATTCTTACGGCAGCGTGTCGCCGTTCACGGTTATCCCCTCTTACTCTCTCACAGTCTTTAGTCGGTCTTTGTAGAAGAGTATACTTTCAGATCTATGGAAACAGAGTTAAGTAACACTGATCTATAAAAATGGGATAAAAGCGAAGTAATCAATTATGATTCGATTTGATATTTTCTACAATTTCAAAACATTTTGACGAGCTTATGTTGGATAATTAAATACAGGTGTGTCCTGAACAGTTTTGTCTTATAACCGGCAAATCAACACTTAGTAAATTAAAAATGGCTATTAATATAATTAATGTCTCTGAAATTAATGATTTAGCTATAACTAATGACACTAAACTTAACTTCATACCACACCTTGACAATATTTCAACGGTGAGTTGGGTCCGTTGTACCAGTAGCGGAACGTTAATTAAAACCCAGAATTTAGTTGTTTAATTTTAATTACTTTTTAAGTGAATTGTGAGAATAACCCGAATCACAATAATTCGGGTTAACATATTGTTAATTAAAAGTTTTAAAAATATGATCTGAATTAATGACACCTGTGGTGTATTTTTTTGTATTTCTTATTTTATCGAATAAACCTTCAGTTGGATTCTTGGTCAATGTTACGGATATTTTGAGTCTGCATTTTTCTTTTTCCTTTGGTTTGTGTCTTGAATAGGTAATTTATATTTTATATTTTTTTTTAAATTCTGACAAATTTTTATATCGTACTATTTATATCTATGAATTTGTAAAGCTAATAAAATTTAAATGAAACAATATTACTTTGTTTGAACCACTTGTATATTTGTTTAAAGCCGACTGGTTTCGGAACGATCGTTCCTTCTTCAGGGCAAACATATTTGGAACGGACGTTTCGAAACCGGTCGGCTTTAAACAAATATACAAGTGGTTCAAACAAAGTAACATTGTTTCATTTATTTATAATGGATAACCACAAAGTTATAGCTGCATTCAAAACTATTAAAATTTGTTTACCATTATGTGTCTTACATTTATAATTATACTGGTATATGTATTATTATTTCAGAAATTTTAATTAGATTTCTAATTAATTTTTTTTTCTCTTTTCATTGTATGCGACCTATAATACATCAACGGTTAACCAACAAGGGCGGATCCAGCTTTGGCGCCAGGGAGGGGTCACATAGCGCCAGGGGGGTCACATAGCATCAGGGGGGGGGGGGTCACATAGTCGTGGTCAAGTCACAAGAAGTTATAATTTAACTTTGATAATAATAGATACAAGTAAAAAGTAGGTAGGTAATTTTGATACAAAAAATATATAAAAACGTTATGTTTAGCAATTTTAATTAGTGGTCCACCTAGGTCCTGGACCCAGCCCAGGGGGTGTCATGACCCCCATGACCCCCCCCCCTGGATCCGCCCTTATTAACCAATTTAGGCAGTGTAGTTTAGAGGATATCAAGACTGAAGCATTTCGTATTATTTGGTTAATATGGACATCATGTACAGTACCCGGAAAACTTTCGTGTAGAGAGTTTCGTTTATCAAGGAGCCTGATGTATATAGTCAGTATATATATATCCAGTACCGGATTATCCCTAAGGCAGAGTAGGCAACTGCCTGGGGGCACCGCATCGGCTAGGGGCCCCGCGTCCCGGAAAAATTGACTTGCTTCAATTAGTGAGCAACGAAGTTTCGGAAAAAGTCAGCTTTCGAGATGTTTTAATTTTTTTATTAGGAAAATTTACAGGTTAATAACATCAGGTACACGCATTAAAGAAAACAACATATTATAATAATTAGGTTACAACATAACCCAATAAATAACTAATGTTCACATCATGCACAAATTAGAAATAAAAAGTCTAAGTATACCTATTTAAACAAATACATAATCATAGTTGTATTTTACTTTTATTTCCTTCTATTTGTTGCAACATTACTTGTATCTGAAGTGAATGAAGGTGCCGTGTGTGGTTTATATTGGCATTTGTTTTGTTATATTTCTAATTATATGTTTAAAATATAAATGTTGTACAAGCTGGCATACCTTTCGTAATGTAGTTAAAGAACAGATTAAGCACCGTCTAGCACCTTAGTAGCTACGCCCCTGATTGGTATACCTTCGTAATGTAGTAAAAAACAGATCAATTATGAATAAAATTACGTTTTGGTAGAAAAAAAAATATTTGGAAGTTAGAAACGGGTAAAGTGCAGTGGCTGACTTAGCCCGTCAGAGGCTCGGGGCGGCAAAGTTGAATTAACCCCCCCCCCCCCCCCCCCTTTAGTGAAGTTGATGTAATTTTACAAGTTTTTTATTCGGTTCAGGCTCTGGGGGGCCTCCAAACGCCTCCTTGTTCTTTGATCAAATCCTAAACAAGGCTTTAAGGACACTGCAAAAAAAAGTTATTTTCAATTCATTTTCTGAAAGTTGCATTTGTTAATAATGCTCTCACCATTTGAGGAAATTGGTAAAAGTGATGGAGATACAGCATTTTATATGAAACCGTTTTAAACAGTTTGTATGTTGAATTATCTTCAGCAAAACATTGAAAGCGTTTTTCTCGAAACTACGTTTTTCAACCTGGTTGACAACATATTAGAATATATCCGATTTGCATGCACTACGTCTTAAGCAGTTAAAAAATCCAGTCCCTATGGCACCACTTCGGGATTTTTTTATGAAGCTCTATTTTTTTTTTTACAATGAAAATTTTTCATTAATAATCGAAAATAAAATTCGCTGGTCCGCCATTTTTCATTTTTTTAGATATCCAAATTCCCCCATGCCAGAGACAGTACGACATTAGATTTTCGAACAGATTAAGACTAGGTGCATGCAAATCGAATGTATATATTTTTTAATATGTTGTCAACCAGGTTGAAAGCGTGATAAAAAACGTTTCGAGAAAAACGCATTCAAAGTTTTGCCGAAGGATAATTCAACATACATACTGTTTCAAATAGTTTCACATAAAATGCTGTATTATGAAATATATGCTGTATAAAAATTAAATAAATTTAAAAAAAATACAAAAGTATTTTTTACAGTGTCCTGGTGCCTTAAGGGGGGGGGTAAGGTTTTAAAGGCAAAATACAGGCATTTTATCATGATTTTTTTTGAGATATGAATAATGTTGGTTTTATTTATTTCATTCACACTTTCTAGTATGACATCTGAAGCATCTTTGAAAAAAATTTCAACCAAAAATATCAATAAACAAGTCTGTGAGAGCAAATCTCCGGAGGCGCCTCTGTTATGCGGTGAACTCCATAACTCGTCACCGGATCATTTGAAACAAAAAAATCGAAATGCGTTTCAATTTATCAACCATAGTAAATAGTATAACCAAGTTTGTTAATTATTTTACTTTTTTCTTTATTATGTTTTATGTTCTTCTTTTTTATGTTTTTCTTTATTATGTTTATTTTTTTTTGTCATTTAATAAGTTGAGTAGGTAAAAATACTAAACCAATATTTAACATAATGGAGCTTAATTGGTCTACACATATGAATTGTATTATTATAAAATTATTTTACTGTATGACTGTTTGTTTCCTCAATAAAAAGAAATAAAAAAGGTAATATGTTTTCCCCGGTAGTCAGAGGGAGTTTTTTCTCGATCTTTTTTTTTATTTTTGGCAGCATTTTGAAGGGAAAAGCGTGAGTTTTGCTAAAAATTTTCGACGAATTTGTAATTATAAAATGGTAAAAAAACTCCTTGATTTATATGAAGAAATAGTGTACAAAATTTCAAAAGCATTGGTCAAATCAAGACAAGACAACATTTTGAGTTATGATGTTCACGAACTTCAGAAATATTGTTTGCGAGAAAACCGTTTTAAATTTTTTTATACTCGAAAAATACTTGAATCGAGCATGAGAGTCGGTCGCTTGAAACGCTGTACCTTCGTTAGTTTTGCTCCGATTTACTTGAAATTTTGGCACAACACTCAATAAAGGGGCCCCGAGACGTGTATTGCCTAGGGGCCCCGACAGGGTTAATCCGGCCCTGTGTATATCCTTAGAGTCAGTGGTCACTGGGTGGTCAATTGCATCTGGTATCCAACAAACAATCATAAAGTTATGATTGGATTCTTAAAGTTATGTTCAAGAAAAAAATTAAATATCCAACTCATTTACTTTTTAAGGAATGTAATGTAATGAACGTAAAACAGTTATATATTACACAAACGCTTTGTAGATTTTTTAATAATATTAATATTGCAGAAAGAACACAGCAAATTCGTACTACGAGAATTGGCTCTGGTCTGAATTTTATGGCAATTCAAACTAAATCTTCTTTTGGTCAAAGAAATTATTTTTATCAAGCTCCACTCATATTTAATAGCCTTCCAGAACATATAAAGTCATCTAATTCCTTGTACACTTTTAAAAAGAATCTTAAATTATTTGTGTTAGTCGAGGATTGCCAATTGATTTTCTCTACTTTGTCCTTTCTAAATTATTACACGCCCGGCTGGAAGCATAACAAAATAAATAACAAAATTAAAATCTAAAACTAATTAATTCATGAATATGGCTGTTGATTGTTAAGCATTCCTAGTTATTAAATAATAATAAAATAAAAGGTACATATACTTAAGAATATAGGTAATAGTTGTTTGCATGGCATATTATAAGTCTTATTTATATAAATACTAGCAGACCCGGCAACACTTTGCTGTGGCTAACGAAACACAACGCCACTACCCAACCTTTATAAAATCCACACCATCCGCTTGCCAGCTGCCCGCTGGCCGCTGCCCGCTGCCTGAATGGAATATTTGAATTTCTCGGCTTTTATCTACTATAATGAGTATGTATTATATATAAAAACCTTCTTCTTGAATCGCTCTTTCTATTGGTCAAAACCGCATGAAAATCCGTTGCGTAGTTCAGTGGCGTAGCTAGCATGGGTGACACCCGGGGCGGAAAACGTTGTGTCACCCCCCCCCCCCCCCCCCCCCATTAATTTTTTTTTTTGAGAAATTCAAAACAAAAATTTTGACTTCCTAAAATAAAATAAAAAAAAACATTTCTAGCTAGTCAAATATGTAAAAAAAAATTGTTATCCTCAAAATTAAAAACATTAACAGAATAACAGCTTTTTCAACAATCGATAGGTGATAATTTCCTTCGCGAGTTCCCGTCAATCACAATGTACGAAAGAAATGAGAATGACACAGGGGAAAAGCGAGGAATATTTCACGGGAATCCCCAATAAATCCTTAGTAAGATCTAAGAACAAAAATTAAAAAACAAAATTTATGGGGAATGCTGACCGACCGAGACATAAAGCTACAAATAATAGAGTTCCGTGTGGAGTCTTCAATTCTTATATGCTGCAAAAATCTGAAAAAAATCATTTGCGGTTATGAAAACATAATAACCAATACTTATGTTAAAACCAGTTTTGTGTTCAGAGTGTAACGATAAAATTTCAATCGTGAAATAGTAAAGGGGCGTTCAAGTATAACGTAACGCAATTTTTGAAAAATTTTGACCCTCTCTCCCCCTATGCAACGCACCGTAAAATATTTCTGCACCTCCCTCCCACTAAACGTTACGTAAAACCAAGTGACTATTTTTACCTAAAAGTCTCAACTAAATTGCGCAAAGTACTGGCAAAATATGTATGAAACCAAGTATGAATGTGAATGAAGCAAGGTGTGCCTACCCCTGTGGGTAAATTTCATGATTTAGGTTGAGTTAAGTTTGGTTAAGTTGAGCTAATGTTAGGTTGGGTTTGGAAAGGTTAGATAAGATTATGTTAGATTAGGTTTGGTAAGCAAGGAGTAAGCCCTGACAGAGTTGTGAGGTGGTCTATCCTCTCTGCCTACCCCTGCAGTATGGCACGATGCTTAATTAGTTAGTTAGTTCAAATCTTGTCATAAAACATAGATAAAGTCATGTAGGGACGAAATAAATATTATTAAAAAAATTAGATTCCCAGATTGTTTAATAGAACACTCGGAGAACTTGTCTGATTTAGAAGGACATCTTCCGGAACCGAGAAAACTTCCCCATAGCATGGCATCACTCACAGCACAGTTGGAACTCTGCCTTATCCCGCTGGAATCACCGATACACACAAAGTCAATCATCAACAGAGAAAAACAAATATTTCTTTTTTTAATTGTTTGACAGATTGTTCATCCAATTACAGAAAAAGACATTTCATTTCACCTTTTTTTATGGGGGCTCCATCAAAGCTAGAGTTAAATTAGCCTCCCTAAAACTGGGCGCACTGTACAGTTTGGGGGCTCCATCAAAGCCAGAGTTAAATTAGCCTCCCTAAAACTGGGCGCACTGTACAGTATGGGGGCTCCATCAAACCCAGAGCTAAATTAGCCACCCTCGCACTGTACAGCATGGGGGCTCCATCAAAGCCAGAGTTAAATTAGCCTCCCTAAAACTGGGCGCACTGTACAGTACGGGGGCTCCATCAAAGCCAGAATTAAATTAGCCTCCCTTAAACTGGGTGCACTGTACAGTTTGGGGGCTCCATCAAAGCCAGAGTAAATTAGCCTCCCTAAAACTGGGCGCACTGTACAGGGCCCGCAGATACTGCAGTTAGTGCTTGAGGAACAAGATTGCAATGTATTATACAGTAAAATTAAAAATAATTTTAATGATTTGTATGAACAAAGTAAAATCGTTTTGTAACATAAACCCAAAAAAAGACCTCTCGCATTAAAATCTTGGATAACTTCTGATATCTTAGAATACATTAAAAAAATTAATTCCTTTACAGAAGGTGGAAGAATTCCCCTACCAATCAATTATTTGAATCAGAATATAAAACATTCAGAAATAAGGTTACAAAAGAAATTATCAAATGTAAGTCTACCTTTTTTTAGCAATAAATTCAAAAATTATTTCGGAGACGCAAAAAAAACTTGGGTAGAAATAAATAAAGTATTAGGACGCACATCAAAAAGTAGTTGTGACGAAATAATCACAAAGTATATGTTAAATACGCATAATGAAGAAACGGTAGCAAATAACTTTGTTGAATATTTCACGAACAGTGTTAGCTCTATAGGCGATTCCAGACTCACGGCGAGAAGTCTCGGCGAGACATTCTCGCGAGAACAAGCACTTATCCACACTCTCATTCTCGCCGAGACTTCTCGCGAGAACAAGCACTTATCCACACTCTCATTTTTCTCACTCGTGATCTGTTTCCCATCCGGTATGGACGACATTACAGACGATATTCAAAATGCAGCAGGTTTGGCTCTGTGCGCCATGGCATATTATAATTTTGTCAACGTTGTAACTAAAAATAATTCCGGTAACTAGCAAAAAGGGAATATTTTTTCTTTTTGAGTTCAGGTACTTGCATCTCCATTAAGTCTGTTCCATGCATCGCGGTTCAAACTTTTGTCTTTAATAATTCCGATAATAATTTATAAAAATAATAATTTGGCTAATTTATATAGCGCCGTTTTCGTGAAAAATCACCTCAAGGGCGCTATGCGCCATGGCATATTATAATTTTGTCAACGTTGTAACTAAAAACAATTCCGGTCACTATCAAAAAGGGAATAATTTATCTTTTTTGCATCAGTTCAGATTGAAAATCATCATCATCATTACATAGTATAAAATGAAATCGCTCAAAATGTATGTGCGCATAGATCTTTTAAACTACGCAACGGATTTTCATGCGGTATTCACCAATAAATAGAGTGATTTAAGAGGAAGGTTTATATGTATAATACATGCTCATAATAGTAGAGAAAAGCCGAGAAATTCAAATATTCAATTCAGGCAGCGGGCAGCGGGCATCGGGCAGCTGGCAAGCGGGTGGTGTGGATTTTATAAAGGTTGGATAATGGCATTGTGTTTCGTTAGCCACAGCAATGTGTGGCCGGGTCTGCTAGTATTCTATAAATTGCAACTCTTGTTGATTGCTCCACATTTTTAAAACAAGTAAACAAAATGTTCGAAACAAAAACAAAAATATAACGCACGTCTACTCTCAACCGCTCACTAAACAACACTGAGACAAAACGTGAATGTGGTAGCCTTCTCGCTTCTCGCCCGAGAAATCCTTTGAAGCGGCCAAATTTACCGACAACAATCCGAGAACAGCCGAGCCAGAGAAAGAGAATGGTTCTCGGGGCTTCTCGCCGAGAGTCTGGATGGGCTATATGGTTCATAAATGTGATTATATAGCGTCGACCGCCAGACCGGCAGCAGTGCAACATAGTATGTACCTACCCAGAGCTACCTTAAGTTGTTATAATGGATTGTCTACTTTGTCGTTGGAATTAGATTGTAGAAATATAAGTCTGTGCAGAGCACCTTTTAGGTAACTTTTTACAAAAATGGCGCTATACAAATCATCCAAATATTATTATTATTTATGATCAAGCAATGCAATGCAAGGATGATCATAATGAGTAAGATTAAGAAAGGGACCCTCAGATGGTTTGGGCATGTAAAGCGAATGAACGAAGCGTGGGGTGTCAGTAGAATATATGACACAGATGTGAGTGGTAGATGAAGTCAGGGACGCCAGAGGAAAACCTGACACGATCAAGGGAATCCGATACTTGCATCGGGCCACGGCAAGAGTCAGAAATAGTATGTATGAGTCGATGTGCGAGTGTAAATGAGGCAAAGAGTGTGTGCCAAGACCCAAGACCGAGTTGTTTGACGGTCCGCCCTATCGGCCTACCCCTGCGGGGAAACGGCGTGATGTTGTTAGTTTTTCTTGTATTTACTGTTTTTAATAAAATACTAAAATGTTGAATTGAGTTTTTCATTTTTCTGTTGTAACCAGAGAAATGTCAAAGTCGATATTTTGATTACTAATTACGTAATTTGGGGGTTATGTGTTTATTGTGTAAGTGTGTAGATGGCAAAGCGAATAAGTAAGACGATTCAATACTTACAAGTTTATTAACACTATTTACAGACACATAAATCTCCAATTTAAATATATGCAATAATAAAGTAATGTGAAGGGCGAACAAATATTAAAGACCAGCTACTCCTGACCGAGAGCTAAAGCAGAATGAATCGTTAGTTTTTGATGCAAGCGAGGCCAGTTGCTGGAGGAAAGGTCTGCATCCAATTGGTGCCTGAGGGACCAATCGGGTGGCCGGACGATGCAAATCAGTGTCCTTTGTTTGTCCTCCACATCAGCCCCCTTCCCGAAGACTCCTACACCATTACAACCCCTAGTGAGAAGGCTCCGGGGTTTGGTCAACGTCGGGACCTGTGGGCATGGAAAGTGAATTGTTAGAAAATTCAAGAAATGTAACTATTATGGCAATGTATTAGTCTCTTATATTGGCTGAGATATAACAAAGTTTGAATTGAGTTGAGTTTTAATTTATTATAATAATTTTGTTTAAAGTTTTGAAAAATTTGAAAATTTATTTTATCAGACTTATTTGGTTAAATATTAATTGATAAAAGAAGATAATATTTAAAAGTTTCTAACTCTAATTGAAATTAATAACAGCTCAAGTTGATTGCAATGAGTAACTGTTATAAAATAAATGACTCATGATATGTAAGAAAGGCCAAGCGCAGCGCATTAATGGACTGAAGTACGTAGGTACCTAATGTTTACATTGAAAGAGCTCGTAATGCTAATAATAATAGTTCGCTGCCTATTGTTGATTTTAAGTAAATAATATTTATGTATAAGTGAGTATCTATGTCGCTCGCTAGTTAATTGAAAATGTGATATTATTATTATGCGATAAGCGGCAATGCTGAATAAATAATAAAAACAGATACCAGTTAGAAATGCAATAAATTTGGCTGTTTGAGAATAAATGCATGATGTTAATTTAAATTCAGTTAAGTTATGACAGGGATAATTTCTATTAGAAAAAATGTTCTTGTTTGTTTGTTTATATGGAAATGTACAAAAAAATCTTTTATTATTATTGTTGTTTTTTTTTTTTGGAAAAAAATATTTTTTCTTCTTCTTCTTTCTTGAGTAACATGGCGATGCGACTGATTGCTGGTTGCTGTCGAGTGTTACCGGCAATGGTTTTGGACATGTTTTTGCAGGAGCTGTGTAATGTTGTTTGCTCTGGAAGTAGTCAAACCGTAGGTGCAAGGTTTGTTTTTTCTGGTGTCTCCAAGTGACGATACGTTGTTACGTGCAGAACTGAAAAATTATGCTGGATCCAGCATTGCCGCGAGGTGCGGTTAGCAATGGTGGAGTTGGTTTGCTAGTTGCTGCCGCGAAACCGGTTTGGCTGCCTGTTCTGGTTGAACAGAGGCAAGGCCCTCTGCCTGTTCTGGTTGAACAGGAGCAGAGTTAGCTAGACTAGTTGTCGTAGCGTGATACTTCTGTGAGTGAAAACGGCGACATGCTTCACACCGCGCGTCGTGGATTATGATTGTTGTGCCAAAGTTGTTGAAGATTTTTGAGATATCGCAATTAGGGCGGTGATTTTTCGAAATTATTCGAATTGAATGTGCAGGGCGCTATACATTTGTAGGCTTTTCTTCCAAATTGATTGTGGTAAAAACAATATTGGTTAGTAGTTCCATTTTGTTGAGACGAGTTCCGTCTTGTTGAGTAGTTCGCACGAGTTGGCGAATAATTATTGTCGCCTGATTTCTGGCGAGAGAATGTTTGTCTGCGAGACTGATGTTGTGAGCCTCCACCATGTTGTGACTTCAAATGCTCGATTTCGCTGGTTAAATCTGCGATTTGTTATTGAAGCGTGATGAGGAGTTTCTCGCTGGAAGTGGTGAGAAATCCTTGATGCTTGTTGTCGACACTGCATGTTTCGGGGTTGTTGTAAACTTCGAGGATTTTGTCGGCTTTTTCTGCCATGATAGAGAGTTGTTCTTCCGGTAATATAGAAAGGATAGGTTGAACATTTTGCGGAAGTCGTTGCATCCAGATTGCACGATAGTTTGGAATGGGCTGGTAGTTTGACGCCAATACGATGTAATTCAGGAGCATCTTGAGGTTTGCTTGAAGAATTTGAGGAATTTGCTTCGTCGGTAGACGTAGACATGTTTCCGTGGATTGAGATTACTGAATACCAGTGGAAAATATTTTTGCGACAATAAAATATTAATTTAAAAACCTGAAATACAATCTTCAAAAGGACACTATATTGTGGGGTGCCGATAGAGTACCTTATAGAAGTTTAAAAAGGATACTTTTTTAAAGTAAATTCGCCGTGCGCTGAGGCTGATTGCCTAGCGCTGGAATGATGGAGGCCCGAGATAATGGGTCAGCTCTGTGCGGCTGCTTGTTTCCGGGCGCAGTCTTCAGGCGCTCGATAGGTATTTGGCTGAAGATTCCTCGATGATGGATTGCCTGAAATGTAAATTTATGCAAGCTTAATCCGTTGCAAAAAACGTTTTTTATTGTGGGTCGACATAAATTTATTATTTGAAAACAGTGTGAGTAGTACTTTGTTACTGGTTGTAGGTAATATTAATTTAAAGTATTGATGACCGGGCAATAATTGAAAATAAAAAAAAAAATTTACAATTAATATTGGCAAGTAAGAATAAATCGTAATTTACGATATGAATGTTTAAAATATGTCAATATAATATAAATTATTGTAGTAGTGATAATAGAAATGATAAAGATACTCACAGATTTAATTCGCCCGGGATTCTGCCTTATACCTTCGGTCAAGAGGCTTGATTGTTGGTCCACTTTATAGTTAAATTCGTGTTGATTACGATTGCAAATTAGATATTATTTCGCGTATTTCGTTTATTCACAGGGGTCACCACTTTGGGGGTTATTTGTTTATTGTGTAAGTGTGTAGATGGCAAAGCGAATAAGTAAGACGATTCAATACTTACAAGTTTATTAACACTATTTACAGACACATAAATCTCCAATTTAAATATATGCAATAATAAAGTAATGTGAAGGGCGAACAAATATTAAAGACCAGCTACTACTGACCGAGAGTTAAAGCAGAATGAATCGTTAGTTTTTGATGCAAGCGATGCCAGTTGCTGGAGGAAAGGTCTGCATCCAATTGGTGCCTGAGAGACCAATCGGGTGGCCGGACGATGCAAATCAGTGTCCTTTGTTCGTCCTCCACACTATCGTAGGAAAGCTAAATTTTATTTGAAATTGTTCTTCCCCTTTTGAAGGGATTGAAATTTCAAGTAATTTTAGGTTATTTTTACGACAGTTGGTTTCTTCATAGGGCATCGGGTTTCAATCTGATAAAGCTCTGTCCGGAGAAAATGAGCAGTAAAAAAAGTAAGCTCATTTTCTCAAGGCAGCAATCTGTCAGAAGCAGCTCTGTTGCCCTGGGGAACATTTTGACATTTAATTTTATTTTTAAAATAATATTTTTGGCTAATAAATTGGGTAGGTACTGAAAGATAATTATATTGTCTATGGTCGAGCCTTTTATTTTGTTTCCTCTATCCTTTGTTTATGGTGTATGTGACGACACAGTCTCAAATCGAATAAAAAGTCGTTAAATATAGGTATGTATATGGTCAAATAGCGTTGACACTTGGTCCATACAAAAAGTACCAAGTTATCAATCTAATGACTGGTTAATTTATGCCCCAATGTCTACAGGTGTGTGACAGACAATACCTCCAACATGGCATCACACTTTTATTTTTTTTTATTTTTTTCATACAATTTTTGAAAATACTCTTTTATGTTTTTTTCTTGATTACCATACTTTTTACCTAATGCCCGTGTTAAGGTAATCATACATGATATAAATTATACAATGTGTGAACTAGAACAAAATATAGGTTTGAAATAGAAATTATAAGATATTAGAAACAAGAGAAAGAAAAAAGATAAAAATATTTAAGGTAAAATATAACAAGATAAATGTATACGTATGCACATACAAATACATACAAACACACATACATATATATATATATATATATATATATATATATATATATATATATATATATATATATATATATTTATGTCATACACAAAATGTGGAGCAAAGAGTGGTGGCTCGTAGGCGTCCAGGGTGCATGGTGGATGCTGTCCTGACGGAGTGCTCTCGGCGTGTGTTACGAGCAAAGAGTGGCGGCTCGGGGGCGGCCTGTTCTCGGCCCGACAGGGGGGTGGCACGGAAGTGGCAATGCCGCAGACCAGCGAGGGTGTGGTCTCCATGTGCTGCAGTAGGGCAGCGGCCGGAACGGTAGTTAGTGGCTCAGGAAGTGGCAGTGCCGCAGACCAGCGAGGGTGTGGTCTTCATGTGCTGCAGTAGGGCAGCGGCCGGAACTTGTTATGTTCGTAAAGGGAGCGCGCGCGCGGCGCCGTAGGGTACTCAAGCTCCACTCTCGCCCGTGTCCTTGCCGTGACTGACGAGCTCGTTCCTCCTTGCCCGTCCCCTGCTAGAGACGGAAGGGTCGGGGTAGGGCCACTACATGACCATATAAGGTAATCTTGTAGCAACTCAACCTGCCATTGGTGAATTCTAACATCGCGTGGTTGATCACGCCATGTCCGCGTGTGTCGTTTCCTCCACCGAATATAGTCTGTTCGAAGCATTTATGGGCGACCCATAACACTACCCTCCTTCCCCTGAAAAATGAAGGGAATAGGCAGTGGGGCCGGAGCAGGGCCACCTTCCTCTGGACAGCTCATGATGCGACGGTTGCCGCAGTGTGAGGTACAGAGTTACCTCTTCACCAGGATTTAAACACTCCCTACCTAAGAGCCAACAAAATTAAACTACCTGTGAGCCAAGCTATATACCTAGCAAGTATTCTGAACAAAGGTTGCCAAACTCTTCCCAAGGAGACACAAGAATATGTCGTACCTAGTGCGATACAAGACACGCTAAACGGAGGTGAGCGTTGAGGAGAAAGAAAAAAGAAAAAGATTTTTTACCATGTAGAATTCTTAAAATTAGACAAAATTAATTTTTATACACTTTATTCCTGTTAGGGAATAATGTACGCTGACAAATGTCATGAAATGACCGAAATCAAATTATATTCGCGTCTTTACAACAGAATTCTTAAAACTAGACAAAATTAATTTTTATACACTTTATTCCTGTTAGGGAATAATGTACGCTGACAAATGTCATGAAATGACCGAAATCAAATCATATTCGCGTCTTTACAACAGCTAAGCGCCCCATATAAAACAAGTAGCGATAGTCATGGTTTACTCACAGTGTTATTTATGCAACCCCTTGTTATTCTCATAATCCAATTCTACCCCAGATGTTAATACCCGCACTCTCGGCTTGCCATGGTTTGTCTGGTTTGCATTTAATTATTAGGCATAAACGACCATCCTATCATGTTCGCATATAATTGTGAGGCAACGCTACAAAACCTATCATGAATATTAATTATCAGGTTTAATATGAATCCTCTCATGTTTTCTCGATTCACCCCTGGTGAACCGTACAGCGCTGTACCTGGTGACTAGAAGTAACACCCTTGCCGCAACGACACAGACAATCGGAGAGATCTTGTTGCCATCCCTACGTTGAACTTGCGTTCGACGAATATACGCAGGACACCTCCCAGGTGTTCCCACCAAAATAACCAGACGAAACCGTAATGACCATAAGTGCAATCACCTTAACCTCTGATAAAACCAAATATGTCCCAAAATGACATAAACATGTAAAAACTCCCAAGTTTCTATTAATGACAACATGTAGACTCCCACAGAATCTACCCATATATTCATGTTGATATTACGAGAACCAACTTGTTCTACCGGGTACATACTCTTAAATTTTCTTTATTGCGAGAAGTATAATTCCCCATTTGAATACAGTGGCTTCAAGCCAGCCCCGGATCTTCGTTTTTTTTTAGGCGGGGCAAAAACTGAAAAATGCCGCCCCCGCCCACTTAGGTATCTATATTTATTTTAACCTTGCTGGGGGGGGGGGGGGGCATATTCGAATCAAAGAACTGGTTTTACTGTAACTAATTAAGAAATTTAATTATAGCTACACCCAGAACATGCAAATGGTTTTCCTTAAATTCTGGCTGCATATAGTCTGCAACCAGAATTTTAAAACTGCACTTTGAACACGAGAATGGTTTCCATCAAAATGCTTCAGCAGATGAAATCACAACTGAAATTTATCTTGCTGGCTGCTTATTCGTTTTAAACTGCTACATTGCATTGTATTTAAATAAAAGCTGAAATAAAAAGGCTGTTTTACTTCTCAGTCATATGATGCCTGCCATCGTGTAATAAACAAATCATGACACGCATAACGACGTAAAAATTTTAAGTAAGTTTGAATAATGACGAATTGACGACGTAAGTGATTGCACGTATTAAATTGAGTTTAAAAAATAAATATAGTAACTTAAAAAGCATAAGATAGTTATATAAAATACTTACCCAGAAAAGCGATCGATGAACTGTGATAGATTTATTGATGCGACACTAATGACATCAGTATTGTACCTTCGGTTGATCAACAAGTACTAAAGAGTAAAAATAAACAACACACTTTTGACACATTTTTAAAACAAAACACTGTCGTGGAGAGAGATCGACGAGGGAGTTTTCGAATATAGCTTCATCTCTTTCGCACGCACGGTAACCAGAGCAGACGCGTGCTGCCGCGATCTGTGGTTCCTGCGGGCGAGCGGGTCGGGTGCGTATTTTGAACTATGCCTACGCGCCTCGCGAATAATAAATGTTCGTGCAGCACGTCTCACTCAGGGCTCTGGGTATCAGTCGAGTTAATATGGTTAAATTTCTCTACTTGTACTATTATTTATTCCGTGGTCAAAGTTGAGTTTGGCCGCCCTCTGAACTTGCCGCCCGGGGCATGGGCCCCGGCTTGCCCCCCATTAGATCCGGGGCTGCTTCAAGCAAATTGCAAATAACACTGTATAATTATGTCGTAACAATATTTACATATCAATTAATTTACTTAAATTTATCTTACTTAAAAAAAACGACTTCAAATTACATCCGTTTACCAACCAACAACTCTATGCGTGTGTGTGTGTTTCGTTTCCGTCAATAAACTTTCAATTCGAGTCAGTGTCAACATAATACTTATAACTCTCAGGGTTTGATTTGTAAAACAAAGAGAAAAGAAAAAAAAAAGAAAACAATGACGCCACGTATTTTCTACAAAAAATACGAAAATTTTAATACTTCCAACATGATTATTGGAAAGGGAAAGAAAAAAACGAGAAGAAAAAAAAATTATTGGAGTAACGAATTTCCCCTACTTCCGGAATCATATAAAACTATTTTGTCCATAAATTCTATTTCATAAACAAGGATGTCGTAATGACTTCATTAACATTACATTATCCTCCTGTCGTGAGTTTACTCTATCATGCGCCAGTATTGAGACCTCTACACCGTCAAGGAGTGGATAACTACCCGATTGTGAACGTTTTACTGTCCCAAATTTCTCCTATACCACAACGTGTGAGTTGTCCAACACCACATCGATTTATCTTACATATGAGAATAATTCGAACGACGAAAGAGTTTGAAAACCGAAATTTTATTATTCGGTTGCTTTTATTGTTATCACAAGGGTTCCTATAATAAATTGTGCTCTAGCCGACGCGATTGACTAAAGGAATCATTGAAATATCATCATTCACAAGGATGTATAAAACAACCAAAAAGAAACGAAGAAGGGAAAAAAAAAAAAAAATTATATTACCGATAACGACCTTATCTTACCTATTTACAAGGTTATTTACAAACCACTGCTACATACCCTACTTCTTATACAAGAATTTTCTTACGCCGTCTCTTGCCAACGAAAAGGAGAGAATATGCTTGCATATTCTCTCATTGCATTTAAAATTGGATATTTTTTAGAATGCAAGTGTTCCACAAAAATGGAAATTATGTTTCCATTATTGGTCCCGGGCAGGATATTGGATACCTAACGCAGTCCTTTCTAACGAAATTCATGCCAACTTCAGGGTCCTTTGAACTACGCCCTCAATCGGTGTAACGTGTCGTGTCTCTTAGACGAGTTTACATATACGTATGCAAACATATAAATATATTTAAATATATTTTGTAACCAAACGGTTACTCCATAGGATGGGAGGAGTGATAACTCATCACTAGCAATAATAGTCATTGTGACCAATGGAGTTAAAGATAGCAAATAAAATTAAAACTAGAGAGAAAAAAAAAATAAAAATAAAAATAAAATAAAAAAATAAAAATGTCCTTACGTGAAAACACACCGGCGTCCCGGACTGTCAACACTTGTAATGACGATCCGGTTTGAAGGAAATTGTATAACTTCCCTAATAAACGAAAGTTGAGCTATATGCGTTATATCCTCGTACAACAACAAGGGTTCATGACGTCCTTGGGTTATATATAAAGAGTGATAACTATAATTTCGACCATTATCCCGGATTATTTGCTAATACTACATTCACGGAATGACGCAGCATAATTTGCTCACATAATCTGGGGTGGAGGGAAAATGAACAGACGAGAAAAAAAGAAAACCAAACAAAAAATATTATAAATAAATAAAAACACCACTAAAAAAATTCAACCCTATAAGGCGGCAACGACAGTGGTGTCGAATCCCTTTTTTAATATGTCTTTAATGTGAAATCGCCGCGAGCTGTGAGTTTTTATTACGGCCGAACGTTCTAACCCTGTGATTTGGTTGGGAATCATCAAACTGAGCTCCCTCTAAGTTCTCACACCTCTGTATTAACTCGGCGCAAGTCCGGGGTACATCGTACGAGAACAATTTACTATATTTGTGCAACAACCCGTTTTTAATTATAAGAACTAAGTCTATTTCAGATAATGGAGATGATAATTTATCGTTCAGGGATGACATTAGACTCACGTACTGCCGAACCGGTACATTATACATTTGCCTATAACGGTGTATTTTAGATTTAATTCCAAATTCACCATCAACCTCCTTATAATTCGAGACGACCTCCGACTCGTCTGGTTTTTTACTCAATGCGCAACTGAATTTGATTTTATCCATTTCCTCGCATAATGTTTGTAGTTCCGAAACGTTAGTAATATTTTTTCCGATTTTTAGCTGTGCGTAATCTGGCGTGAGGCCTTTTGTAACCAAGGATAAAAGTTCCGGTTCCTGTAATGGTAAATTCAGCTTAGAGTTGATAGCTAAGGCTTCCAAAATATAGTCCGCGGCCCTTTCGTTATTCTTCTGGCATAAGTTAAATAATCTCGCCTTCTCAGTCATCTGAAACGCCGGATCCTCGAATCTCTTCAAAAAGGCTATTTTAATTTCTTCCCACTTTAGATTAAATTTGAAAATTTTCCTATAGAAATATAGTGCCGAGCCAGATAGTAATTCAACAAACCCTCTGGCCAGGTCTTGGCTATCGACGCCTCTAGCGTATTGCAATTCTGCGATTCTGTCTAAAAAAACGCTCGAATTCCCGTCGAAAGAAATTTTCCAATTCGTTAAATTAACTACTTTCCTTTCAACGTACCTTGTGGTGGTCCTTCCATAGTAATTTTGTGGAGGCGAGGGCGCTACAACAACGTTATTTCCCGAATTACTTGCTTTAGGAGTTGTGGTTATTCCCGGAGAATTTACAGGAATCACGGGAGGCTCTTCTCGCGTGTTATTTAGGGATTCATTAAACACGACACATTGTTGTCTCAGTGACAACAAGGCTCTTTTCGGAACTATTCCTCTCTCAGTCAACATTTTCTTAATCACGGACGCGTTCGCTTTCTCGAAATTTAATATTCTCCCCCTATTTGGTACGGTGACCTCCATGGTTTAAAAATTTTCTTTAGAACAAAACGCGGAAAAGGAAAAAAAAACGAAAAATTCCGGACGAAAATTCAAGTTACAAGATCAATTGTCATTATTTTCACCTATCACAGGGGTACAAGCCGGCGCAGCTGGACCCGTCGGTAGTTATTTTCCTTTTTATTGGAGAAACAACCACCGCTCTTCAAGGAAAAAAAAAAAATAACGCAACTTCGTCCAGTACTTAAACAAGAGTTTAATTAGCACGTAATTTATTACCCGCACTTCATTTTATTTAAAACAAAATAACAACAGGACTGGACTCGAGACACCAAACAGATGTAGTGTATACGGATTTTGCCAAGGCTTTTGATCGAGTTGATCATGATATTTTACTACTTAAAATGTACAAACTTGGTTTCGATCAACAAACGCTTATATTCTTCGCGTCCTATTTAAAAGCCAGAAGTCAATATGTAATAATAAATGGACATGAATCTAAACAATTCCCGGCGTTATCAGGTATTCCCCAAGGTTCAAACCTTGGTCCCTTGCTGTTCCTTATACTTATAGATGACATCCAGGTTTGTGTAAAATATTGCAAATGTCTTCTATTTGCAGATGACCTCAAACTTTTGATGGAAATAATTTGTTACTATGACTGCTTAAAAATGCAATCTGACCTTGATGCTATTGCAGAATGGTCAGTAAAGAACAAATTAGAATTCAATATAAAAAAATGTGTAACTATGACATATACCCGCTCCGAGAAGCCCATAGTTTTTGAATACAACATTAAAGGGCAAACATTATGCCGAGTCAACAGCTTTAAAGATCTCGGTATCGTCTTTGATCCCAAACTGACATTCTCGGATCATATATCACGGCTCACTCCAGCTTGCTACAAACTCCTGGGTTTCATCATCAGAATATGTAAGCAATTTGATGACCCAGATGCAATGATAGCCATGTTTGATGGAGTCATAAGAAGTAAGCTGGAGTATGCCAGTGGTGTGTGGACTCCGCACCAAGCGAAATATATTAATATGCTAGAACAAATTCAAAAAAAATTCCTTAGGTATGTCTATATGCGGATGCATGGAACGTACCCGAGATTCATGCACCATATGGAATTACTTGAGGCAACAAATAGATTTAGCTTGGAAACTAGACGTCATGCAAATCTTGCAATTCTTAGTTTTAACATAATCCATAACCGTATTGACAGCCCATTCCTCTTGGAATGTTATGGCTTATACGTGCCTGAAAATTTCAGCCGTAGTCGTCGACACGACTTGTTCAAAATACCATACGGCAGAACAGATGTTCTAGCACAGCATAGCATGACAAGAGGAATGGTGCTGATGAACGAAATATCGGAAACACTAGATATATATAACTCTTCTTTAGATAGCCTTAAGATTTTTTTGTATAATAATCATCTTTCTAGGTGTTAAGACTGTCAAAATGAGATAATTGTACAGTAATTGGATAAAAATCTGTTGTACAATTTAAAAAAAAAAAAAAAAAAAAAAAAAAAAAAAAAACATTACGACGTACCGTTAATTTTAAATACCTATCACTCGCGATATCACTAGCCGTCGGAGAGCACAACAACATTACGACGTACCGTTAATTTTAAATACCTATCACTCGCAATATCGCTAGCCGTCGGAGAGCACGCGCCGAGTTTATATTTCACTTAACAAAAACACACGCACAGCTGTTGGTTGAAAACACACATAATAAACATGTTTATGGTAGTAAGTTTTTAAGCCATGTTTCAAGAGAGATAACAATCGATAAGACGCTTTGGGCGCCAGTGTTAACCACTTAGAGCCCGTTCACACTTCCGTCGTAAAAACGGAGAGGGGTTCCGTCGTCACGACGGAAGCCCTAGGCCCCTGTTCACACTTCCGTTTTCAAGACGGATCCGTCTTGAAAACGGACCCTACTCTACGAAAACAACGACCAAAACATTTTATCATTCTTCAGTAGACGGTCGTGCGCACTGCGCAATGGACGACGATGAAGCTCTTGTTGTCATGTGGTACTTATTAAAAAGAAGGAAAAAAGTGAAAAGAAAATTTTGGGTACACCCAATTATAGCTGAAAGATTTTCTGTAGGAACTTTCCAAGTGTTAATTGGTGAGTTGAGAAGTGATGAACTAAAGTTCTTTAATTATTTTAGAATGTCTATCACTTCCTTTAACTATCTACTGGGACGAGTTTCAGAGAGCTTAACGTATCAAAATACAAAATTGAGAGAGTGCATTTGTAATAAACTTTTTCTTCGAATTCGGTAAGGGAATGTATTGATATAATTCCAGCCATAAAATTACTTCAGGGGTCGGACCTTATTTGTTCAAACCGTGGGAGAATATTGTGTTTGCATACTTGAAAAGGAGAAAGTACGCGAAAATCATTCAGCAATTATTATAACTAAAATCACTAAAAAACATGAATGATATGACTAAATATTTTCTTGAGATTAAATAGAAAAAATCGCATTCTGGAACGAACATATATATTATATAATAATATTACAAAACGCCAAACGCGCGCCCCATAAAAACACAAATTGCCTGCCGCCTTGCGTCTGGGAGCGGGCGGTGGTGAAGTGTGAAGCGGGGTGTGGCGGGTTCAAAACGGATCCGTCGTCCCGCCGTGTAGTGTGAACAGCTCCATTGAAATGTATGAGCCAGCGCGTTCCCTTCCGGCTTCACGACGGACGCTCTGCGTAGGCGAACTCTCCGGCGAAAAAAAACGGATCCGTCTTCGCGCCGGATCCGACAAGTGTGAACAGCTCCATAGAGCCACTACAGCGGCTAGGGCTTCCGTCGTGACGACGGAACCCCTCTCCGTTTTTACGACGGAAGTGTGAACGGGCTCTTAGGGGTTAGTGTCAGCGCCAAAACGCTCGTTGGGCTGAACTGCTCATCTCAGGGGGGGGGGGGGGAAAGGCCTCTCTTACCGACTGTGTACTCCAATGAAACAGGGCTTGTTAATAATCTAGTTTATTCGTAATTTGGCATGGGAATAACAGTACAGATCAAATATCCTAAAGGAGAGTGTGGAAACACGAGAAAGGTCTACTGATTCTAAGGGCTCGGGATATATTAAACGTAATTAAGAAGCTCACGAGACGATGGGCGGTCGCAGGCCGCTTCCTGGCGGAGTGCTCTCTGAGAGTGTTACGAGCAAGGAGTGGCGGCTGGTAGGCGTCCAGGGTGCATGGTGGATGCTGTCCTGACGGAGTGCTCTCGGCGTGTGTTACGAGCAAAGAGTGGCGGCTGGTAGGCGTCCAGGGTGCATGGTGGATGCTGTCCTGACGGAGTGCTCTCGGCGTGTGATACGAGCAAAGAGTGGCGGCTCCTAGGCGTCCAGGGTGCATGGTGGATGCTGTCCTGACAGAGTGCTCTCGGCGTGTGTTACGAGCAAAGAGTGGCGGCTCGTAGGCGTCCAGGGTGCATGGTGGATGCTGTCCTGATGGAGTGCTCTCGGCGTGTGTTACGAGCAAAGAGTGGCGGCTGGTAGGCGTCCAGGGTGCATGGTGGATGCTGTCCTGACGGAGTGCTCTCGGCGTGTGTTACGAGCAAAGAGTGGCGGCTCGGGGGCGGCCTGTTCTCGGCCCGACAGGGGGGTGGCACGGAAGTGGCAGTGCCGCAGACCAGCGAGGGTGTGGTCTCCATGTGCTGCAGTAGGGCAGCGGCCGGAACGGTAGTTAGTGGCTCAGGAAGTGGCAGTGCCGCAGACCAGCGAGGGTGTGGTCTTCATGTGCTGCAGTAGGGCAGCGGCCGGAACTTGTTATGTTCGTAAAGGGAGCGCGCGCGCGGCGCCGTAGGGTACTCAAGCTCCACTCTCGCCCGTGTCCTTGCCGTGACTGACGAGCTCGTTCCTCCTTGCCCGTCCCCTGCTAGAGACGGAAGGGTCGGGGTAGGGCCACTACATGACCATATAAGGTAATCTTGTAGCAACTCAACCTGCCATTGGTGAATTCTAACATCGCGTGGTTGATCACGCCATGTCCGCGTGTGTCGTTTCCTCCACCGAATATAGTCTGTTCGAAGCATTTATGGGCGACCCATAACAAGCTCCTCATAGGCGATATAAGACTTTTCACATTCAAATCGTTGAGCTATATTCACTTCTAGTTTCATAACTTCCGTGCATATTTTTTTTATATCAGTAGTTAAAGGCATGACATCAGTTTTCAGCATTTTTTGAGTTTTCCTTGATTTTTCAGCGTTAGTAGAAATTTCAAATTTCCAAGCGTGACCAAAGTTATTTTAAATTCAGACAACTTGTTTTTTATAACATCTTTGGATGAAGTGGTCAGCACAGGATTCTGTATTGTTTTACGCATCAAAATATCAGCACAATCTTTTATAGCTGTACAAAGTCGTTGAGGGATGCTAGGAATTTTTACAGAACCTGTACTTTCATCGTAACCACTATTTATTTTGACAGCGTCTATAAAAACATTAAAATGTATAGGGTCAAATGCAAGGTCAAATGAGGATATTGCAGGTTTTTTTTCTTTGATGACCATGAACAGTCTAGCGAGATCTCTCATCTTGGATGTAATGTGTGTTTTCAAATGATGTTCTTTATGATTGCTTAATAGTGGGGAACCATATGCACAAATTAATGGCTCAGACTTTGCAATAGGATCATTTTTGAACACAGGAAATATCTGAGATCTTAAAGATTCAGTGATCTCAGAATTGTCTGGGGATAATAACAATACAATACCTACAATCGAGTGACAGTTTGTGTTTTGCTCTGCTCCCGAAATTAATTGATATTTTTTGATTATAAGCGAACAAACGTTACATGCATTTGTCAAAACTGATAGGAATTCATCATTTTATTCTTGGACAGTGTTTTTTTTCCACTGGGGATTCATTAATTGACAGTTTTACGAAGTAAATAATACTCTTTCTTCGCAAGTGAACCAAGTGTCAAATAAAGGGTAACATAGCCAGTGTTTGACCTTCTATCAAAACCCAGTTCTCAAAATGTCAACATCAGAAAAAAATCTTAGAAGTAAAGGACAAACGACCGGGACATCGGTTACATCGGAGTCCCAAAATATAAATATTGAAGTACTGCTGGAGAAAATGGAGACGAAGATGGAGAAAAAACTAGAAATATTTAAACAAGCAATAATAAAAAAAATTGACGATGAAAACCAAGAAAGCAGAAGCACAAGAGACTTCATCAGCCGTCAATACGATGATATCCACCTCAAGATGGAGACCATAATTAAACTGGTTTCCGAAGTGGAATCATTGAGAAAGGAACTGACGGCAAAAGATGGAATAATAAAGAGCCTTGAAGTCAGATTGGCAGAAGTGGAGCAAAAATCTCGTGAAGACACCCTCGAATTTGCTGGGATTCCTAAAAGAGAGGGTGAGCAGCCTGCAGAAACAATCAAACGGGTGGCCGCAGTCACGGGTGTTGACTTAAAAGGCGAATATATTCTCGATATCAAGAAAATACCGGACTGACGTCCAGGAGCCCCCCCAAAATTCCACGTTAGATTTACCAACCCCCAAAAAAGACGGCAGATTCTACAAAACAGGAAACAACTGAACCTAACCTCAACCCAAGGAAACGTATTCCAGAAGATCTTTGTTAGTGAAATCCTTGGTGCCTATTTCAAAGATCTTTTGTGGAGATCAAAAACGAAAGCAAAAGAAATGGGATACAAATTCGTCTGGTTTAAAGAATGTAAAATAATGGCTAAAAAAATGAAAGTGATAGGATAATATACATCAAACATTCGGATGATCTAAAAAAAATAGTTACATAATAATTACTGATAATATACAATAATCTTAGGTATTTTTCATTACATACCAACATTACGTTACTTATTATTGTGAAATGTTTTAGCAATTAACGATAGTGATGCGGAATATTACGTTACGTACTATGAATTGTTTTATTTCGAATATTACATTATTATGCTTTATTTTAGAAGCAAGTGTGACGTCCGGCAGTGATGACTTATTCAAGTTACCCTCGAGAATTTCGTCTGATTCTGGTAGGTAGACTAACTCATTTACCTGACAAACGTTAACCAATGATTCTTGATCATATTTATTTATTTTTTTATTTATTTATCTATAAAAGGTATGTTTACATAACATTATTCGATGCCTGTCTCACTAGGGAATACCTGTGTTGAGACAGGCGTAGAGGTACATAAATGAGTATCATACATAAGAATATTTAATTACAACATGAGAATATTTAAGGTAAGATACATACTGATTTATACAATTCAAACAGAAAGATGATTAAGATTGAGGGTTAATATCATAAAGAGAGCATTATATAGGTGAAGGAAGAGATGAATAAAGTAGTAAATCCTTTCGAGTCTATATAGGAAGTTATATTATACATATAGGATTTTACTATTTTAAGTTCTTTAATAAGGGTAAGGACATACCACTTGATTTATATAATTATATGTTTTAATTTATACAGAACACTTGAGTTCTTAACATTTAATTTTTATTATTAACTTTTGTATTTCAAAATTTGAATTTGAATTTTCATTTTTACTTTTCTTTAAAATATGGTCTTTTTTTTCTCTTTAGTTTTAAGTATTTCTTAATATTTTTTGAAATGTTAAAATATTAAATGTATGACTACCACAACACGGGCTTAGCCTAGTGTGGTAGCCAAAAAAAACCCAAATATCTGTTACTAATAAAATATATATGAAATAAAAAAAAATAAAAAAATAAATTAAAAAAAAAAAGTGGCGACCACCGACATTTGGCGACCGATATACGGTCGCCACTTTATTTTTCGAAATTTTTACACAGTTTTTAGTACATGTCGTCACAAGCATTTTGGAAAAAATTGTCCTGGTTGTCAAATTGGGCGTGAAGTGGATGATTTCGAATATTAAAGTTCCGCCGTCTGTCGCTACGCAGCTAGACGCTAGGTAATATACACGGCCATATATTCTCCTTCAATCCTACTTTCAAACCTAGCATTTAGTGGCAACCTATGGCGTTGACAAACTTATTAGGAAACGACGTTGCCGGTTCATTTCAAATCTCGTACGAGTTGAGGTGCACCCGACGGTGGCGTGATTTGTGACGTTGCCGCGCTTATTTGGTCGGTTGCCTCAAATGTTTTGCTCAAATTTTGTCGTGATCAATCGTATTATCGTATACCGAGCATTGACGTCCATATGATTTGGAGTGTATTTGGCGATCGACCATTTTAGTGTCTTAATTGTAATACAGTATTGATTACGGTTTACGCATTGAAACAGAACAAAAGAATTGAAAGAATTTACTTCAAAAGAGTTCGACTGCCAGATTTTTGTTTTTATTTCGAAAAGGACTTAGGACAGGTTGTTTTAAAAATTTGACGGAATCCGAAAATTTAAAAATTTTCAGTTAATTTTCACGTTCTGTGTAAGTTCTATCAAGTTCTGTTGTTATAACATTAAAGACCAGCTGCGTTATAAATCTGAAATAATCACAGAACTTGAATACAACTTACCTACACAGATTGTGAAAATTAACTTCAAATATTACTTCAAAACCCGTTAATTATGATTTTAATTGTTCGATGCGTGTTTTCAGAAACATTGTATTCGAGGAAACAACTGTGAAAACATTGTAAACAATGCGACTAAAATTAATATAAATGTGTTTTTGTTTTTTTACTTTAGTTTCAAACAGGAGTCATTTCATGTCATCTTTGTGGACGCTTCGTATAGGAAAGGAAGGGGAGGAAGCTATGGGAAGGAAAAGGGTTTTAGGGGTGGGTAGGAATCTAGGGTTCAGTTTGTAAAGGAGTGACGGACGTATGAATCCATCCCTCCCACTGCGGTGCAAGGCAATGTTCCGAGAGAGTACGGGATGAGAAGTTAAAGGGACTTCCTCAACCACTCTCTCCCGATCCGACCTATCATGCTGCTGGTCGGCAGACGCATTAGCCACCAAGACCCGGACAACCTCACCCCATGAATCATTAGATGACTAAGTCGTAGGTGAAAATATTGAAATGAACCAGAACCCACCACATCAAATGCATCACAACCATATAAAAGTTTGCTAAATCTCAATCAGACAGTCGCGAGTAAACATACTACAATAAAAAAAAAAAACAATTTCAGAGTGTGCAATTCACACGCGGTAGAAGTGAAACCTCTAGAAAAACTAAAGTAGACAAGAGCGGGAAGGGCTAAATTCTATAGGTGTATGTGTTTGTCTCCTTTTATTGTCGCTATTTTTCGTTTCATCGAGTTTCAAATCCAAAACGGTGCTAAAGAAGTTTTCACTTCAGAATACAAGTGTGCAGTTCACATGCAGTAGAAGTGAAACCTCAGAAAACTCTAGACAAGGGTGGGGAGACAACGAAGCACCTCGCGAAGAAGATACTGAATTGCTACGAAGCACCGTACAAAGAATAGACCGATTAGTCTATCGCATTCTCTTGCAGGCTTAATCTTAAGGATGTATGTCTTTATCTCTTTTTAATGTCGCTATTTTTCGTTTTATCGAATTTCAAATCACAACGGTGCTAAAGAAGTTTACACGTACCCTAGTTTAATTTATGTACATCATCTCTATATTTAAATTTTTAAAATTAGTAAGATTTTCATAATAAAAAATGCTCATACATCTATAGGATTTAGCCAACGAGAGAATAAGAGTATAATCGGTCTCCTCTTTGTGCGGTGCTTCGTAGCCACTCCTCCCACTGTATTCTACTTTATTTTCTGAAGGTTTCACTTTTAATTGCGTACTCGGATTTTTTTAAATTGTTTCGGTTACCTATTTAGCTACCTATTCGCTTAACCTTCGCATCTTATTTTTTCAATTTGGGAGGCGGGAATGGGTACCGCCGCCCCGGGAACCTTTATTGGATAACCAACACCTCTGCCATAGGTCACCCCAAGTGGTTCGCTACGTTTGGTGATTTAGCAGGGGTGCCCGGGTTCATGGGGTGAGGTGTGTCTAGGTCTTGGAGGCGGATAACCAGGACACACTGAACCCCAGATTCCTACCCACCCCTTAAACCATCTTCCTTCCCAGAACTCTCCCCTCCTTCCTTTCCTTTAAAAAACCCTCCACACAGCATCCTCAAAGATGACATAGGCCCTGAGGAAAATAATTTCCCTCAGGGCCTCCTGTGTGGAGCTCATGTAAAAAAAAAAAATCTTCAGGGTATGAAATTTAACTAATCAACAATGTTTTTAGTTTTTTTTTTTTTGCATCATTAACTGATATAATAAAAG
The DNA here is from genome assembly GCA_917880885.1 of Limnephilus marmoratus. Classification (NCBI taxonomy): domain Eukaryota; kingdom Metazoa; phylum Arthropoda; class Insecta; order Trichoptera; family Limnephilidae; genus Limnephilus; species Limnephilus marmoratus. The sequence goes on along the minus strand of OU862907.1, from coordinate 15,698,149 downwards.
AGGCTAGATTTCGCAAAGCACGCGGAACGTTTATTATATCTACTTTGTTTCGTTCGAACCAAACTCACGCACACTAACGAAATTCACAACTTAGCTGCTGCCGACCGGAAACCCCACCTCGCATTCCTTACCCCTCACCCGCACAGCTGTGATGAAGTGTAGCGTCTAGCATCTTGTCAGAACTCGTGCATAGCATATAGGTACCTACCCAAGCAAATAGGCCGCTTGCATAGATTTCATAACGACTTGGAAAAAATCGTGTGGATAGATTTTTTTTACCAAGATTACGAAAATGTTAGTAATTTTTTTTAGAAATGTACAGTTTATTTTTTTTTTAAATAAATAAATCCATTATTTAATTAATCCCTTGACGTCACTACATGAAAATTTCCCGTCGCTTAAAATTTCCTATTAATTTTGTAAATTTCCACACTGATTTTTTTTTTATATGGCAGCACATTGATTTCAGACGAATTTTTTAACCTGACATTTAGGCTTGCCGCACAAGCACGTTTTCCTTATTCGATTTCCGAATTCGTTTTCCGTATTCGGAGACCGGAATGCATGGAATCAGTAGAAAATACATTAACTGACGCACACGTTCGGTTTTTTTCCGAACGGAAAAAATTCCGTACGTACGTTCCGAATGCAAGCCGGCGCGTTCGGAGAAACCGAACGGAAAAAACCTAATGACGTCATGCGGAACGCAGCGCTTCCATACATTTTGTTTGGGCCGGCGCATACGTTCGGAAATTTCTATTCAGTATCGCATCGGCACCGCGTGCATCGGACGTATTCTTTGTATTTGTTACGCATAGAATCGCAACACGATAATGTGTGAGGCAGAAACTTTCATTATTAATTCATTATTTTTCATCATTCCATTATTTTTTTCTTCTTCATTATTAACAGAAATGCAATTGCTAATAAATCTTCAACCTCCATCGTCGTGCGTTCACCACGCTATCACTATCTGTACTGACGTGTATACATTCCGAATGAAGAAAAACGAACGTTTGCGCTAGTCTCACGGAATTCCGATTCGGAATTCCGTGAGACTAGCGCAAACGTTCGTTTTTCTTCATTCGGAATGTATACACGTCAGTACTGATAGTGATAGCGTGGTGAACGCACGACGATGGAGGACGACGATTTATTAGCAATTGCATTTCTGTTAAGATGACAATATACCCTAAAATATACTTAGAATCTTAACGACGTAAGTAAAGAAACCGTATATACAAATTGCTACTCGCGACCCGTGCACTGGACGGACCTACTACGGAATTTGCCGTATCAAAGAAAAGAAGAAGAAGACAAATAATGTGGGAATCTTAACGACGTAAGTGAAGAAAGCGTGTAAACAATTATACGCCGCGCCACGGCGTATTGTTCGAACGTACGGTCGAATTCACCCAAGCAGGCCTGGAGATTCGACCTTTCGGCTGCGTTCATTTTAATTAATTCTGAAGAACGTGCTACAAATATTTAAAATGTGTCTCCATGTTGTCCTCCCGAAATTATTAATTCATCGTCTAGAAAAATAAAATCTGGTGCTTACCGCTAACTTTATAGTTGAAAAACGGGTTATAAAGTTTTGAAATCGTTGTACGTAAAATATATAAATGGTAAGGTACTGTTTTTATTAATCTAATATATAAATAACTCACATTTCTTGTGCGACATGGAAATAAAAAAGTTATTATAGTTACGGATTCGCCGCAAATGATTAAAATGTGAGTTTTGAGCGTACAAAAATTATTAGGATTGTGTACCGCCTTAAGAAGAAGAAAAAAATAATGGAATGATGAAAAATAATGAATTAATAATGAAAGTTTCTGCCTCACACATTATCGTGTTGCGATTCTATGCGTAACAAATACAAAGAATACGTCCGATGCACGCGGTGCCGATGCGATACTGAATAGAAATTTCCGAACGTATGCGCCGGCCCAAACAAAATGTATGGAAGCGCTGCGTTCCGCATGACGTCATTAGGTTTTTTCCGTTCGGTTTCTCCGAACGCGCCGGCTTGCATTCGGAACGTACGTACGGAATTTTTTCCGTTCGGAAAAAAACCGAACGTGTGCGTCAGTTAATGTATTTTCTACTGATTCCATGCATTCCGGTCTCCGAATACGGAAAACGAATTCGGAAATCGAATAAGGAAAACGTGCTTGTGCGGCAAGCCTTATCGTTCACTAGATTTATTGTTTGTTCTCTGCGAACAGGTTTCTTCTTTGCTTTCTCTTCTCTGCTTTGGTTTCTTTTTGACAAATGTTATGAAGAGAACTCCTACATTGTACGATGTCTGCGCGTGTTTTAGAGGTATAATGGTAGTGTAGTGGTGCTGATTTTAACAAAATCAAATTTTATAATATTATTCTTATTATTATAATTTACAATTTTTTTTTTTTTTTTTTTTATTTTATTAACCAATACATATAATATATAATTAACCAATGTATATAATATATAATATTAGTGGTAACAATACCTCCCTAATTGAGAAATTCTCGTGTTTAGAGAGGGAGCACTATCAGATTGACAGTACTATACATACTTAACAGTTGTTACAATTTGGATGTATGTAGAACTACTTTTTTTTTTATAACATATGAATAATAAGTTGACATTTTTTTTTTGTAAATAATGGAAAATTTTTATACATAATGAAAATATAAGTAGGCATTTTTTTTTTGTACATAATAAAACATAATGTAAAATTTTCAAACATAGAGAAATATAAGTTGGCATTTTGTTGTTCATAGCGGAAATGTAATTGGCACATCGTAACACATAGGTACCTAAATCTAGTTAATAGTAAAATGTTTTTTAAGTTTTTGTTTAAAAATTTCATAATTCCTTTCAGATTGAATTTCTTTAGGAAGTTCGTTAAAGCATTTTATGGCTGAGTATGTGTAATGATGTTGGGCTGTTGTTGTATTAAGTTTAGGGATTATTATTTGTCCTAAGGTTCTCGGCCTGGTGCTAAATGACTTTGTTGTTAGTTTATCTTTGTGGATTTGAAGTAATGCATTTTTTTGATAAATTTTATTTAGTGGTAATACTTTGAATTCATCGAATAATTTTTGGGTTGAATAGTCTAATTGTTTCTTTAGAATAATTTTGATGAGTCTTCTATGTACTATTTCAAGTGGGATTAAGTTGGTTTTAAACGCTCCTCCCCAGCCTATTATTCCATATTGTAGAACTGATTGTGCTAATGCATAGTAAACCTTTAGTAGCATAGATTTATGCAGAATATTTCTTAGTTTGAGGAATACGTAATAAAGTTTTCGTATTCTGTTTACGGTTTGTGCAATATGTTCTGTCCATTTAACATGTTGATCTATAATTATGCCTAAATATTTAATATTATTTTTTTTTGAGATTTTTGTGCATTTAGGTGAATTGCAGTTGTCCGTATAATTATTACAAGAGTTATGAATAGTAATATTGGAATTTATTGTTGGATGGATTTTGTCTGATAATGTAAAAGTCATGAAATAGGTTTTGTCAGAGTTTAAGGAAAGGTAGTTATCATCTAACCATTGTTTTAGGTTGTTTATTTCTATATTCGCAGTTCGATAGGCTTCTTCCCAAGTTTTTTTTTCTATGATTAAAACTGTGTCGTCGGCGAAAGATATGATTTTTCCAATTTTTGGTACTGAAAACATTTCATTCACGTAAATGATAAACAATATTGGACCTAGAACTGTCCCTTGAGGAATTCCAAATTCGGAATAGGTGGGTTCACTCAATATATTGTTAATTTTTACGTGTTGGTGTCTTTTATGAAGATAACTTTTAAACCATTCTTTAACTGTTCCTTGGATTCCAATGTTTTCTAATTTTTTGATTAGCTTCATGTGACTTATACTGTCAAATGCTTTTCTTAGATCGATGAAAATACTTAAACATTTATTTCCCGAGTCAAGAGCATTATATATTATAGAGGTTATTTTTGCAATTGCATCTTGCGTACCTAAATTTTCTCTGAAGCCAAATTGGTTATCATTAATAATTTTATTTGAAGTGATATGTTTAGTTAATTGTGACTTTACGACTTTTTCAAATATTTTTGCTACGTTAGATACAATAGATATGGGACGGTAGTTTGAGATGTCCGATGTATTTCCTGATTTGAAAACCGGGGTTATTATTGTATTTTTATATATTTTTGGGTAAATTCCTTGTTGTATGCTGTTATTAATGATATGTGCAATTGGTTTTGATATTAATTGTCTCATTTGTTTTAATACATTTACTGTGATATTATCAAAACCAGGGCTCGCGGACACTCGAAGGTTAGTTATAATTTTTTCTATTTCAATTTGGGTGCATTTTTCAAACTTTTCGAAAATATTTTGGCAAGTTTGTGTGGATATATTGGAAGTATTTTTAGATTGGGGGGAGTCGATTTTTTTGGCTAGATTTTCTCCGACTTTAGCGAAGTAGTTATTGAAAATGTTTGCAATTTTAGTTGGTTCTTTTATTGAGTCTATTGTTTCGTTGTCATAAGTTATTTTATTTATTTGTTTATTTTTATTACCATTTCCAATAATGTTATTTATTGTAGCCCAGACTTTTTTGTTATCTTTACCACTATCTTCGATTTTTACCTTGAAGTAATTTTCTTTTGTTTTTTTAATCAAATTTGTAAGATTGTTTCTGTATTTTTTATATGATTGTAATAAAGTTAAGTCATTAGGTTGTTTTCGGGTTTGATAAAACAGTTTTTCTTTATTCCTAATTGAGGTAACTATTCCATGGGTGATCCAGGGCTTAATTTTTCTATGTTTTGATTTTAGATTGACGTTTTTATGTTTAGTTGCATTTATTATGTGTTCGCGAAGTGTTTTATCGAACAAAATTGAAGATTTTTCGGCATCTTCGGTGTTTAATATTTCTGCCCATGTTTCAAATTTCAATTTTTGTTCAAGAAGTTGTATGTTTAAAGTTTTTATATTATACTGTTGTAATGCAGTTTTAGAAAAGGACATACTTTTTTTTAAATCAAGAATTAAGAAGCACGTATAGTGATCGGTAATGTTTGTTTTCCAGATGACAGGTGTTAATTGTGCAGTTGTGTCTGCCTTAGTCCAAATGTGATCAATACATGATGGGTTTTGTCGGGGTACAACTCTAGTATAATCGTTTATACATGAAATGAAGTTCAGTTCAGCCATCGTATTAAGTAGATCATTTTTTTCGACGCTGTTTGAGTTTTGACCAATATTTATATTGAAGTCGCCCGTCACTATAGTATTTTGACATTTGTTTTTGTTGATTACATCTTTGAGATTCTCTATAAATTGTTGAGTTTTTGAACCGTGGGTTCGGTATACAGCAATAACTTGATAAATCTGATTATTTACTTTTAATTGTAATGCTACGCAGTTCGTGAGGGTCATGTTTATTTCTTTATAAGATACATCTTGGTGTTTTTGGTTAACGTAAATGACTATGCCACTATTCTTGTTAATGTGTGTTTTCGTGGGAATGCATGTAAAGTTTGGTAATTGTGGTATATTATCTATATTTACTGTATTAAGGTGAGCCTCTGTCAAAACAATACAGTCGAGTTCAGTTTTTAAAAGACTAAGAGTGCATAATAATTCATTTATGTTTTTGTAAATACTCCTAATATTTAAGTGCATAATGACTAATGAGTTTGTCTTATTTTTGAACAGTAGGTTACATTCATCGACATTATTACATACTTTTTCTGCTATATTATAAGTGCTATCTAGTTCATCCGTAATAATATTATTCATCCGGCTTTGAAAACGTGTGTCTTATATAAGAGTTTTGGGAATATATAGCATAAGCGCAATAAATAATATATAACATAAGCATATAAAGTATGCAGAATTTAGGCATGTAAATAATATAAGACATTATCATATAAAGAAGATAAAACATAAGCTTATAAAGATTGTGAAACATAAGCATTAGCATAAAAGGTAAGTAAGTGATATAGGGGTTTGGTTGCTTCGAATATTTAACATGAGCATATAAGGTATATACAGCATAAGAATAGGTATATACAGTGTACATATAGTTGTTGCGAATATAAGACCTAGGCATATAAAGAATAAAAAGTATAATCTTATTAAAAAAGTAAAACATGAGCTTATAAAGATTATAAAACATAAGCATATAGATAATATGAAACGTAAACATAAGCATATAAAGTATACAAGCGATATAAGGGTTTGGTTGTTGCGAATATTTTACATAAGCATATAAAGTATATATAACATAATCGTAAGTATACAGAGTATATACATGTTTGCTGCGTATATATAACAAAAGCATATAAAGAATATAAAGCATGAGGGTGTTAAGACACAATATATACCCATTGATTCTGTGTTTTGCATATAGATTTGTGTGAAAAAGTATAAACGTATGAGAGTAAGTTATACAAGTATATATAAAAGAGCTTTGTTTATTGGTTATTGATTGAGGGGGACAAAATGTTTTTGTTAGTATCGTTAATAATAATAGCAGGTGTTCCGTTATCTCTGCGGACGTAAACTTGACCTCCCTTAGTCCAGGCGAACTTAAACCAGTTTTCATGGGTAGCTTTTCTCGCGAGAAACCATAGATGTTTTGCGCGAAAGGTCAGGTGTTCCGAGATGTAAATTTGGGAGCTTGGTCCTGCCATTCCGATAAGTGTGGTGTTTAGTTTATCCTCACGATTTGGGGCTTGTTTGTTGTAGTTTTTTATGTCTCGCAGGAAATTATCTCGGTCGATGGTGGTTTTGAATTTCACTACTATTGGCCTGCGTTGATCTTTTTTGGACTTTTGGTTAATACGGTAAGCTGCATCGATGTTATTGGACTCGTTGTTGGAATTGGTTATTTTTTTAATGTTAAAAATGTAGTTATTTAAGTTTTCCCCATTAAGTTCGGGGATCCCCCTAATTTCTACATTTTTTGACTTATTTGTCCTTTCGATTTGTTCCATTTGGTTTTCTAGGACTTCGATTCTCGTTTCAAGGTCAGTGTTCCTTTTTTCAAGTTTGCTGTTTGTGTCCTCTAGATCGTGGACTCGATGTAAGATGTCCTCATACTGTTTGCTCATAGCCGCCAAAGTAGCGAGAATTTGGGTATTTTGCTCAAGCAACTTAGAAAGTAGTTCAGTATCAACAAGGGCACTACCACTGGCTTTGGTAGAGGGCACAGCACATAAGCATTGGGTGCATTTTAACTGAGTGCGTCGCTCCTTACTGAGACGACGGTATGAGCTCTCAGTTACCCCACCGCAGAGTAAATGATATGTTCCTTTGCACAGCGTACATATAAAGACGGATTCGTCTGAGAGAGTAGGCTCCGAACAGGCTTGGCAATTCATCTTGTGGACTTGTGTTTGTTTGATGTATTTTGATTTTATTTGAATGTTGATTCGTATTGGAGATTGGTTGTTGATACACCTGTTGCCCTCTGTTGGTCAAAAGCAGTAAGTTATATATTTTAATTAAATTTGTTTATTTACTGCCATCTGTTGTTCGTAGTGTAGAGAATAGATGGTGTAGGTTTATTATTATTTAATAAAAAAAGAATTTCAATAATTCTTTTCGCCGGTGTGAGATTCGAACTCGGGCCGGAACTAGCGGCCGGTGAAATCACGAGAGGTGGCGCATTAACCAACACTGCTACTGATCTGTTATGCGAAGTGGCGAAATTCACTTTCATATACTTCTGATTTTATGAATTTATGAATAATTTTATTGCTGCACTTGTTTGACGTTTGCCGTTTATCACTTCCAGTAGCTTCCAAATTATTTTTTTTACTGTTTTTTGTAAATTTGTAAGCACTTGTACACACAATTAGTTATTTAATTTAGTAAACTGAAAGTCACTGTTGTGATTATATCACTTTTGAAGGAGTGGGGTTCACTTTTAACTGTTTGAATTCTATTTATTTGCGGAGCGTGAATAGAGCAACTGTCAAGTTTTAGAGGTAGGTCTTAAGTACAAGTATATTTCATTGGATTTAGTAATATAGACGTTGAACATTATAACGATTTATGATCAATAAGATGGATCAAGGAAAAAAATATTTATGAGATGTAATATTTTTGGAATGACTCTCTATTCTCCTGTGCCCTTTCTTGTGGAACACGTTCTTTTTTTTAAATGATTTTCGGCTATGTAATTATCGTTTTTTCGCACCCATAAAATCCCATCTTTCCGGTTTATAAAAAGTGGTCTGATTTTTCGGATTGGAATTTTCAAAAAATCGCCAGGGTTTCAAAAATTCGATTAAAAAAATGCCGAATGTCTTAGAATATTTACCTAAACCGGAATTTTTTTTAAAAATGCGATGCAAGTGGCCTGCCTATCCGCAAAATAATTATTTGTTCTTTGTAGCATTTTGATCTCGCCTGACTTATAGGCCAGTGCAATAAGCGCAAAAAAGGGGGTCGCGATCGGAATTATTCCGGTAGTCCCAATTTTTTGATATGTTTTATACACTCATCTCCTGATAAAAAATCTGAGTTTTCGACCTTGGGTCACTTGAGCTTTCGCCGCCATTTTGAAAAAACCTGCCGAAATCGCGCCAAAATCTGATTTTTCTCAAAGATTTCGTTCCCAATGAAAATTTTGGCTAAGGTGACTTCACAAGTTTTGTAGAACATAAAATTACCTACAATTTTTATTTAAAAAAATGTCTTCTATCTCTAATAAGTATTGAGATACACAGCCGTAAAAATGTGTATAAGTTTATAAAAACAAGTAAATTGCACGACTTGGTTTGGTTTTTTGTACGTACCTCTTTTTCAGTACAGTTTTGTAGAGAATAAAATTTCTAAAAAGAAATGTGATTTTTATGTTTTTTGTATTGTTGTTACTGATTTAAAGTATGAATAAACAAATATCGGTAGGTGATAACATAAAAATTTATCACGATATTACCACGTCTTAAATATAGAAATAACGAAAAATAAATACAGTGCGCAGTTCACATGCCGTAGAAATGAAACCTTCAGAAAACTAAAGTAGACAAGAGTGGGTAGGCTACGAAGCACCGCACAAAGAGGAGACCGATTATTCTATCTTAGGGGGCATACATTAATTGAGCTCAAAATGGGGGATGGGGGGTCCAGCAAAATCTCACCAAATCTTGAACAGTTTTTCAGCATATTGTCGCGATCATATTTACCACAACGGGGGGGGGGGGGCGTAACGGGATAGCATTGGGCGGGATGGGATAGGGTGGGACCCCAGATATACAACTGATGTCTCGTGAGGGGAGAAGGGGGGGGGACACCCAATCTCACTAAGGTGGGGGGTTAAATTGGAAAATTAACTGCTCAAGTTATTAATATATGCCCTCTTATTCTCTCGCAATCTAAATCCTATAGATGTATGTGTTTGCCTCTTTTTAGTGTCGCTAATTTTCGTTTCATCGAGTGTCAAATCACAACGGTGTTAAAGATGTTTTTACTTCAAAAGAGTTCGACTGCCAGATTTTTGTTTTTATTTCGAAAAGGACTTAGGACAGGTTGTTTTAAAAATTTAACGGAATCAACAAAAATTAAAAAATTTCAGTTAATTTTCACGTTCTGTGTAAGTTTTATCAAGTTCTATTGTTATAACATTAAAGACCAGCTGCGTTATAAATCTGAAACAATCACAGAACTTGAATACAACTTACCTACACAGATTGTGAAAATTAACTTAAAATATTTGAAGAATCTGTCATTTTTTTTAAAACCCGTTAATTAAAATTTTAATTGTTCGAGGCGTGTTTTCAGAAACATTGTATTCGGGGAAACAACTGTGAAAACATTGTAAACAATGCGACTAAAATTAATCTAAATGTGTTTTTGTTTTTTACTTTAATTTCACACGAGGTAGAAGTGAAACCTCCAGAAAACTAAAATAGACAAAAGCGGGAAGGCTACGAAGAAGCGCACAAAGAGGAGACCGATTATTCTATCTCATTCTCTTGCAGGCTAAATTCTATAGGTGTATGTGTTTGTCTCCTTTTATTGTTTATTTTATTTTATTTATTCTCCTTTAAACTAAACTTCGACAGATTGAGACGAATGCAGATTGAAACGAATCAGTTGTAGGATAATTATTGTAGGGTTAATTTATTATAATATTGTTTCCAAGTCTAAATTATTTTATTCCACGAGGCGCCGCACTCAGAGGAGTCTAATAAATTACGAAGCACTGCACAAAGAGGACACCATTTAGTCTATCTAATTCTTTTGGAGATGTTATTTCACTTCATTCCTAGCATTTAGTGGCGACCGGGTACGACGTATATCGCCTTTCATTCCTAGCCTTTAGTGGCGACCGATGGCGTTGACAAAAAACGTTGCCGGCTCATTTAAACTCCCATACAAGAGTTGAGGTGCACGCGGCGGTGGCGTGATTTTGAAAAATTTTGTCGTGATCAATCGTAGTATCGTATACCGAGCATTGACGTCCGTGCAATTTGGAGTATATTTGGCGACCGACCATTTTAGTGTCTTAATTACAATACAGTATTGATTTTACGGTTAATGCAATGAAACGGAACAAAAGAATTGAAAGAATAACAGAAATGCAATATCAAGATTATTCTTCGGAGTCATACCTATGACGTAGAATACAGATAATCTGAGGTGCTTGTCTTCAATTAATAATTCTTATTTTTGGTCGTTTATACGGTCAAATTTACTTCTTTAAAATTCCCTATTCTTATTTTACAGGAGTTCACTTACTTTGACGGTGATGGTTGGATACGACCCAAATCCCAAATTCATGCAGATTTCAAAGGTTTCAGATAGCGGATGTGTGAAACAAAAGGCGAGCTCACCGATTAATTTTAATCGAAAAAATAAAAATAAAATTGCATGGTTGATTCATCTAATCAAAACGACCCTCGTACATTGTTTCCACAAAACTTCAACGTGTTGACCAAATCCAAGAAGAAAATTAATAAAGAAATAAAGAAAAATAAATACAGTGCGCTGTTCACATGCCGTAGAAATGAAACCTTCAGAAAACTAAAGTAGGCAAGAGTGGGTAGGATACGAAGCACCGCATAAAGAGGAGACCGATTATTCTATCTAAGAGGGCATACATTAATTGAGCTAAAAATGGGGGTGGGGGGTCCAGTAAAATCTCACCAAATCGTGAACGGTTTTTCAGCATATTGTCGCGATCATATTTTCCACAACGGGGGAGGGGGGGGGCGAAACGGGATAGCATTGGGCGGGATGGGATAGGGTGGGACCCCAGATACACAACTGATGTCTCGTGAGGGGAGAGGGGGGGGGACCTCAAATCTCACAAAGGGGGGGGGTGTTTAAATTGGAAAATCAACTGCTCACGTAATTAATGTATGCCCCCATATTCTCTCGCAGTCTAAATCCTATAGATGTATGTGTTTGCCTCTTTTGAGTGTCGCTAATTTTCGTTTCATCGAGTGTCAAATCACAACGGTTATGATGTTTTTACTTCAAAGGAGTTCGACTGCAAGATTTTTGTTTTATTTCGAAAAGGGCTTAGGACAGGTTGTTTTAAAAATTTGACAGAATCATCAAAAATTAAAAATTTGATGTTAATTTTCACGTTCTGTGTAAGTGCTATTCAAGTTCTGTTATAAAATTAAAGAGCAGTTTGCGTTATAAATCTGAAATAATCACAGAACTTGAATAGAACTTACACAGATTGTGAAAATTAACTTAAAATATTTGATGAATCTGTAATTTTTTTTAACAACCCGTTAATTATAATTATAATTGTTTGAGGCATATTTTCAGAACCAATGTATTCGAGGAAACCAACTGTGAAAACATCGAAAACAATGCGACTAAATTTAATATAAATGTGTTTTTGTTTTTTTTACTTTAGCCTCACACGGGAGGCCCTCAATAAAATTACCTCAGGGCCTACGTCATCTTTGAGGACGCTGCGTGTAGGAAAGGAAGTGGAGGAAGCTATGGGAAGGAAAAGGGTTTTAGGGGTGACAAACCTCACCCCATGAATCAGTAGATGACTAAGTCGTTGGCGAAAATATTTAAATGAAGTTAGTGAACCAGAACCCACCACATCAAATGCATCAGAACCATATAAAAGTTTGTTAAATCCTAATCAGACAGTCGCGAGTAAAAATACTACAATAATAAAAAATCAATTTCAGAGTGTGCAATTCACACGCGGTAGAAGTGAAACCTCCAGAAAACTAAAGTAGACAAGAGCGAGAAGGCTACGAAGAACCGCACAAAGAGGAGACCGATTATAATATCTCATTCTCTTGCAGGCTAAATTCTATAGGTGTATGTGTTTGTCTCCTTTTATTGTTTATTTTATTTTATTTATTCTCCTTTAAACTTAACTTCGACAGATTGAGACGAATGCAGATTGAAACGAATCAGTTGTAGGATAATTATTGTAGGGTTAATTTATTATAATATTGTTTCCAAGTCTAAATTATTTTATTCCACGAGGCGCCGCACTCGGAGGAGTCTAATAAATTACGAAGCACTGCACAAAGAGGACACCGTTTAGTCTATATAATTCTTTTGGAGATGTTATTTCACTTCATTCCTAGCATTTAGTGGCGACCGGGTACGACGTATATCGCCTTTCATTCCTAGCCTTTAGTGGCGACCGATGGCGTTGGCAAACTTTAGTGGCATATTCTGCATTTCACGACTAGCTTAAAGTGACGTTCGGAAACAACGTTGCCGGTTCACTTCAATTCCCGTACGAGATTTTAGTAGCACGCGGCGGCAGAGTGATTTGCAACGTTGCCGCACATACTTGGCCGGTTGCCTCGAATGTTTTATCTTTTCAAAATTTGTCATGATCAATCGTATTATCGTATACCGAGCGGTGACGTCCGTGCTGCTTATAGTGTATTTGACGACCGACTATTTTAGTTTATTAATTACAATACAGGATTGATTACTGTTGATGCACTGAAACGGAACAAAATAATTGAAAGAATAACAGAATACCCACACCAAGATTACTCTTAGGAGTCAAACCAACCCTCTAACGTAGAATTCAGATACTCTGATATGTGTGCCTTTAATTAATAATTCTTCTCTTCGATCGTTTTTACGGTCAAATTTACTTCTTTAAAATTCTATTTTAAATCCCTATTCTTATTTTACAGGAGTTCACTTACTCTGACGGTGATGGTGGGATACTACTCAAATCCCTAATTGACACAGATTTAAGGTTTCAGACAGCGGATGTGTGAAACAAAAGCGAGCTCACCAATTAATTTTAATCGAAAAATTAATATAAAATTCTGAAAACGACCTTCGTACATTTCCAAAAATTGTATTGACTAAATCCAAGAAGAAAATTGGTATAGAAATAACAAAAACATACAGTGCGCAGTTCACACGCCGTAGAAATGAAACCTTCAGAAAACTAAAGTAAACAAAAGTGGGTAGGCTACGAAGCACCGCACAAAGAGGAGACCGATTGTTCTATCTTATTCTATCGCAGGCTAAATTCTATAGATGTATGTTTTTGCCTCATAGTGTCGCTATTTTTCGTTTCATCGAGTTTCAAATCTCAACGGTTCTAGACGATTTGCAGGTTTAGTTTACACTTCAAAGTACAAATGTGCAGTCACACGCGGTAGAAGTGAAACCTCAGAAAACTAAAGAAGACAAGAGCGAAGAAGCTACGAAGCACCGCATGAAGGGGAGATCGAATAGCTACGAAGCACCGCACAAAGAGAAGACCGATTAGTCTGTCTAATCTCTTATACTTATCACTCAGAAGTGATAAGTATAAGAGATTATTAGAATGGCCAAATTATTAGACGCATTGCAAGATTTCATGTAAAATATTAATTACCGGGTGATATTGTACCGTTTTATTATTTTTTTTTTCTTTTTTCATTCATAGTGTAATAATAAGTATTGTTAATTATTTTAAGTTTTAGATACTTACCTGCAAATTTAGTTTTTTTTTAATAAAGGATTTTATTAAAAGTGTCACTTTTTCAATTTGTATACATTCATACTTCAACTAATTAAGCATGCGTTATAATTTTACAATAATTATATTTTGTTCAGGTTTTATGAGAAGTGTTTTCGTCGCGCGTCGTCTTAATCATTATGAGTGATAAACATGCTGATTAAGTGAAATATCTATAGCCCCGTTATGATTTGGATTTCGGATGAAACGGAAATGACGATTACTGCACCTGCGACGCATCGACTGCGCTTATTCATCGCTTTGATTATGATGTCACTTTTAAATGCCCCTATTGGTTACGATATGAAACAGAAATTACGCTGGTCTGTGCTCATTCGTCGCTTTGATTATGACCTCACTTTTCAAGTATTGGTTGAGATTGTTTTGGTAATGTTTGGCTTCTACCGCGTATAAAATACACTCAAATTTTTATTTATAAAAGATTTTATGTGTCTTTTTTTCTATTTTTTTATCTATTCATAGATCAACTAATTCACCATGGGTTTTAATTGTTTCGTAACCCCTATCCAGTCATTTTTGTAATTTATTTTTAATAAACGATTTGCAGGAAAAAGTATTTTGAGTGTTATTCTTTTGAATTCACTGGCGAAGACAATAGGAAATCAGAGAATGAATTTTATTTTATTAAAATTTATCGATGGAAGTATGAATTTGTACTTTTCAAGCGTGGAACAATCTGATGGATTTTATTGTCAGTTAATTTAATCATTTGTATAATGCCATTGGTTCCCGCCCAGTCATCGCCCGTCGAGATATCGATTCCTCGATTTTCTTCGTTCTCCATCACTGAACAATCAACCATCATCTACTGCTATAGTGCTGGCAGTAGGAGATTTCAAAATAGCGACAGGTTATTCTTAACCCGAGATATTTATTTTTAAGTGAAATTTCTTTAGCGCCGTTAGCGACTTGAAATTCTAATGAAACAGAAATGCGTCACGAAAAGTTATTATTATTTTAATATAATAGTTAATTAGTTCTAATATAATAGGTACGGTAAATCCAACCTTTTTGCAAAATTAATACCCAATCTTCAAACCACACAAAATGAAAATGAACCGCACCAAGAAGAATGCATAATTATTAATATGATGACCCAATGTATAGCAAAAGGTGCACCAGAATTCGACGACAAAAATATGTATAAAATCATCCTTCACTAACTAACTAACAATAACACCGTTTCCCGCAGGGGTAGGCAGAGAGGACGGACCGCCAAACAACTCGGTCTTGGCACACACTCCTTGCCTCATTCACATTCATAGATCGTCTCACACATCCTCTTCTATTATTTTGACTCTTGACGCAGCCCGAATCAAGTAGGTATCTGATTCACCTGGTCTTGTCATTTTTTTTTATATCAGCTCCAGTCAGAAGGCCATGAGAAAAATAATTTCCCTCAGGCCCTATGTCATCTTAGGGGATGCAGTGAGGAGGGTCTTTTTAAGCAAGAGAAGGATAGGAAGTTCTGGGAAGGAAAAAGGTATTAGAGATGGGTAGGAATCAGAGGTTTAGTGTGTCCAGGAGTGACGGACGTATGAATCCATCCCTCCAACAGCTGTGCAAAGCGATGGGTCGAGAGAGTCCTGCTGAAAAGGTCGAAAGGCCTCCCTCAACCAGTCTCTCTCCGCTACGCAGTAGCTGGGCAGGCGCATCCGCTACCAAGACCTCACCCAATGAGTTCGGGCACCCCTGCTAAGTCACCAAACGTAGTGAACCACTTCGGGGTGACCTATGGCAGAGGTGTTGGTTATCCAATAAATGGTTCCCGGGGCGGCGGTACCCATACCCGCCTCCCAAATTGAAATGTCACACGTCTTCCTCGGGCGCCCCCGACTGCTTCTTCTCCTTTTCTCGTTCATTCGCTCTACAATCCATCCCAGCGTTCCTTTCGTAATTTTACTCATTACGTTTACATTGGCCTTGCATTCTTCGCGGATCTCCACGTTTCTTCCAAGATCGTACATGGTTTTACCACACTCACGCCTCAGGAATCGCAATTCCACAGCATTCAGTCTACTTTCCTTTCTTTGCTACCTTCCTCTTCCTTCGTCTACCAGTTCCGTGCCTCACAGCCATACATGAGGGTCGGTTCCAGCACTCTATTATGGATATCTGGCTTCGCTTCTTTGAACAGTTTTTTTGTTAGCGCCAATGGCATTCTATTTTCCGTTAATGGAGTTACCTACATTTAACCGTGTTTCACATATCAATTTCAATTCAATTTCAGTGCCGGCAACCCGGGCGTTTATTTATTATTAGTTATGTACAACATGATTTTTTTTCCTTACCCTCCTCACTAGACAAAGAGTCTGTTCTGAGGATGGTAACTAACAATTTCTAATTACATAAAAACAAATAAGTGGTAAAAACATAAAAAAAAAGAAAAATATATATTATAGTAAAAATAATAATAATAAAATAAGAGGAAAATCAGAATTTAAAAACAGAGTAGAAAATAGAAAATATATAATATTAGATATTAAGAATATTACTTATCTCTCTTCTTTCTTTGACATTCAACCAGTTTAAAAATCTTTTGAAAACCCAATTCAAATTATTAGATGCGACGTAGGTCTTTGTTTGGGCTACAAACTTATTAAATATATATGGTGCCAAGTAAGATTCATGTTTTTTTGCAAAATTTGATTTGATATATGGTACTTGTAATTGATTGTGTGTGTTTGCTCTTGTGTATTGCGAGTGAGTTATGAAGTGTGGTGATATTTTTATGCAGTTTTTGTGGATGATCTTCTTTATGTATAGTTTATTTATGTCTAATAGGTTATTGTTGATCATTATCTGTTCTGTCGGATGTTGATAAGGCTTTCTAAACATAATTCTGATTATTGTTTTATGATTAATTTTAAGTGATTTGAGGTGAGTCTCTGCTGCTGCTCCCCATACTGAAATACCATACATTAGAATACTTTGACAGAGTGCATAATATATATTTTTTAGCTGAGGTAGTGACATAATGTTTATCTCTATATCTCTATCAGCCTTCCCATCTACCGTAAACACACTTCCCAAATATACATCACAATACATACTTCAAAAACTTATCCACCTACTCCAAGTATTCAGCATTCACAACTAAGTTTCACATTGTTTTAGTATCAAACACCACGATTTTAGACTTACGTACATTCATCATTAACTCATTCTTCATACATACTTTGTTCATCCTAGACACGAGTTGGAGTTACTGTCGGAAATCAGTACCACAACATCAGCATACAACAGGCAACATACTTTCAGATTACTCAATTTCTCGCCCAATCCCATATATTTCCATTCTTGAATATAATCCTCCACATTGATAAAAAAAAGTGCTTTGTAGTCTCCCCACTCTTGTCTACATTAGTTTTCTGAAATTTCACTTCTACCGCGCGTGAATGGCACACTCTGATATTTTTTTCAAAGAAAGACAAACAGTATTGGGTTACAAATAACCCAATAATGTTTGAAAATCTCCTACTACCACCACAGAAAGCCGAAAATGTTGTTTGTGTTGTGATGGAGCCGAGGAATCAAACACGCGACGCCCGGGTGGGACCTAAACGCGGTGCCCACTTAATCACTGACCGGTCAATAATTCTATCTTTAAAATAAATATATGAAACTTGTGTGCAGTTCACACGCGGGAGAAGTGAAGCCTTCATTAAACCAAACTTCGAGAGAATGAGACAAATCAGGAGTAGGATAATTGTAGGCTTTATTTATTACAATATTGTTTCATAGTGTAAAAATTATTTTATTCTACGAGGCCCCGCACGAATAGGAGGCTGATAAACTAAAAAAAAAACACCGCACAAAGAGGACACCGTTTAGTCTTTTTAATTCTTTCGCAGAGTAAATCTTTAAGGCGCCGTAAGCTCTCTGCTATCTGCTCTCAAAAAGAAGGAGATGTAGAGATATGTAATTACGGATGTTAGATGAGCGCGCTAATATATTTAAAGCGATAAAATCGATGCGAAAATTGTGAAAATGTTTAATAAAACACGACTCGTTTAGAATAGAGCAAAAATCTAGCGGGGGTTGTCTTAAACTGCATTTAAAGAAACACTGTGAATTTTTTGTGCATATATAACTTGTAAAATAACTGAAACAAACGTGTTTATAAAAATTTTTAGAGCATACTTAGCGATTTTTTTTCTATCGAGGGAATTTTATAAAATTTGCGTTTCGGCGCTGGGAATGTGTAGATATTATCTTCAAGAAGAATAACATATATATTTTTAAGATCTTTAAAAAATAGTCTTCATAGGGCTTAAACGTATAATCCAATCCTATATTGTTTGTCCCTTTTTAGTGTCGCTCGTTTCTGTTTCATCGAGTTTCAAATCAGAACGACGCCAAAAAATTTTTCTCTCCAAAAAATTGCTTTATTGCAGTTGTCGATTCAAATTTCTACCCATCGCAAAAAGGTATCCAATTTTATGCATTAAGGTGAAGTTTTACCTAAAATCCTATTTAAATTAATTTGTTTACTAGGAATCGGTTTACATTATGAACATTAAACAATATGCTACGGATAAATTGAAGCTTTTACTACCTTTTGTATGTATTGGAATTACAATAAAATTATTATTTACTAAAAAAATGTTTTTTCATGACCTACGAAGTAATATAAGATTTTTTTTAAATACCCTTTTATGGTTAAGACTATTTTGACGTTTTATATTATCTAACTTTTTTCATTCTTATAAAATTATGTACAAAATATATAAAAACCTCTTTGGCGCTTATTTGCCTTGTGCAAATAAGACGCTAATTTTTAAATTTTGATGACGTGAGAAACCAAATATTTACAGCGTTTATATTCTTTTTAATAATTATTGGTAACTTACATAACTACCTAATATTTTGATTTGATACACGAGAAGAAAGATATTTAAAGATATATTTTTCTGTTCAATCTGCACAACATAAAATGATATCATGAAATCATCTGTCGTTTTGAATTTTACACGAGTAGAAAGATATATTAAGATGGCCCTGAGGAAAATAATTTCCCTCCGGCCCTATGTCATGTTAGGGGATGCAGTTAGGAGGGTCTATTTAAGCAAGAGAAGGATAGGAAGTTCTGGGAAGGAAAAAGGTATTAGAGATGGGTAGGAATCAGAGGTTTAGTGTATCCAGGAGTGACGGACGTATGAATCCATCCCTCCAACAGCTGTGCAAAGCGATGGGTCGAGAGAGTCCTGCTGAAAAGGTCGAAAGGCCTCCCTCAACCAGTCTCTCTCCGCCACGCAGTAGCTGGGCAGGCGCATCCGCTGCCAAGACCTCACCCAATGAGTTCGGGCACCCCTGCTAAATCACCAAACGTAGTGAACCACTTCGGGGTGACCTATGGCAGAGGTGTTGGTTATCCAATAAACGGTTCCCGGGGCGGCGGTACCCATACCCGCCTCCCAAATTGAAATGTCACACGTCTTCCTCGGGCGCCCCCAACTGCTTCTTCTCCTTTTCTCGTTTATTCGCTCTACAATCCATCCCAGCGTTCCTTTCGTAATTTTACTCATTACGTTTATATTGGCCTTGCATTCTTCGCGGATCTCCACGTTTCTTCCAAGATCGTACATGGTTTTACCATACTCACGCCTCAGGAATCGCAATTCTACAGCATTCAGTCTACTTTCCTTCCTTCCTTCCTCTTCCTTCCTCTACCAGTTCCATGCCTCTCAGCCATACATGGGGGTCGGTACCAGCACTCTATTATGGATAGCTGGCTTGGCTTCTTTGGACAGTTTTTTTTGTTGGCGCCAATGGCGTTCTATCCTCCGTTAATGGAGTTACCTACATTTATCCTTGTTTCACATATCTCTATCATCATTTGGTCAATACGTTAAAGTTTTGTGGAAACGACGAACGAAGGTCGTTTTCAGAATGGGGGTGAGGTTTGTCTAGGTCTTGGAGGCGGATGACCGGGACACACTGAACCCCAGATTCCTACCCACCCTTTAAACCCCTTTCCTTAAAATAATTTTCCTCTCCTTCCTTTCCTTCAAAAGCTCTCCACACAGCATACCCAAAGATGAATAATTTCCCTCAGGGTCTTCTGTGTGGAGCTCATGTAAAAAAAAGAAAAGAAAATGTACGAGATTTTAAATTAGTGACAGGTTATTCGTAACCCAATAATGATTGTCTTTCTTAAAAAAAAATTGTGCCTTTATTGCACTTGTCAATTGCTACCTATCGCATAAAGGAGCCAATTTTATGCATCCCGAATAATTATTGGTAACTAAAATAACCTAGTTCCTGTTCACTCTATATATATTTTTTACATTAGCTCCACACTGCAGTGTGGAGCTAATGCTTTTCGAGCTTTTCCCTAATTTCCCTCAAGGCCTATGTCATCTTTGGGGATGCTGTGTGGAGGGTATTTTTGGGGAAAGGAAGGAAAGGTAGTTTTGGGAAAGAAAAAAAGTATGAAGGGTAGTTAGGAATCTGGGGGTCAATGTGTCCAGGAGTGACAGACATATGAATCCAACCCTCCCACTGTGATATAAGGCGTGGATCGAGAGTCCGGTTGGAGAGATGAAAAGGTCTCCCTCAACCAGTCTCTCCCGATCCGGCCCGCCATGTAGAAGGTGGGCAAATGCATAGGCTGCCAAGACCTAGACACAGCTCACCCCGTGAACCCGGGCACCCCCGCTAAGACACCAAACATATCTAACCACTTGGTGTGACCTATGGCAGGGCTGTTAATTATCTTGTAAATGGTTCCCGGGGCGGCGGTACCCACACCGGCCTCCCAAATTTTTAATTTTATTGTTGTTTTTCCTCCCAAATATAAAATGATATAATAACAGTCTACCGTTTTGACTTCTTGTGATTCTGTTTTGGTTTCCTTCAAAATAATATTTATATTACCAATCAGTATGTACCTACGACAGATACACCGTTGGCAAATCGAGAACGAATTAAAAGGATTCTGAAAGCATCGTAATTTAAACGTACTGCATAGAGGAATATACGGAGGTCGTCAAATGTTCGTAATGAACGGACGCCCTAAATATGGAATGAAGTGTGATATACGTACGATATACGCGGTTGCCAAAACGGCGGCAATATGAAAGGACGCCCAAAAGACTCTAAAGTATACGTACCTATCAAAAATTTGAATACCCTCAAAACACAATTTCTGGATAATTCTTTTACTATCACTCGTTTGTCAACCTAAAAACATGTGAACATTCACAACAATTTTATTTAAAAACCTACCGTAAGCAGTGGTAGCCAAAAGGATGCGAAGTGAAAGGACGTCAAATCTGTAGCGGGATGTATATATATATATATATATATGTAGAACAATTTTCTCGGTTATATATGGGTTTTATGGGTTTAAATAGTTAAAGATCATCTGTGAAAATCAGCAATTCTACATTTTTGTCGAAAACAATGAAAAGTATTGGGCGTAAACGTGATCTCCGGTCCGGTCACCAAGTAGTCCTGAATTTGTATAAGAGTTGAGAATTCTTTTTTTATAAAAAAAATGATTAATTGAGAAGCTGTTTACACGTTCCTCTCATTTTACCCTCTATTACTTTTTTAAACCTTCAATTAACAAAAAATACAATAACAATAGTATAAAAATGCTGTTTATATAATTATGTTGTAAAAATTGCGTAAGAATATATTTTATTAATTCAAAACTTTTAATAATAAAACAAATCAAATTTTTATCATGCGACACAGAATAAACTACAAGAAATCGATAGGTTTCGCCATTTTAACTATTCATTAATTTTTAGTTAGTTATCCAATAGATCTCTCATTATTTCGAAATTTTTACGTAACACGAAAAAGTTTATTCTCCATTGTGAAAGAACCCGTGTTTCTTCAGAAATTTCTTCTGAGAAGACGAATAGCTGCACTTGGAACATAAAATAAGTTTTTTCACAACAGTTATTCAGCACGTGTTTCTTCAAATATCATTTGTGAGAACATGAATAGTTGCACTCGGATTAGGAAAAGGGTTTTTCCACACTGTGAGTCTTCAAGTGGCTCGTCAGATGGCTCTTTTGAGAAAACGAATAGTTGCGCTCAGAACATGAAAGAGGTTTTTCTCCCCAGTGAGTCAGCATGTGTTTCTTTAAATCACTCTTATGAGAACAGAAATAGCCGCAGCCGGAACACGAAAAGAGTTTTTCTCCACTGTGAATCATCATCATGTGGCTCGTCAGATGGCTCTTTTGAGAAAATGAATAGTTGCACTCAGAACATGAAAATGGTTTTTCTCCACCGTGAGTGAGCATGTGCCTCGTCAAATGGTGTTTTAAAGAAAGTGAACAGTTGCACTCGGAACATGAAAACGATTTTTCTCAACTGTGAGTCAGTTTGTGTTTCTTTAAATGTCCCTTGCGAGAACATGAATAGTTGCACTCGGAACATGAAAAAGGTTTTTCTCCACTGTGAGTCAGCTTGTGGTCCGTCAGATGGCTCTTTCGAGAAAATAAATAGTTGCACTCAGAACATGAAAATAGTTTTTCTAGACTATGAGTCAGCGTATGGCTCAATAGATGGCTCTTCTGAGAACATGAACAGTTGCACTCAGAACATGAATATGGTTTTACTCCACTGTGAGTTAGTATATGACTCATCAGGTTGCTCTTTCGAGAACAAGAATAGTTGCACTCGTAACATGAAAAACGTTTTTCTCCAGTGTGAGTAAGCATGTGCCTCGGAAGATCGCTTTTTTGAGAACATGAATAGTTGCACACAGAACATGAAAATGGTTTTATTCACTGTGAGTGAGCATGTGCCTCGTCAAATGGTGTTTTAAATAAAATGAACAGTCACACTCGGAACAAGGAAACGATTTTTCTCGACTGTGAGTCAGCATATGGCTCGTTAAATAATTCTTTCGAGAATAATATCTTTATTGGGAAGACAACAGCTGTGGTCGGCATGTGGTTTTTCATATCTCCCTATCGAGAACATGAATAGTTGCACTCGAAACATAAAAAAGATTTTCCTCCACTGTCATTCAGCATGTGTTTCTATAAATTTCCCTTATAATAATATATTATAGTTACGGCCGGAACTTCAAAAGGGTTTTTCTCCACTGTGATTCAGTATGTGCCTCATCAGACGGCTCTTTCGAAAACATGAATAGTTGCACTCGGAACATAAAAAAGGTTTTTCTCCACTGTGAGTCAACATGTGCCTTGTTAGGTTGCTCTTCTGACAACTTGAATAGTTGCACTCGTAACATGAAAAAGGTGCTTCTCCACTGTGAGTCAGCATGTGTCTCGTAAAATTGCTCTTATGAGAACATAAATAGTTGCACTCGGAACATGCAAATGGATTTTCTCCACTGTGAGACAGCATGTGGCTCGTAAGACTGCCCTTAAGGTAACATGAATAGTTGCACTGGTTACATGAAAGACGTTTTTCTCCACTGTGAGTCAGCATGTGCGTCGTCAGATTGCTTTTTTGAGAACATGAATAGTTGCACTCGGAACATGAAAAAGGTTTTTCGCCACTGTGAGTCAGCTTGTGGTACGTCAGATGGCTCTTTCGAAAACATGAATAGTTGCACTCGGAACATGTTAACGATTTTTCAGTGTGAGTTCGTATGTGGGTCGTCAGATTACCCTTTTTAGAACATGATTAGTTGCACTCGGAACATGAAAATGGTTTTTCTCCACTGTGAGTCAGCATGTGGCTCGTAAGACTGCCCTTAAGGTAACATGAATAGTTGCACTCGTAACATGAAAAACGTTTTTCTCCACCGTGAATCAGCACGTGCTTCGTTAGATTGCTTTTTTGAGAACATGAATAGTTGCACACGGCACATGAAAAAGGTTTTTCGCCACTGTGAGTCAGCTTGTGGTACGTCAGATGGCTCTTTCGAGAACATGAATAGTTGCACTCGGAACATGTAAAAGATTTTTCAGTGTGAGTTCGTATGTGGGTCGTCAGATTACCCTTTTTAGAACATGAATAGTTGCACTCAGTATATGAAAAAGTTGTTTTTCCACTATGGATACGGAAGTGCCTTTCAAAAATCGTCTCGTGAGAACAGGAATAGTTACAACGGGAGCAAAGGATCGTTTTTTCACATGACGGGCCTTCAGATCTGTCAACAAATTAAAAAAGAATACGTATAGAGAAAGCTTCATAAGGCTTATGACTGTAACTAAGTTTAGATTAATGTATTAAGGAAGGAAGGTAAACTTCGTAAAACTTTGAATAACCGATATCATGAATTCTAAAATCTTACAATGAAAATTGATTTTACCTGCCGACTGGTTAATTCTTCCAAAGCGTTCCAAGCATTCATTTTTAACATCCAGCAGATCAATGTCAATTTCCATATAAGGAATACCCACTTCATCTTTTTCTTGGAGTCCGAATTCCGCCTTAATGGGAACAGGCTCAACATTAATGCTACCTGAAAAAAAAAACAAACAAAAATATGTACAATGATCACTATTATACAATTACATCGTTTTTATTATTGTTATTTAAAAATAAAAAAATAATGTATACTAATTTGTGAACATGATGATAAGAGACCTATTTGAAATTGTAAAATATTAATTTAATACAGTTGACATAAGTTGGAGTAAAAAATTTAGATGAAATTTAGTTCTCCAGCAAAATTTTTGATGTGTTTTCTTTAGAAACAAATTGTCCAAAACCTACTAAGCTTTTATGTTTTTAGTGGGAAAATAAGCATCAATAATTTCTCAGGAGACTAAGATTTCCTACTCCAAACAATCTCAGGATCAGTGGTTAACTTAAGTAAAGGACGTACTTTAAGGGGGTATTCTTGTCTGGTAAAAAAATATGTGTATTTTTTTCATATTTCCATAGATATTCAAAAGTATCACCTCGAAATTCAAATAATTCGAAATTCGATACGGTTGATCATAAGATTCTGTTAAAAAAGCTTGAATATCTGGGCATAGTGGGCAACAATCTAAAACTTTTATCTAGTTATCTTACGGGTAGGTGCTGTTCGGTTGTTATTGGAAAAGAATCAAGTGATCATAGAAATATAACATGTGGTGTACCACAGGGCTCGATTCTCGGGCCATTATTATTTTTAATTTATATAAATGATATTGCAAAATGGGGATTGAAAGGGACACTTCAATTTTATGCTGATGACACAATATTATTCTATCATAATACTAATTTAAACGAAATGGAAAAGGACATGGAAAAGGATTTGGCTCATCTAGCCCAGTGGCTGAGAATTAATAAACTTAGCCTTAATATTAAAAAGACTCACTATGTGCTATTCGGGAATAAGAGAGAACAACGCCTAAACATTTCCCTTGGACTGAACAAACTGGAACAAACAGATGTCGCAAAGTATCTAGGACTTTTAATTGACTCACGGCTTACATGGAAAAATCATTTTGACCATGTTAAATCAAAGATTGCTCCGGTGACCGGTGTAATGAACAGGCTACGTAGATTGCTTCCCACAGCCATACTGCGATCATTGTACTATGCTATGATTCACTCCCACTTGGCATACCTTTCGGGTATGTTTTATTTAGATTGTTTTCAAAAAGTACCTAGCGATCTTTCTAGAAGCATTTAAATATTAATTTAATTTAATTTTTAATCGCTAGGTACTTTTTGAAAACAATCTAAATAAAACATGAGGTAGCAGAGGCTAGCTGCTACAGGATCTGGGGTTTTGCTACCAAAAAATTGATATCGGAGGTGCAAATAATCCAAAATAGAGCCCCACGTAACATTTTTGGCTTGCCTTGGGATACACATGTTAAAGATATCTACCGTCATTTAAGATTGTTCCTAGCTTTGAGATAACAAACACTATCTTAAATATTATTCAGTGCAACACCCACACAAATATAAAACTGAACTATAACAACGACGTTCACCAATATAATACACGACAACACAACAAACTACATATATCAAAATTACACTCAACAAAGTTCGGACTTAAATCATTAGAATACATTGCCTTCACTAACTATAACAAATTGCCTGAATAATTAAGACAGGTATATGCCTCTAACAAATCTCGAAACGATATATTGAAATCCTATTTTTTCAAATGTTATTTGGAAAACGAGTCATAAGTAGGTACAAACTCTGTTCTGATAGCTATCCTGATTATCTCCAAGTACCAAACTTTGTACATCCAGATATGATAGGCGCAGTTTATATCTTTTTTAAATATTATCATATATTTTTTATGTAAACATCTTGTATTAGGTCTGTATATTTTTGAGCATGTACGTGTAAGCCAGGATTTAAAAATACGACAGTTTTGATGTTGTAGTCAATGTAGAAAATGTGCTAAAACTGACAAATAATAAAATTCATACATAGCTACAACCACATCAATAATGTAGTATTTTTCAATCCTAGCAGTCTAGCTCACTGAAAATCGCGGACCGGAACTTATTCCGAACAACCATATTTAATTTTTTTAACAATCAATTTAAAAGTTTCATAGACCATGAATATATATTATGCAAAACTAACTGTCTGTCTGAGAACTCTCCGCATATTGCAAACATTCCTTCTTTACATCTGGGAGGTTGAAATCTATATCCGTATACGACATTTCACCTCCGCCTTCTTCCTGGGGCCCGGGTTCCTTCTTGATGGAAACAGTATCAGGATTTAGTAGATCCATGTCACTGCTGTAGTAGCGGCAGGTAATTGCTTCAAGCCCAAACAAATATTCCTGAAACAGAACATAGTTGTAACGGAACTATTATTCGAACGAGCTTATAATATTTTGTCAAAACATTGAAGTCGTTTTCATAAAACAAGTTTTTTAACAACGACATAATTATTGTGTCTGTAATTTGACCTCGAAGTTGATAGAAAACGATTAAGAAAATCGTTATCAGTCGAGGGAGAATATCCTATATTTTTTTCTAGAGATAAACCGGTATTAGCGACGTAGGTATTTACAAAAACTCGTTGTGCCAATGTTATTCGTGTTTTTGTACACGACAATTGACTTAAACAATACGCGACACGAGTACATGATAATGCAATGGCGTAGCGAGGGGGGGGCGGGGGGGGGGCGGCCCGCCCCGGGCGGCACTTTTAAGGGGGGCGGCAATTTTTCACAATAAATAATAATATTTTCTAGGAAATATTTTAAACATTTCAAATCATTATTTGAAAATGTTCTTCGATACTTTCGTTTTCGAATCAAACTCTTTTTTTATTATTTATTAAAAATATCAATAATTATATTTTTTTAACCAGCGAATTTTGCAATTGGTAGGAAAACCGTATTACATGAGAGTAATACTAATCAAAGCTGTTAATTCGCAAACAGATACACTCTTAATTAAAACCAGAATTGTGTTCAGAATGTATTAACGAATAAATTTCGGTTGTGTATTCATCTGCTAATACATTTCGAAAGAGGCCATTATTTTATTCGAAGTGCAGTTATAAAATTCTAGTTGCAGACTATGTATGTATGTGCTGCCAGAATCAAAGAGAATCCATTTTCATATTCTGAGTGTAGTTTTAATTCGCCAAATACAGATTTAATTTAACCCGTCTAATCACAGGAGACGCAAATTGTCCCACACATTTAATTTTAAAATATAATTGTGAAACTATGTCCCACATATTTAATTTTAAAATTAATTTGTGATTGCGACAAAAAGTTAAGATACAGTTTTATTTAATTTTTTGAAAGAAAGGGAATTTGTATTTAAAATTTTAAGTTTATTCTATTTCAGGAACTTTATTTAGAATATTCGCAGGCGTGTATTTTTGAGCCAATTCATATTTGCAATATCAAAATTTTAATATATACAAACAATAATGTGTTAATAATAATAAGCACGTCGGATGAATTACTTTACCTAGATTTTAGAACAATTTTGTTTTTTGCGAAAGGATAAAAAAAACAATAATAAAAAGAAACATTCAAAATGCATGGGAAGAACCGGAAATTTTGTGCGCAAACACTGACAGGCAAAAGTTTATAGATATATTTTTCTTGTTATTCGAAGGGTTAAACCAGTTTTCAGAATGTAAAATTCCATTTGAGAAATTTCATCTGCTGACACAATTCAAAGTAAAACATTATCTTATTCGAAGTTCAGTTATAAAATTCTAGTTGCTGACTCTGAATGTGCTGCCAGAATCAAATAAAATCCATTTTTATGTCCTGAGTGTACTTTTAATTCGCCGCATATAGACTTAATTCAAACCAATTTTGTGTTGAGAATGTAAATTTCCAGTTGTGAACTCATCTGTTGACACATTTCGAACGAAAACATCCTCTTATTTGAAGTTCAGTCATATTATTCTATTTGCAGACTATGTGTGTGCTGCCAGAATCAAAGAAAAAACATTTTCATATTCTGAATGTAGTTTTAATTCGCCAGGTACAGATTTTATTTAAACCAGTACAGAAAGTAAAATTCCAGTTGGATTCATCTGCTGACACATTTTGAAGGAAAGCATTCTGTTATTCGACGTGCAGTTATAAAATTCTAGATGCAGACTATTTATTTAATGCCAGAATCAAAGAAAAACCATTTTCATGTTCTGAGTGTAGTTTTAATTCACGGCATACAGATTTAAATAAAACCAGTTTTATGTTCAGAATTTAAGTGCCGGCAGAATTAAAGAAAAAACCATTTTCTTGTTCGGAATGTAGTTTTAATTCACCGCATACAGATTTAA
This sequence comes from Limnephilus marmoratus, assembly GCA_917880885.1. Classification (NCBI taxonomy): domain Eukaryota; kingdom Metazoa; phylum Arthropoda; class Insecta; order Trichoptera; family Limnephilidae; genus Limnephilus; species Limnephilus marmoratus. The sequence goes on along the minus strand of OU862907.1, from coordinate 15,669,496 downwards.
TTAAAACCAGTTTTGTAAGTGCCGCTAGAATCAAAGAAAAACAATTTTTATGTTCTGAGTGTAGTTTTGATACACCGCATATTTAGTTTAATTTAAACCAGTTTTGTGTTATCAATATAACAATAAGTTACCGATTCATCGTTTACCGAGTGAAGCTTTGCATTTGAGTTGCATTCCATACGTATGCGTGAAGAAGATGCGAAAAAAATGCATAGCATTCTCGATTTCTGAGAGCAGTTATATATAAATTTGTAGTAGAATGTATAAGCACGATTTTATTGGAAGCTTACTTGGCACGTGGGATTATAAAAATCGGCATTAAAAAAAAGGATATCCCCCCCCCCCCCCCCCCCCCGGTCAGCGCTTGAAAATCTGAGGAAGAAGTACCTGTAGAAAATAGGGAGGGGGGGGGGCGGCAAAATTTTCCTCCGCCCCGGGCGGCCGAACCCCAGGCTACGCCACTGTGATAATGGATAACTTTATAAGTATTAATGAAGGAGATCTGGGATGAGAAATAGAATGTGTGGGCAGATGCTTTCATATATAAACAATAAACCCTAAACTGTTGCTGTCTCACTATAATACTGCTCAAGTCAAGGGAAAAAAGTAATTATTTCACAGAAACACTAATCTAACAATAGGTAGACATCAAAATGATAGTTGAAACGTTTCTCAAGCCTTGATTGGTGAAAGTTAAGCTGGTCACGTTATACACAGCGCAGTTGTGCATTTGAGCATGCCATAGTTTTAAAAGTGTTAAAAATAACAAAAATTAAAGAACAATGATCGCTCAGTTTTATTTGGAAAAACGGTCGGAACCGAAATGAATAGCATCATTAATATATGTAAGTATTAGTACTTACCAATTACTATCACAAGTATGGGATGATAAATTTACCAGAGTGTGGTAACAGGATGAAACGACTGACGATGAAGAAAGCATGTGTCAATGTGTCAATATAATTTATAGGTTATGTTTAGACAATAATGAAGGTCATAGACAATTATTATATAATCAATGAATCTGGCCTATATTAGGTTTATGGTGATTTCATTGAAACGTATAATATCTAGTATAAAATTATAATATAATATGGTTTGCAGATACTTCAACTTAGTGACTGGGAAGTCGCCGACCTTGAGAAAGAATTTCTTACAATAAATAAATAACATCGATTCTCTACCGCTATTTAGAATAGAAACTGTTCCTTGCCTACTTCGGGATTATTTTCTTCGTTTGGCTGTAATCTATGGATATGACAAAGTCTCATTTTCCTTGATTCTCTTGTCACCCTGTGATTGTTCCTCCGCCTTTCTGAAGAATTATCGTGCAAACTAAACAGTTATTGTGTTAAATGTATCTAACTTGAGATTACTTCAATAACTATCTACACATTTTTATAGTAAAGTTTTAAAATTTCGAACGCTCCTACTTTTCTAGTGACGTTTCTTTAACACTTTGGAATTGAGCACGACGCTACGCCTTGTACTTACAAATAGTTAGATTCTTCCTAAAAAAATAATAAGAAATTGACGACATAACAACTCAGACGTTTAATATTGTCGCTTGTTAATTGTAAGAATTTATCGCTTAACGCTTGATTTATCAGTCTTGCAGATTTCGCTATATACCTAACGACATACTGAGCTATCCAACACCAGTCAGGTTAACACGTGACAGGCGAATAGTAAGTGAGTTCGTTCATTCTTGTTTTGTGGCCGCTGTCACTAATTCAAACCAAAATAACCTAGTCATTTAAATTCTTCTCCTGAGCGAAAGAGTCAACCTGTTTCATTATTACGGCACTTTTTGAATTGCATTTACATTCAATGTCAATAATGGACGAATGGTTATTATTAATGGTTTGATTCATAAAGCAATATTGTTTTTTTTTTTGTTATTTATTATTTCATACGTAATACATGAGACAACTGTGACCCACGTAAAACTACACAAATGTCAAACTGACAATTCCCTACAAATTGTGTCACTTTGACTGAAAGTTTGTACCATGTATTCTTTTTATTGGTAAAAGCGCTTGCTTATTCTAGATTGTTACAGTTTTTAATAATAAATTGATAATATAAGGGGCCGCTAAGGGTTCAGTTTTTTTTCCAACTGTAATTCGTTTGATATAAACCTTAAATTGGATAAGCAATGTTTATATCTTTCCATAGACAATTTTTGTCAGTAAATAATTAGTAAGATTTTCGCTTACACGGTCGTTGATCAATTGAATAAAATATTCACGATGTTTTTATTAGTAAGGCTGTAATGTTTTATTATAATTTCAGCTGTGACAAATTACCATAATATAACAGGACGCTATCACAGCAGTACCATGGATCTTCCCAACCCAGAGAGTGTTTCCATCAAGACGGAACCAGGGTCCCAGGAAGAAGGCGATAGTAAAAAGCGGTACTGGGATGTGGAAATCGAACTCCCGAATATAAATAATGAATGTTTGCAGAATACTGAGAGTGTTCAGCCAACTAGTAAGTTAAATTACGTATATCACAAAGGTGTTTAAAATACTTGAAGTCAGGACAGTTGCTTGTTTTCTACTTCCCTCTAGTCGTCTTCTCGTCGGTATTTTTGATTATACACTACAAATATTGCTTTACAGAAATGTCAAAGTGAGAAAAATTAAACTCATTCTGCCTGCAAACATTTCCGATTTCCTCAAGCTGTTGCCCCACCGTATTATTTTTATCTCTCAAATAAAATATCACACGTTCTCTGCTCTGAAAATGCTTTGAGTTATAACATGATGCATATTTCTTTAGAAACCTAGATTTTCGCATTTATTGTTCCCATAACTATCACCACGATTTAGTTGCGATCTTCAATATGTTTTTTTTTCCAAATATTCCTCGCTTTCACCCTTCAAGGTTGTTCAAGGTCATATTTTCAAATTATGGAGAGAGGGAAAGATGTTGTATTGGGTATTTTTTACACTCAACACTATTAGTTCTGTGGGGGATTTTTCAACAAGTTTTAGGTTCTAGATAACAAACTTGTTTATTATAAGTTTACATATTTATTTTAATCAAGTCAGACGACCTGCCTACGCTAGTGGGTAATTGAATTTGGCGGACTCTCACCAGAGCTAGTCCCACCGGCACCCATCTACCCCTGTCGGTCATTTTTAGGAATGCTTCCCCTGCTGACATCCGACGACATCACTGAGATGCTTTTTCGATACATTACAGAAGTTGAACTGATATATCTCTTATTTATATTTATGCAGGCAAATTTTTTAACTATAGAGATAATAGGAGTCGAGTTCAGACTGTTGAGGGAGAGATGTGATGTTGAATAGAGGGGATGCTATTATAAACAAAGCTGAATAGAAGAGGGGATGGTTCGTTTTAAGATTTTCACGGCCAAAAGTATTTTCGTTATTTGTTTTTGGGGTGTTATGCCGGCATAACACCCCAAAAACAAATAACTTAAAAATATCATATATATTCAAATTCTTTTTCTATGCGTTATTTGTACAGCAGTTATTGAATGAAAATTAAGTTTGGTACAAAATATAAAATGTGGACTTCGAATTGCTACAGTTCACGCGAAACTTTTGAGTCCCCGGGCGATTACAAATAAGGCCATTTTTTCTCTCTATGGAGAGCGACACAAGCCACTGTTTATGTATACGTACATTTTTTTGTGAGTATAATATAATATAAATGTTGTTGTAATGAGTGATCAATGCACGTATTGTTTTATTTTTCAGTTGACATCAATGTGGAGACTGTTTTCATTAAGGCGGAACTCTGCCCTCGAGAAAAAGATGAAGGGGACAGTCCTTATGTGGAAATTGATATTGACTTGCCGGATATTAAAAAAGAATGTTTGGAACGCTTTCAAAGAATTAACCAGACAGCAGGTAAAACCGATTTTATTGTAAGATTTAACAATTCGTGCGATCCTTTTTTACGTAATTAATAAATTTTATGTCCCTTATTTTCTCCACTTAATAAGTCGTACAACGTCTTTATCGGTATTCTTTTTCAATTATTGAATTTCAGATCTGAAGATCCATCGTGTGAAAAGAAGATTCTCTTGCTCCCATTGCACCTACTCCTGCTCTCTTAAGACAAATTTAGAAAGGCACTTGTATACCCATACTGGAGAAAAACCTTTTTCATGTTCCGAGTGCATATATTCATGTTCTCAAAAGATACATTTAACGAGTCACATGTTAACTCACAGTGGAGAAAAACCTTTTTCTTGTTTGGGCTGTAACTATTCATGTTATCGTAAGAGAGATTTACAGATACACATGCTGACTCACAATGGAGAAAAAATATTTTCATGTTCCGAGTGCTCCTACTCATGTAATCGAAAAGACCATCTGACGATCCACATGGTGACTCACAGTGGAGAAAAACCTTTTTCAAGTTCCGAGTGCAGCTATTTATGTTCTCGTAAGAGCAATTTAAAGAAACACACGCTGACACACAGTGGAGAAACAACCTTTTCATGTCTCGACTGCAACTATTCATGTTCTTTAAAGCGTAATCTGACGAGGCATATGCTGATGCACAGTGGAGAAAAACCTTTTTCATGTTCCGAGTGCAGCTATTTATGTTCTCGTAAGAGCGATTTAAAGAAACACATGCTTACTCACAGTGGAGAAAAACCCTTTTCATGTCCCGACTGCAACTATTCATGTTCTTTAAAGCGCAATCTGACTAGGCACATGCTAACCCACAGTGGAGAAAAACCTTTTTCATGTTCCGAGTGCACTTATTCATGTTCTCAAAAGAGTCATCTGACGAGCCACATGCTGACCCACAGTGGAAAAAAAGCTTTTACATGTTCCGTGTGCAACTATTCATGTTTTCACAAGGGCACTCTGACGAAACATATGCCAACTCATTTTGGGGAATAATTTTTTTCGTTTTCCGGTTGCAACTATTCACGTTCTCGTAAGGAATTTTTAAACATGCACAAGCTGACGAGTAAAGCCCTTTTCCTGTTCTGAGTGCAACTATTCATGTTCTAAGAAGGGCGATCTGACGAAGACGTGCTGACTCACTGTGGAGAAAAACCTTTTTAATGTTCCGAGTGCTGCTGTTCATCTTCTAAAAAAGGCCATCTGACGAGCCACATAATGTCTCACAGTGACGAGAAATCTTTTTCAAGTTGCGAGTACTACTATTCATGTACTCCGAAGGGAAATTAAAATAAACACAATTTTTAGTATGTTTTGGGCATTAACTATGTAACAATTAATAGACATTTTATTTTGAAATTTTTTTATTTTTTGAGTTTTATTATTTGATAATTTACAAAAAAAAAATGCACCGGTTGTAACCGGTTTCGGCTTGGATTGCTAATGACACAGATGTGACGAGACAGGTATCAGAAAAAAAATAAAAAGAAACTTCATATAAAAAATCGTCGTTGCATATTTAAAATGAACCATGTGACGTTTCTGACGAAAATTAGTTACATTTGTAACCTTCTTAACTTCAATGATTGAGAATTAATAAATTAATTATGCACAAATGTAACCGATGTATAGCATACCATGGCAAATCTCTCGCCTAAGCAACAACAATATTGAAACACATAAAGGTTATGGTGTAGGCAGATTGAGCATGGGAATTAAACTCATGTGAACAATATAACTTATTTATTTTAAATCCAAATCCACATATTAATCATTGAACAAAGCTATAGCATTAGTAAAGTTTCTACTTACGCTAGCTATGAAATATTTCAAGTCATGAAATGAGGACATATCAAAGAGTACTACTAAAATTGTGCTCTCCAGAAAAAGGTAAAGTCAATCGTTAAAGGGCGCCAGTCAGGTAACACACCTGACATATTAATAAAACAGTAATCCTGAACTAAGTAATAATGAAATAATTCTGGATAATGGTGTAAAATCTCTCACGTCTGGTCCGGAACAGTCCCACCAACTAGCGATCCGACAGGAAGGTGTTCACCATAGACCGGCACTCTCCCAAATGGCTAGCGGCCGATTTGCGAACTAGTAAAGGCCTGACCAAACCGGCGCTTTCATTTTGCGTCCACGGTGGCGTGCACGGGAGCGTTCTAAGAGCGTGCAGAAACCGTTCACACCAAACTAGCGTCCGTGGTACGTTGATGTCGTCAATCGTGCGGTATAGCTCGGAGGGGAACTCTTTAAATAATTATGTTTGGAGATGAAAGCTTTTGGATTAAGCTCAAGTCTGATGCGTCCATTTCCATACAGGCATTGGAGGGGAACCCACCACTTTCCCAACGGCGTTATAAGGAAACATTTGGTTTCCTCCTTCACCGCACTCGTCAAGATTCTACTTTTTTTTTGAACGAAGCTACATTTATTTGAACGACTCTAGTCCCTCCAATGTCCATGCATACGGGGTTAGTAAGCAGTATGCAAGTACTTACATTAACATTATACAAAAGAAAAATAAAAGTAGCAGCCCGTGGAATAATTCGTCTAAAATCTATAGAGAAAAATATATGCCGATAAAGGTGTTAGTAAATAAAAAGAAAAATGAGAGCTGCGCCCGGATGAGGAAACCTGGATAAGAGAAATAACAGGCAATCAAGATATCACCCGAGAATATCTAATTAGAATTACAGATTATGTAAAGAGAGGCGTTCAATTTGGGAGGCGAGTATGGGTACCGCCGCCCCGGGAACCATTTATTGGACAACCAACACCCCTGCAACAGGTCAGCTCAAGTGGTTCGCTACTTTTGGTAACTTAGCGAGGGTGCCCGGGTTCATGGGATGAGGTTTGTCTAGGTCTTGGTGGCGGTTACGTTTGTCCAACCACTGCGTGGCGGGCTGGATCGGAGGAGACTGATTGAGGGAGGCCATTTGACCTCTCCAGCCGGATTCTCCCGACCATTCGCCTTGCACCGCAGAGTGAGGAATAGATTCATACGTCCGTCACTCCTGGCCACACTGACCCCCAGATTCTTACCCACCCCTCATACCTTTTTCCTTCCCATATCTTCTTCTGCTTGATGTTATTAAGCAAGCTTTGTATAATTTTTTGAGATCGAATAACGGAAATGTGCATTACGATAATAATTGACTACCTCCATTGGATGAGAGCGCGAACGATTATCTCAATATGGAAATCAATAATGTAGAAGTACAAACTACGCACTCATTGTACGCGAACACTTTGTTCATTACTAATTCATAAAAAAGGTAAGGTATATTTTTTTCTGTATTTGTGCAATAAAAGTGTAAATTAAATATTAATTAATAAAAATGTACGTCCTATGAAAATATAAACATTTTTCTGTAGTAAATAATAGCTGCGTGTTGCGTCCGAACGCAACATGCGCAATCTGATCGCCCCCACCGCGTGCAGACGCTGCACGGGACGCCGCGATCTGGCCGCGGCCGCCGCGGTTTGAACACGTCGCTACAAGTTCGTACACAACAACTGACCGCCACCGCGGACGCAAAACGATCGCGCCGGTTTGGTCAGGCCTTAACTCAAGTCCTAAACAAGTGTCTACCGAAAAACACAGCCAAACGTGCGGCGGCTGGCCCCACTCAACATCAATGAAGTAGCTTCGCTACAAAATGTACAGTTGCTGTTTTTTTTTCCATCTTCTATAGTATGAGCCACGTAAATATCACATATTATAGGTCCTTACATATGAAATTGGCGTTTTGCCGTACTGGAAACTTTGATCTCAAATATTTTCTCTTTGGTTAGGAATTCCAAATTCAAATTTTTAAAGCTATTTACTCGTGTACTTGTGTTTCGAAAATAATAATTCATTTGTTTTTTTCTTAATTGTTTTTTTCTTTGCGTCACTTAGTTTACAAAATGGAAAACTTAAAATATCGCGTTATTTACGAGTACAAGTTCCACCGTGGCACCAGTGCTGCAGAAACGGCTCGAAGGATTAATGACGTGTATGGCGACGGTGTCGCAAAAGAAAACACTGCGTTTTGGTTCCAACGTTTTCGTTCTGGAAATTTTGACCTGCAGAAAAAGCTTCGTGGAAGGCCGGACACTAAAGTTGATAATGAAGAATTGAATCTCCTACTTGTGATCTCACTGAAGAAACCACTCATTCACTCTGAATGCAATTATTAATGTTCTCCAAAATGACCTTGAAAAATAATTATTAAATGAAACACGTTGTTTTTATTCAGGAGACAGCGAGAACTGATATTTATTAAGCTTAGAAACATAGACAAAGATGGCATTAGTGGTAGGTACTTTGATAACTAAATAACACCCCCACTTATCAAAATAACGTACATAATACCCACATTACAATAAAGGTATATAATATAACCATGTTAATTCTTTACATCCTGCATACCCAACAATTGCATAAAATAATAATGCTTGGTACTAGCCAAACCTTTTGTAAATAGATCTGCTGGCATTTCAGCTGTTTCCAAGTATTTCAGTTCTACAATTTTATCATTAATACATTCTTTACAAAAGTGGTGTCGTATGTCAATATGCTTAGTTCTTTTATTATAGCTATTATTTGAAGACAACTTAAGTGCACCCTGATTATCATTAAATAAGGATATGGTGTATGACTCATTGTTTATTTCTTTTCACAAATTACTTAAATAAAAAGCTTCCCTACAAGCTTCGGCTACACCAATGTATTCAGCCTCAGTGCTCGAAAGAGCAACTGTTTTTTGTTTCTTAGCCTCCCAAGAAATAACACATCCAGCTAAAATATAACACAAACCTGTATAGGACTTGCGATCAATAATGTTACTTCCCCAATCTGAATCAACAAAACCCTCTAATTTTGAATTACCACATTGACTATATTTTAATCCAAAATGCTTTGTTTTCTTGGGATATCTTAAAATACGTTTAGCGTATAACCAGGTTTCCTGGTTATAGCAATTATTAAATTGACTCAGACAACTTACTGTAAAGGTAATATCAGGTCTGGTTAATACTGCTAAATACATAAGTCCACCAATAAGCTGTTGATAAGGAATTTGACTGTCAGGATTTTTATTTTCTTTGTTAATATTCAATTTAGCCTCTAAAGGTGTATCTGCTACTTTACAATCTGCCATGTTAAATCTATTTAGCAACTGATCAACATAATTTTCCTGGCTTAGAGTAACTGTACCATTAACTTTATCAATATTAACACTCATCCCTAAACAATTTTTGACCTGACCCAAATCTTTTAACTTAAATTGTGAAGCCAATTCCTTTTTCAAATTATTACATTCTACATTATCATTAGAAAATATAAAAAAATCATCCACATACAAAGTAACTATTGTCTTTTTATCATTCTTATTTTTTGTGTATAAACATGGTTCTAATATACTACGTTTATAACCAATACCAACAAGACATTCATCGACCTTTTTGTACCAGGCCCTTGAGGATTGCTTAAGACCGTAAATAGCTCGATTCAATTTAAGTACTTTATTATTGTCATTTGAGAATCTAATAAACATTCTGGTAATTCCATATAAATTGTTTCCTCAAGGTCCCCGTTCAAGAATGCAGTAGTAACATCTAGATGTGTAACATCTAATTCAAGTTTTACAGATAATGCGAATAACAATCTCAAAGTTGAGTGCCTAACAACCGGCGAGAAAGTGTCTGAATAGTCCACATTTTTCTTCTGCATGTAGCCCTTGGCTACTAAACGTGCACGGTATCGAACATTATTACTATTATCAATTTTTTTTCGTAACACCCATTTGCATTTCACTATGGTTTTACCATCCTTTGGCATATCAACGAACTCCCATGCATTATTTTCTTTAAAACACTGAAGTTCTTCTTTTACTGCACTTAACCACTGCTTTTTTTCATTTCCCTGTAATGCTTCTTCTAAAGACAGTCCATTAGCATCATCAAACACACCCTCAGGAATGCACATATTCGTCATCCTATACCGCTCTGGCTTCCTAATGATTCTGCTGGATCTAACACGCTGCTCAGGTGATTCATCAACATCTTCAAAATCACTAGTGTAAGTATCAGAAGAGTAAGTATCAGGAGTGTAAGTATCATCTGATGCATCTTCGACTAATGTATCCTCATCTAAGGTTATATCTTCTGAACGTGACGTATCTTTGCAACTAGTGTCCCCCACTGGACATGAGTTTTCTCCACTCTCAGTGATAGGTATAATAACCTCTGGGTTGTTTTCATCTTCCATGATAATGACATCTCTACTAATTGTGATATATTTAGTTCTAGGGTTGTATATTCGGTAACCTTTGATGTCATCTGGATAGCCCACAAGTATGTGCTGTTCAGACTTTTTGTCCCATTTCTGACGCTTCTCTTTAGCAACATGAGCCATAACCTTGCTACCAAATATTCTTAAATGACTTATGTCTGGTTTACATCCAGTCCAGATCTCATATGGAGTTTTTTCATTTAAACTAGGAAGTACAGTACGATTTTGTAAATAAACTGCTGTATTGGTCGCCTCAGCCCAGAATTCTTTACCCAAATGCGCATCAAACAATAAGCATCTAGCCTTCTCGACAATCGTTCGATTATTACGTTCTGACAAGCCATTCTGCTCTGGGGTATATGGGTTACTTTTTTGGTGCGTGATACCTTCCTTCTTGAGATATGAATCGAACTCTTTGTTGCAGTATTCACCACCATTATCGCTTCTCAATATCTTTATTTTCTTTTTTGTTTGTTTTTCAACTTTTGCTTTAAATTCTGCAAAACATCTAAGTTAAGGCGGCCAACCGTCCCGCATTCTGCGGGACCGTCCCGCATTGACGGTTGTAGTCCCGCATTGAAAAATTTGATGAAATAGTCCCGCAAATCGTCTAAAGCGTCCCGCATGTCCCGCATTCCCATATTTTTGTAATATTGTCTATGGCAGACAAATAAACTTTCTCAAAGTTAATCTATTTTAATCATTTCCGTTCATCTGTGGTTAAGTTGATGACAAAATTTGTCCCTGGAAAAAGCCCGAAGATATCGACCTAGGGATTGGTTTATTTAGATAAGCCAAAGAGTATTGAATTGATAATTCCGCCGACCGCGAAAAAGCGAAGTTGTAATTCACTGAATTTCAAAATGAATTTCCTTTCTTGCAAAAGTTTTTATCTTCATGTTCTGAGTATAGTTTTAATGCGCCGCATACAGATATTCTTAATTATAAATAACCAGTTTTGTGTTCAGAATGTTAAATTCCAGTTGGATTCATATGATGAAATATTTCGATGGAAAACATTCTCTTATTCGAAGTGCAGTAGGTATAAAATTCTAGTTGCAATTGTATGTGCTGCCAGAATCAAAGAGTAACCATTTTCATGTTCTGAGTGTAGTTTTACTGCGCCGCATACAGATTTAATTTAAACCAGTTTTGTGTTCACAATGTAAAATTTTAACTGGATTCATCTAATGACATATTTCAAAGGAAAACATTCTCTTATTCAAAGTGCAGGTATAAAATTCTATTTGCGGACTATGCAGTAGCATAGCGAGGGGGGGGGGGTGGCCCACCCCAGGTGCCGCCCGACGGTGGGGGGGGGGGGGGTGAAAAAATAACGAAGAATATTGTCACACAAATATTGAACACGGCGTTATTTTCATGCCTGACGGTCTTTTTATAGACGAAAATAGCCTATTTCTGAAATTCTCTAGCCAACCACCTCCCCCCCAGGACAGACCAATTTTTTACACGTTTGTGAATTTGAAATTGGAGAGGGGGGGGAGGTGACACCACGTTATCCGCCCCGGGTGCCACCTTTGTCTAGCTACACCACAGGGACTATGTATTAGTATGTATGTGCTAAACATGAAACTATTTTCATGTTCTGAGTGTAGTTTTAATTCGCCGCATACAGATTTAATTTAAACCAGCTTTGCGTTCAGAATCTAAAGTATGTGTTGCGGATTCATCTAATGAAACATTTCTCTTATTTGAAGTGCAGTCATAAAATTCTAGTTGCAGACTATGTATGTGCTGCCAGAATCAAAGAGAAACCATTTTCATGTTGTGATTGTAGTTTTTGAGCCAAATTCTTGATTTTCGAGAGAGAAAATTTGAAACGTACCCCCCCCCCCCCCCCCCCCGTCGACACCGCACGCCACTGTGTCCCGCATTGATATTTGACAAAGTTGGCCGCCTTAATCTAAGTGCTTCATTTTTGTGTTTGATAAAATATACAAATGTCATACGACTATAGTCATCAACGAAGAGTATGAAGAATCTTGAACCTGCAAGCGATCCTTTCTCCGTAGGTCCGCAAACGTCAGTATGAACTAAATGAAGTAATTCTTTGCTTCTTGTACCAGTTTTTGAGAATGGAAGACGACACTGCTTTCCCTCGCAACAAACTGTACACGATGTCTTGCCAAGATCAACTTTTTCTCGAAGATTCATTCCTTCTACAGCACTGGTCATTTTATTCAGATAATTACTATTGACATGACCCAATCTGCGGTGCCAAGTGTTGCCTGAAACCGCTAAATTAGACATTATTCTTTCAGGAACTTTTAACTCGTATACCATCCTTAGTTTATAAACACCATCTGTCAAATCTGCTATAGCAACTAACTCGTTATGTTTACTATAAACATAGCAGCATTTTCTTTTGAAGTCCACTTTATTTCCATTTTTGATTAACTGACTGACAGATATCAAGTTTGTCGTAAGTTTTGGCACACATAAAATATCTTTTAATATAACTTCATATTTACTTTTCGGGGTTAAAGTAATAATTTTAGCTTCTCCCGAGCATAAAACAGGCATAGCACTTCTATTAGCTGCAATTATTTCCTTCACACTCGTCCGATTCGACGTATTACACATAATGTTTACATCTGGTGACATGTGAAAACAAGAGCCCGAGTCTATAAACCAATCCATTTTGTTGTAATTCCCGTTCAAAAACACAACAGAAAATGCATTTGACGTCTTCTTTCGCTCTGATTGCCCAACAAGACATTGATTTTTAAAATGCCCTTCTTTTTTACATCTATAACATCTGATAGATTTCGTTACGGTTTTGACCTTCGATGTATTTCCGTCAACATTGCGGCGCGGACGCACTCTGACTCCGTGTCATTTCCTGCCATATCAAGCAATTTTGTTTTTATTGCATCTGCAGTAATTATTATTCCACTATGCTCGATTGCTAATATCATGGGGTAGAATTTTTCTGGTAGACCAGCAAGCATTAAACAGCTTATCCATTCATTGTTCACATTAAATCCGGTTCCGGATAATTTCTGGCCAGTTTCAATAATTTGCGTGACGTAACTCTGCATCGAGTCACAAGTTTCAAGACGAATCGATATCAAACTTCTTAATAAGGAAATGCGTCTTGAAAAACCATTATCATCGAACATTTGCTTTAGCCTTTTCCACAAGTCTGCAGTAGATGTAGCTTGCTTGATGTGTACATACAGTGACGGATCTATAGTGAGGATTATCTTCGCTTTTGTTTTTGCATCATCTCCAACTGCAACAGTTTCTTCGGCCTTGATACACTTCTCCATACCTTCCAATATAAGTTGGTTTTGAACGGCATACGCCCATACGTCGTAGTTTTGTCGTCCAACCAACTTGGGTATACTTGTGAGATATGATGCCGCCGCCATTTTTGTTAAAAATGTCCCGACACTAATTACGAGTTTGCATTCGCAATAACTCCTTGCCCTATTCTCAATACGAACAAATACATCCGCGACAATAAGAAATGAATTTTTAACACAAATACCATTTAAATTATCGTGACTGATTATTTAAAAAACGCTTGGGAATCTTCTGGGCCCATAACCTATTAAATGAAACACGTTGTTTTTATTCAGGAGACAGCGAGAACTGATATTTATTAAGCTTAGAAACATAGACAAAGATGGCATTAGTGGTAGGTACTTTGATAACTAAATAACAATAATCACATCTTTGCGATTCTTTCAAAGACATAAAGAAACCATCCCTTCGTTCAGAATACAATTTTTAATGTTCTCAAAAGTTGTCTTGACAGAAGCAAATTCTTGTGATATCCTGAAGGAAACCATTCCTAAATTAAGAATATTATGAACTAAATATACAATTTGGCTGTCCTGAAACGGGTATCCTTCCCAGTTGGACAGACAAAGTATCATTTTGTAATGTATTGTAATATATATGCATACATAAATAAATAAAAATACAACGAAATTCGTTTGTACCTGCTATCTGGTTATATCTTCCAAAGCGTTCCAAGCATTCTTTTTTAACATCCGGCAGGTCAATGTCAATTTCCGTACAAGTAATTCTCTCTTCATCTTAAGAGATGATAATAACTTACTTAGGGGGTATTTCACCATCCTCTTGAAAGCTTATCCATAGAATAATGTACACTTATAAATAATGAATAAATATTTCGCTATAGGTAGAAAACTTCGCTAACTTATCCGATTTGTAGTCACCGTTCTCAAGTTCGAGTAGGTGTAGAATAGTACTGCCTCGGCCGCAATGATGGCTAAGACCCTTTCCTCCAACGGAGTCAAGGGCTGTGCCTGGCTGGGGCCACCTCCGCTCTTCATCAGCTCAGATCGCAAGCCAGATGCTTGTTTTGACGCCATTTCTCTAATCCCGCCATGTCTGAAACAAAGAGACATTTTTGTACTACAGAAAATACAATAATATTCAAATTATATCAATAAAGAGTGTAAATATATTTTTTTTTATTTCAATCCGTAATCCAATTGAAGTCCTTACCTCGTTGCAATAATAGAAACACAATAGTGGTAATAATATACCTAATGAGTGCATACCTATTGCCACTTGTCGCCACTCTTCGTGCACCCCAGCTCCATAGCATTCAGGTCGACCGCCAGGGAAAACCACGCCAATTCGTTATTGATGCGGCCATCGTTCTCTTTTTTTTTTTTTTTTTATTTGAATTTTATTTTAGTAATTTGTACATTTAAGTTTACAAATTTCTAATTGATTATAATATTTCATATTGCAGTTTTTTTTTTTTTTTTTTTTTAATTATAATATTTTAAATTCACAAAATTTTTGAAATCACAAATTTTTTTGTTTTTGTTTTATGTAGCTCCTACAATCCATCTTGAACTTTTCAATTGGTGAGGACTTAAGAGTTTCTGGTAGTGTGTTATATAACTTAATTCCTTTGTACAGCAGACTGTTTTGCGTATTCGTTTTGTCCTTTTTGTTTAATCTTATTTCCTTGCAAGTCCTTGTGTAATGTCTGTGAATGTCCTTATTGTATACGATTTTATTTGTGAAGTATTTTGGTAACATGTTGTTTAATATTTTGTGAATAAATATCAACGTGTTCAAGGTCAGTATTTGTTTCACTGTTAACCAATTAAGTTCCTTTAGCATTTTAATTATTTTTGAAAATCTATTTCTTCGGAGTATTATTCGCATTGCTCTGTTTTGGAGAATTTGAAATTTATTCTGTTCTCTTTCATTACAAAGGAAAAGGATACTTGAACAGTAGTTGAAGTGTGGAGCAATAATTGAATTGTAAATGGTGATGGCGGTTTTTCTGGAAATTTTAGGCCGAATTCTTCCCAAAAAAGATATCTTTTTGCCAATTTTCTTGTGGGTATATTCGGCATGTCTATTGAAGTTTAGTTTGGAATCTAATATGACTTCTAAGTATTTCATTTCAGAAACATTTTCAATAATTTCACCATCAATTTTAATTTTGCTTTCACTGGATGTCTTCTTATATCCAATCACCATACATTTTGTTTTTTTTTTTGTATTTAATTTAAGCTTATTTATTTTTAGCCATCTTGATACATCATCTAGTTCATTATTTAAAATATTTATTAGTTCTTCATAGTTATCTCCAATTAAGTATATAAGTGTATCATCGGCAAAAAGTCGTACTTTGCATTTTGAAAATATTTTCACCATGTCATTAATATAGAGTATGAACAATAGGGGTCCAAGGACCGATCCCTGCGGTACTCCTAATTTATTTTCCATTGGTTTTGAGAATTGATTATTTATTTTTGTTACCTGTTTTCTGTCTTTCAAATACTCTTCTATTAATTTAATGGCTATAGATGAGAAACCAATTTCTTTAAGTTTTCTTATTAAGATTTCTCGATCTATAGTTTCGAATGCCCTTTGAAAGTCTAAAAATATTGCTAAGATAAATTTATTACTATTCATTCCTTCCTTCCATTCTTCGACAATTACGTTTAATGCTGTTTCACACGAGTTATTAGATCTGAATCCTGATTGCTCTTGGCATAGAATATCGTGTTTATCTAGGTATTGTAAAATTTGTTCTTTTATTATCACTTCAAGAATCTGCTCATATTTTGGTAAGGTGTTGATTGGTCGAAATTCTTCACATTTTCTGGTATTTTTAACCTTCGGAACCGGTATAATGGTAGATTGGTTCCATGACTGTGGAAATTTTCCTTCTTCAATCGTCTCATTAATAATATTTAATAGTGTAGATCCAATTACTGGAAAAGCATCCCTTATTATACTAATAGTTACTCCATCTGAACTATTCTTTGATTTAATTTCATTTAAGACTTTAAATAAATATTCTGCATTTATTCTTCTGAAGACCAATAATTCTTTGTTTGAGTCGTTATTTTCATTTATGGGGTTAGCAACAATGTTGGGTATTAATTTGTTGATTTGAGTGATGCTTTCAATAAAATATTTATTAAAGCTATTAGCCATGTTTTCTTCGTTTATCTCTTTTGGGAAGTTTACAATTTTTATGTCGTCTTTGTTTTCGCCATGTACTAATTCTTTTATGCTTTTCCAAATTTTTTTGGGATCCCCTTCTTCTGAGTTAATTTTATTTTTTATGTACTCATTATGCGTTCTTTTTATGTCTTTGGAGTATTCGTTTCTCGCTTTTTTGTAGTTATCCCAATCCATAGTATTATTAGTAAGGCATGCTCTTTTGTAAAATGTATCTCTATCGTGCTGCATTTTGCGTAGTTCTTTTGTGTACCACTTATTATTATTTATTTTATGTATCTTCTGTTCTGGGACTACTTCATCAATAGATTTTTTTAAGTTTAATATCATCTGGTCCGCTTTTTTGTTATATTCCATTTGATTTATTTCATTCCAATTAATAGCCTCCAAGGTCTGAATGAAAATTTCTTTATCATATTTTTTGTAATTTTTAAAAGTTATTACTTTTGTTTCTTTGCTGGAGTTGTATTTTTCTCTGTCATTTAATAGAATCTGAATGATGTTATGGTCGGTAATTTTAGGATTATCTAGTATATTAATATTTAAGTTGAATTTATTTGAGATTACAAAATCAATCACTGTTTTCGAGGTTTTGGTAATTCGTGTAAAATCTTTAACCAGTTGTTTCATCCCTGCAGCTTGAATAATATATTTCAATTTTTTTGTGTATATGTCTGCCTTTGCTTTGACATTTATATTAAAATCTCCAGCTATAATGTTTACATTTTCGTCTTGTAAATTTTCCATACACCATTTTTGAAAATATGTTAAAAAGTCGCACTTACTTGTGTTTGGCGATCTATAAATAACAGTATATGTACCTTTCTTGTTTCCTGTTTTAATGGTGATGGCTAAGATCCAACAAAGTTTTTCAATTTGCTGATTTGATATTACTTCATACGGGTATTTCTTACTTAAGAGAATCATCACTCCTCCTGTGTGTCGACTATGTGAGTTACAACGGATGGTATTATAATTTTCAAATTTTATTTCATTATCTTGAATATCTTCTGTCACATGTGTTTCGCTCATCATTAGCATAAATGGTTTCTTCTCTTCTAAAAGTATTTGGACCTCTTCGTAATGTGCAATGATGCATTGTACATTTAGGTATATTATTTCATTTTTCTCGTAAACTTTTTTTATAAAAAAGAGATCCTGCTCATTTTCGCTTCCAATTTTCGTTTATAAATCGGGCATTCTCTGCTCATGGCTGAGTGACTACTATTTATTTTTAAACCTAATCTGTTATTTGTCATAATACAATTTACACACTGAATATTTTCATCGGTGCACTCTTTTAAATTGTGATGTTTTGCATTTTGGGCAAGATTTTAGGTTTCTGCAATCTACAGCCTTATGAGTAAAACCATTACATTTAAAACATCTCATGATATTTAAATTGTCAAAGACCCTGCATCGGTCCCATCCGATATTTATTTTTTGTTCCTTTAACATCTTGTTGTATGTCTTTCCATCAACATCAGCATATACGGTGTAGCTGGTTTGATTTCTTATATTTTTTGTTTCTTTTACAAATGTTACTTTTATTTTGGCGTTTTCTTCAAAAATAAATTCATTTTGTCGTTTTATTTTTATTTCTATCTCTTCAAAAGAATATTTTTCAGTTAAGCCAATAATTTTAACAGATGGTTTTTTTTCTTGTGGGATTTTCACATCATATTTGTCTCCTATCAGTCCAGTCACCTCATCCTGAATTTTTTTTAAATCGGTGGAATTTTTGAATTCCATTATTACCCCTCCATCCTTAAAATTTCTCACTCCAAAGTTTACTGGATCAATATTTCCTTTAATTTCGTTTTTTGTTTCAATATTTTCTTGATTTTTCTTTTTTGGTTTTATGATTACAATCGGCTCATGTTTTTTTACCTTTTCCGCATAAGTTTCAGGTACTATTATTTTTCTTATGTCTTTTTTAATTTCTTCATTTTTTGTGTTCATATTATTGAAAAGCGATTTATTTTCCTGCATTATTTTTTTCATTTCATTAAAATTATGGGTAACTATTTTTGTGAGTGGTCGGAGAATTTTTAATTCGCCCTTCATTTCATTATTTTCTGCCACTAAATGAGCTATAATGTTAAATAAATTATCCATTCCTTCATTAATTTTTTCTTTTTGGCCCATGGAAATTTTTCCTTTACTTTCTGAGAGGGTTGTCTTCATGGAATTAATTATGATTCTCGAGTTAGTAAGTGCGTTACTCACTTGATTTGTCTCTATCAATATAGACTTTTCTTCGTCATCATTTATATTATTTTCCGAATCAGACGATAAATTATCGTCCTCTTGTTCAGTTGGGGATCTTGGGGTCATAAAAGATTTCGTGAACGGGTCCGAATTTTTTACTCTGGGTGTTTTATTTCCCTTTTCCTTTTTTCAAATTCAAATAACTTTAATAAATAAATAATTTTATATATCCTCTGCCATCTGTTAATGAATATCGGTAGGTAGTATTTCTTTAAATTGGTGTATTTACCGCCATCTATTGTCGACTAGAGTAAAGTATTAATTTATTTTTGATTAACTTTTTGTCTATGGCTTCAAATGACACTTGTCTTCAGACTTCGAATTCAAATTCAAATTCAAATTTAAATGGTTTCAAATTCAAATATTACTCACTTGTCATGCTAATTTCAGGATTTTGTTTTTAAACTCACTGTTATAGTATACCTGTTCTCACTGTGATTATTTTAAAATTGGAAAACGATCCACTTTTTTAATGTGATACACTTAGTTTTTGTGTGAAAAACACAATCTAGATATTGATTTTTGAAACTTTTTGTAGAACAAAATATATATAGATAACACGATAACTTTACAATTTCGAATCAACAGGCGGAACTTCCGATGACTTTTATTTCGATATACCTAATAATAATATGAACTAATATCTACGAACTTCAGAGTGTTGATTAATATCTACAGAGCGTAGGTTGAACTAATATCTACAGAGCGTAGTTTGGACTTATCAGCTAAATGTGTCCAATAGTCCGATATTAGGGATTTTTACATACATACTTACTAAAATTAAGTTTTTTAAACTGCATTCGCAATATTACGTTATTCCAATATGCTATACATAATTGCAAATCCAACCTCTGCCAGTGCTGTAGATATTCGTCAACACTTTGGTTCCCATAGATATTAGTCAACAGTTTGAGCTCTGCCAGTGCTGTAGATCCAATACTTTGGTTCTCATAGATTAAGGCGGCCAACTTTATAAATTATCAATGCGGGTGTCAAATTAACAGTGGGTGTCAACGAGGGGGGGGGGGGGGTGGAATTTTTTTTAATTACCTCACTTTTTTCACATAATTGATAGACAGAGTATTCAAATAAATCTTGTTCATGAATTCTACCACATATTTATAACTGCTATCTCGGAAATCGAGAATGATGTCCATCTAATAGGATGAATATGCAACTTATTATTTAATTGGTTGTTATATTCTGAACCCAAAACTAGTTTAAATTAAATCTGAATGCGGCGAATTAAAACTACACTCAGAACATGAAAATGGTTTCTCTTTAATTCTGGCAATAAATTCATAGTATTCAACTAGAATTTTATACCTGCACTTAGAATAAGTCTAGCTTCCTGCATTTAAATGTAGTCGGTCATTGTGAGAGCCCTGAAGGAGTAACTATCTGTTACTTATACTAAGGCGGGTATGTGGTGGATAACCTCCAATGCACTTAGAATAAGATAATGATTTCCTTCGAAATGCATCAGCAGATGAATCCACAGCAGAAATTTTACATTCTAAATACAAAGGTGGTTTGAATTAAATCTATATGCGGTGAATTAAAACAACAATCAGAACATTAAAATGGTTCTCTTTGATTCTGGCAGCACTTATATAGTCTGAAACTAGAATTTTATAACTGCACTTCAAATAAGAGAATAATTTCCTTCGAAATATGTCAGCAGTCGAATCCAACTGGAATTTTACATTCTGAACGCATAACTGGTTTACATTAAATATGTATGTAGCCAAATAAAACTGCACTAAGAACATAAAAATGATTTACTTTTGATTCTGGCAGCACATACATAGTCTGCACCTAGAATTTTATTACTGCACTTTAAATAAGACAATCTTTTTCTTCGAAATATGTCAGCAGACGAAATTTTACATTCTGAACTTGCAATTCAAATGTAAAGCTTCAGTCGGTACAGGATGAATCTTCAACTTGTTATTTAATGTATTTTTATTTTCTGAACACAAGGGTGTTTTAAATTAAATCTGTATGCGGCGAATTAAAACTACACTCAGAACATCAAAAGGGTTTCTCTTTGATTCTGTCGGCAACTACAATTTTATAAATGCACTTCGAAAAAGAGAATATTTTCCTGACTGGAAACTGGTGGGGTCCCTTCTAATGCACTTCGAATAAGCGAATATTTTCCTTCGAAATATGTCAGAAGACGAATCCAACTAGAATTTTACATTCTGAACACAAAACTGGTTTAAATTAAATCTGTATGCGGCGAATTACAACTACATTCAGAAATGAATGTTAACACTTTTGCCAAAAGGGAAATTCTTTTTGCAATTCTTCACTGAACTCATAACACCGTTTTTTCGAGGTCGGCATGCAGCGCCGGATCTGCCATACGTTCAAAAACGTGCAAAAAACCTGGCGCCAACTCCGAAGGGGCGCCGTGAGAAAATAAATTTAATATTGTATTAAAATTTACTTGTAATATTCGTATCCTGAATCGTTTAAAAATTACCCATAGTACGAAATAATTATAACGCTCTAGCAACACTTTCCAAAGAAACAGAATGCGCACGCATCAGGTTGGTATCAACGGCTTACGAATTTATAGTCAGTAACAGAACTTTTTTTACAAATTCCATATATTTAGTTTAAACGTAAGATCTTTTTTTCCATATATCTTTTACCGTCATTTACGACGAATGGGTGCGATCCAAATTCAATAACCAATCACAGCGCGGAATTTTTGTTCTAGTGAATTAAACAAACCGACCATGTCAGTGTAAGCGTCTTTCGTAAGCCGTTGATACCATACGTCAGTGTTTAGTATTTCTATCGGTTTCTATGGTGTTTGTTCGCTCGATTTGGTGTTTGTTCGCTCAACTCAGGGGAAATGCAAGGTACAAATTTGAGGTTATATTCTTATTATCACTGTCTCTCGTTGGGACTGCCTGTTGCTAGTCATAAGCTGTAGATGCTATTCTTGTGTTGTGCGTTGCCATGAGAACGTATTTGTATTTGCTTTTTCTATTAATATTCGCGTTGGGTATATACACATACATACCTACAATCGAGTGACAGTTTGTGTTTTGCTCTGCTCCCGAAATTAATTGATATTATTTGATTATAAGCGAACAAACGTTACATGCATTTGTCAAAACTGAAAACGGAATTCATCATTTTATTCTTGGACAGTGTTTTTTTTCCACTGGGGATTCATTAATTGACAGTTTTACGAAGTAAATAATACTCTTTCTTCGCAAGTGAACCAAGTGTCAAATAAAGGGTAACATAGCCAGTGTTTGACCTTACTATCAAAACCCAGTTCTCAAAATGTCAACATCAGAAAAAAATCTTAGAAGTAAAGGACAAACGACCGGGACATCGGTTACATCGGAGTCCCAAAATATAAATATTGAAGTACTGCTGGAGAAAATGGAGACGAAGATGGAGAAAAAACTAGAAATATTTAAACAAGCAATAATAAAAAAAATTGACGATGAAAACCAAGAAAGCAGAAGCACAAGAGACTTCATCAGCCGTCAATACGATGATATCCACCTCAAGATGGAGACCATAATTAAACTGGTTTCCGAAGTGGAATCATTGAGAAAGGAACTGACGGCAAAAGATGGAATAATAAAGAGCCTTGAAGTCAGATTGGCAGAAGTGGAGCAAAAATCTCGTGAAGACACCCTCGAATTTGCTGGGATTCCTGAAAGAGAGGGTGAGCAGCCTGCAGAAACAATCAAACGGGTGGTCGCAGTCACGGGTGTTGACTTAAAAGGCGAAGATATTCTCGATATCAAGAAAATACCGGACCGACGTCCAGGAGCCCCCCCAAAATTCCACGTCAGATTGACCAACCCCCAAAAAAGACGGCAGATTCTACAAAACAGGAAACAACTGAACCTAACCTCAACCCAAGGAAATGTATTCCAGAAGATCTTTGTTAGTGAAATCCTTGGTGCCTATTTCAAAGATCTTTTGTGGAGATCAAAAACGAAAGCAAAAGAAATGGGATACAAATTCGTCTGGTTTAAAGAATGTAAAATAATGGCTAAAAAAAATGAAAGTGATAGGATAATATACATCAAACATTCGGATGATCTAAAAAAAATAGTTTAGCTTTTTTAGTGAGAGCCCCTCTCACCGGTCGTTCACTGGGTCTATTCCCCTCAGTATGGTGAGTCATATTTCGCACTTTTATTTGTTTATTGCAACAATAATTCAACTCCTTCACATTCAATCAAAGGTTGAAATCCCCAGTGATGGCCACGGATTAGTGGAGCTCTCATTAGAATTAATTAAACTATTTTTCTTTTTTGTAATATAAATTATAATATGGCTTTTAACAAAACATATGAAGAATTAATTTATCAAGACAATTTGCTTACAACATCAGATGCTAAAATATGTAAATATCTGACAGCTAATCCAAAAAACACCACTTTTATGCACCAAAATATTAGATCAATTAATAAAAACTTTAATGAACTCCAGATACAGCTTAACCACCTAAATATAGACTTTGATGTTATAATTCTTACAGAATGTTGGTTGACAAATATTTACACTCCAAAATTCATAAATCACTACTCTTCCTTCAACTCATCAAACCATGATAGTCAGAATGATGGAATTGTGGTATACACAAAAAATGACCTAAACTATGTTGTAACTGAAATAAACATTACTGACGCGAGCTGTATGCAAATAATGCACAATAATGATACTTGCGTTCTAGCAATATACCGCTCTCCATCCATCCGTAATATCACACCATTTCTTAACAGTCTTAATAGCACACTCTCTAATCTTTCATATACTAAAAATTTAATAATTATGGGAGATTTGAATATCAACATACTCCCAAATAACCCACACCACCAATGTCACGACTACCTGAATATGTTAGAGTTCCATGGATTAATTAGTACCATAAATATACCAACAAGAACAGCTAATGAATCTACATCATGCATTGATCACATAATGGTCAAAACTAATAAACAAAACAAAAGTATCGTTTACAAATCAACAATTACAGATCATTACACAACAATATTCACATTACAATCCGACGCCACAAAAACCAGAAGGGATCAGTCAATCATATACAATAATACCAATTTTGAAAATCTAAAAAACATAATTAAAAATAAATCTTGGCAAGAGCTCTTCCAAATACAAAACCCAGATGATGCATGGAATTATTTTGTTGACTTTTTGAAAAATGAATTAATTAATAATACCACAATTTTAACAAAAAAATATCCTAACAAAATTAAACCCTTGAAATCATGGATAAACTTTTCAATTATCAACTGCATTCGTAGAAGAAACGCACTACACAAAAAAGTTAAAGAAAATCCTTACGACATAATATCACTAAACATCTACAAAAGATATAGAAATACATGCGGCGAAGTCATTAGAAAGGCGAAAGAAATCTACTACAGAGAGAAAATCCAACAAAGTAACAACGATCCCAAAAAAATATGGCAAACTCTAAGAGAAGCCACAAATACACAAAACACTAAAGACAAACAGGACATAAGTAAACTTTGTATTGACGGAAACATTATTGACACCTCAAAAAACCCCAAGCTCGTTGCGGATTATATCAATAATTTTTTTACAAATATTGGTTCAAATCTTGCTTCTCGTCTACCAAATTGTGCGAATGCTCTACCTGCAGAAGCAGAACTTCAATTTCCCAAAAGAAGATTCAATTTTCAAACTGTGTCAGGGGAAGAGATTCTAAAAATAATTAATTCCCTAAAAAACACTTCTTCTGCCGGGGTAGATGGAATAACAACTAAGATATTGAAAACGCTGGCTATGGAAATTACATTGCCTTTAGAATACCTAATTAACCTTAGTATCAGTCAAGGACACTTCCCCTCAAACCTGAAACAAGGTATTGTTATTCCCATACATAAAACAGGTAACAAGACAGACATAAACAATTACAGACCAATAACTATACTGACCACTCTATCCAAAGTATTTGAAAAAATTATCAATGCCCAGTTGGTAAAATTTCTGGTTAGCCATAAAGTACTCTCAGAAAATCAATACGGGTTTCAAGAAAACAAGAGTACTTCAGACGCTATTGCCGCCGTAACTGACTTCATAGTAAAAAACCTTGATAGAAGCAAAAAATGTATTTCAATATTTTTAGACCTTTCTAAAGCCTTCGATACAATATCACACAGTAAATTAATAAACAAACTTCAAATAATCGGTATTTTAGGCAACGAACTTAACTTCTTTAAGAGCTACCTTGATGAGCGCAAGCAACAAGTTAAAATATTGAACACTCTTAGCAATCAGTGCTCAACTAACTATGGCATACCACAAGGTAGCATATTAGGACCGTCTTTGTTCCTTTTATATATCAATGACTTATGTAACATTAATATTCAGGGAAAAATAGTTAGTTTTGCCGATGACACTGTTTTACTGTTTGAAGCTGACACTTGGGTAGATGTCTACAAAAAAGCTGAAACGGATATAAACATTGTAAAAAAGTGGTTAGATACAAATACGCTCACTTTGAACACCGAGAAAACTAAATATGTCACATCAAGCATAAATATAACAGGTCAGCCTCATGATGATGTCTCCATTAGAATACACAAATGTTTTAATTCCGATGAATCTTGTCAGTGTCCCTACATTGAGCGCACTACACAGATGAAGTATCTCGGCCTCACAATTGATCCATATCTCAAATGGAATATACACACTCAAATAATTGCAAACAAAATAAGAAAAACCATGCACTTTTTCAGAACGATAAGAAACTTTCTCGACTTACAACACTTGAAAATGATTTATTTTGCAGTCTGTCAATCTATTATTGAGTATGGTATCATTGCATGGGGAGGCGGTACTGCATCAGCACTAGACCCAATCATAAAGGCACAGAAAACTATCATAAAATTGATTCTTAGACTACCTCTAATTACAGACTCGAACTTAATCTTCAATATTATGAATGTGTTTGACGTTCGGCAGATATATGCAAAAACAATCCTTACTCATCTATACACAAATATACATAAATACTATGAAAAAAGATTAAATTCTCGCTGTACTCGAAATAATGACAAAGACTTACTACAAATCCCCAAAACGCATACTACTTTTGGTCAACGAAATTTCAGATACCTTGCAACAAGACTTTACAACATTCTTCCAGATAGAATAAAAAAATGTGATTCCCAAAAAATTTTCAAAAATAACATAAAAATTTGGATCAAAAATAATGATAGGGCTTTTACCGGTGCACTCACCCAAATTCGAAATTATTAATGATTTGGTATTATACAGTGGAAATATACAAACAATGTATTGGTTGCTTTTATTTAAATTTATTATTAATGTAACCAATCTATTATGTGATTACTTTTTTAATAAAAGTGTAGGTATATGTCTATAAGTCTTATAAATTGATTTAAAAATTACTGCCTCAACACAGGCTAGCCTAGTGAGGCAGATTACTGAAAAACCAAAATTTATAACTATTTTCTATTTTTCATTTATCTACTGTTCATATTTATATATTTTTTCTGTTGATATCCTTTTGTCCTTGTGTAATTTTAAACCACTGTAAACATAACACTGAATATGTACTTTTTAGTTATAATCTTGCAAATTTCTTTCAATAAAGATATATTATTATTATTATTATTACATAAACGCAGTAAATCTCAAGAATGTCTAATGGACCTAGTTCAGCGAAACCACCCGCATTGTCTCGTAACCTATATTTTAAAGCATGGTACGAGCGCCAACAAACAATTCGTTGTATTATTAAAGCATAACTTGCAAAAAGAGTTTTTCCTAAAATAATTAAAATAGCACCATAATTTTATGTTTACCCAATAGATTCAGAGAGTATAGGGCGCGATTCTCTCTTTAAAAAAAAACCAGTGTGAGAGCTACCGCCAGGTAATTTGGAAAAGTTACACCCTTTATATGTCTTGATTTTATTAGATAAATTAGTGTTAAAAAAAAAAAAAAAAAAAAATTGGGGTGAACGAATTTTTAATGAAAATAAAAATGTAGGGGGGGGCGCCATCGGTACCTACTGCACAGGGCGCCAGATTTCGTAGATCCGGCCCTGCTGAGGTTTCACTTCTACTGCATGTGAACTGCACACTTGCATTTTGAAGTGAAAACTTCTTTAGCACCGTTTTGGATTTGAAACTCGATGAAACGAAAAATAGCGACAATAAAAGGAGACAAACACATACACCTATAGAATTTAGCCTGCAAGAGAATGAGATAGTATAATCGGTCTCCTCTTTGTGCAATTCTTCGTAGCCTTTCCGCTCTTGTCTACTTTAGTTTTTCTGGAGGTTTCACTTCTACCGCGTGTGAATTGCACACTCTGAAATTGTTTTTTTTTTATTGTAGTATGTTTACTCGTGACTGTCTGATTGAGATTTAAAAAACTTTTATATGGTTGTGATGCATTTGATGTCGTGGGTTCTGGTTCATTTCAATATTTTCACCTACGACTTAGTCATCTAATGATTCATGGGGTGAGGTTGTCCGGGTCTTGGTGGCTAATGCGTCTGCCGACCAGCAGCATGATAGGTCGGATCGGGAGAGAGTGGTTGAGGAAGTCCCTTTAACTTCTCATCCCGTACTCTTTCGGAACATTGCCTTGCACCGCAGTGGGAGGGATGGATTCATACATCCGTCACTCCTTTACAAACTGAACCCTAGATTCCTACCCACCCCTAAAACCCTTTTCCTTCCCATAGCTTCCTCCCCTTCCTTTCCTATACGAAGCGTCCACAAAGATGACATGAAATGACTCCTGTGTGAAACTAAAGTAAAAAAACAAAAACACATTTATATTAATTTTAGTCGCATTGTTTACGATGTTTTCACAGTTGTTTCCTCGAATACAATGTTTCTGAAAACACGCCTCGAACAATTAAAATCATAATTAACGGGTTTTGAAGTAATATTTGAAGTTAATTTTCACAATCTGTGTAGGTAAGTTGTATTCAAGTTCTGTGATTATTTCAGATTTATAACGCAGCTGGTCTTTAATGTTATAACAACAGAACTTGATAGAACTTACACATAACGTGAAAATTAACTGAAAATTTTTAAATTTTCGGATTCCGTCAAATTTTTAAAACAACCTGTCCTAAGTCCTTTTCGAAATAAAAACAAAAATCTGGCAGTCGAACTCTTTTGAAGTAAAAACATCTTTAACACCGTTGTGATTTGACACTCGATGAAACGAAAATTAGCGACACTAAAAAGAGGCAAACACATACATCTATAGGATTTAGATTGCGAGAGAATAAGAGGGCATATATTAATAACGTGAGCAGTTAATTTTCCAATTTAACCCCCCACCTTGGTGAGATTGGGTGTCCCCCCCCTTCTCCCCTCACGAGACATCAGTTGTATATCTGGGGTCCCACCCTATCCCATCCCGCCCAATGCTATCCCGTTACGCCCCCCCCCCCCCCCGTTGTGGTAAATATGATCGCGACAATATGCTGAAAAACTGTTCAAGATTTGGTGAGATTTTGCTGGACCCCCCACCCCCCATTTTGAGCTCAATTAATGTATGCCCCCTAAGATAGAATAATCGGTCTCCTCTTTGTGCGGTGCTTCGTAGCCTTCCCACTCTTGCCTACTTTAGTTTTCTGAAGGTTTCATTTCTACGGCATGGAACTGCGCACTGTATTTATTTTTCGTTATTTCTATATCAATTTTCTTCTTGGATTTGGTCAACACGTTGAAGTTTTGTGGAAACAATGTACTAGGGTCGTTTTGATCAGATGAATCATCCATGCAATATTTTTATTTTTTCGATTAAAATTAATTGGTGAGATCGCATTTGGTTTCACACATCCGCTATCTGAAACCTTTGAAATCTGCATGAATTTGGGATTTGGGTCGTATCCCACCATCACCGTCAGAGTAAGTGAACTCCTGCAAAATAAGAATAGGGAATTTTAAAGAAGTAAATTTGACCGTATAAACGACCAAAAAGAAGAATTATTAATTGAAGGCAAGTACCTCAGATTATCTGAATTCTAACATTTCTGTTATTCTTTCAATTCTTTTGTTCCGTTTCAATGCGTAAACCGTAATCAATACTGTATTACAATTAAGACACTAAAATGGTCGATCGCCAAATACACTCCAAATCATATGGACGTCAATGCTCGGTATACGATTGATCACGACAAAATTTGAGCAAAACATTTGAGGCAACCGACCAAATAAGCGCGGCAACGTCACAAATCACGCCACCGTCGGATGCACCTCAACTCGTACGAGATTTGAAATGAACCGGCAACGTCGTTTCCTAACAAGTTTGTCAACGCCATCGGTTGCCACTAAATGCTAGGTTTGAAAGTAGGATTGAAGGAGAATATACGGCCGTGTATATCACCTAGCGCCTAGCTGCGTAGCGACAGACGGCGGAACTTTAATATTCGAAATCATCCACTTCACGCCCAATTTGACAACCAGTTTGTCAACGCCATCGGTTGCCACTAAATGCTAGGTTTGAAAGTAGGATTGAAGGAGAATATACGGCCGTGTATATCACCTAGCGCCTAGCTGCGTAGCGACAGACGGCGGAACTTTAATATTCGAAATCATCCACTTCACGCCCAATTTGACAACCAGGACAATTTTTGCCAAAATGCTTGTGACGACATGTACTAAAAACTGTGTAAAAATTTCGAAAAATAAAGTGGCTACCGTATATCGGTCGCCAAATGTCGGTGGTCGCCACTTTAGATGCATATTTGCCCGTGCTGGTCGCCAAATAGGCGGTGTTATGTATATATATATATATATATAGTTTTAATACACATTTTGTTACACACTACACATAAAAAAAGTGAAATAACACAATGAAATCAACTGGAATTCACTTGAACCTGCGAACTCCGGATTAGTAAGCGAGAATCATTACAAATTAAATTATGAAAACTTATTTAAACCTTAAACATTATTCTAATCATTTTTGATGGTGGATTGAATGTTTAAATGCAATATTTTTTTATTATTTTAATTCCAATATTAATATAAGTATTGCGTATTTTTGTAACTTTTTTTCGTAATTTTCTGTGCAACTCTTTAATAAAACGTGATAGCAGTAGTGCAGCAATACTGATATTAATAAAAGCTAGGACCTGTCTACATAAAAAAATAAACGAAAATGTACTTTTGACCAGCAGTATATATGTGAACCCGTAACTAACTAGCGCTCCACACAGAAGTTATGCTTGCAAGGCGACAGTCGTAATTCGCCGAACCATTTGCAAATAATATTTTCAAATGAATGATTATTTTTAAATATTTCGGGTTTTATGTAAAAAAATCAGTGTATTTCATTTATATAATAAATTGATAAAAATTTATTAAACCTTTCACCTAAATTTTTAACAAAAATGCATAGTAAGATTCAAAACATAACCTCCCAGTAGTCACACCCTTGCGCCGAACATAAGCAGTCGCGCGCGGTTGGTAATTCCGCAACTTTGGGCGTCTGGTTTTAGAAGACGACTGAATATTTAAATCGTATATGTATGTAAAGAAAATACGAGTAGGTATTGTTAGATGAACGTAATTTTAACGCCACCTTACATGGGTTAGGGTAGAACAAACTGTCCACTCTATGCGAGTTATGCCTGTGGAATCTCGATTTAGTGAATTTTCAGGATCAAAATAGCTAAGGTATTCCCATATGTGTACTTACGGCAAATTGACGGTCTTGGCTGGATTATGATCCCTCGTGGTTGGTTTTTTATCCACATGCAGTTACGAAATGAACTTATCACGATTGATAACGGCGGTATTTCTAGGTTTTGAGTCAATTCTATTGCTACGTTAGAAAATACGATACGAAGACAAAAGCGTTAGAATGTGTATTGTCAAAACACTTTTTCAGCTCCTTAGTAACGAATGTCAGCGAGTAGTTACCGAACAGTGTCCAGTACCCAGTATGCGAATTCTAATAATTTGAATTCTGGAAAATTATCGAGATTCAATACAGCATTACAAAACAGATATATTCCTTTTAAATTTGAATCTTATTAGTGTCAGTTTGAATGCAATTATACCTATCAATGGTCACATGTTTTATTGTTCTATTATTAGATTGTAAAATACGAGTTTTTTTTACAAAAAACCATAAAAGTGATATAAATAAACATAAGTGTCGTTTCTTTGATAGAAAAAACTTTGCAACACAGGGGTTTTATTTATAAACGAATATAAACCTCTTAACTTATTATTTATATATTTATTGATATACAACCGAGTTGCAGTCCGCTCCCTCATATATTTATATAAAGCATAATATAGTTAAAGTCTTTTATCTATATAAATAATAGATATGAAAAAAAAATAATTAAAAATATTTTTTTAATTTGTACGTAATAATTTAAGTCTGTGAAATCTCAATTTTTAGACATCTGACACAAAAAAACGCTGTAAATCAACATAATAACGAAACCAGATAAAATTTTACAACCATTTATTTGAGTATAACGTATTTACGTAAAATAAAACTAAGTTCCAAATGTTATAATAAAAATATCATGAAAAATTCACACAGCTCTCAATTCTATTCAAGAGATTTTTAAAGTACACAACCAGTCGCACGCGGAATATGAGACCGCTAATTTAAACAAAATAACACTTGCGTTTGCGACAAATGGATTTGCACTGAGGAAATGTGCCTCACGCCCCGACGATATCACGGAAGCGTAATTGTCTATTGTTAGCGCATAATCAGTTCGATAAGTTCGCTACGGTCTCACAGACCGCAGGCGACCGTTGAAATATTAAAGAGTAACGGAACTCTACAGCACGGTACGTTGATGTATTTTTACCATGGTTTGGGAAAGGTTAAAAAAAAATTCCTAAGAATAAGCATCTTCTGGTTGGAATAAAAAAAAATTCGGGATTCGGATATTTTTCAAATACGTACATACTTATTGATAGATTGTATAGATTGCCTCTTCGCGATGGAAATTGATACGTTATAAAGAAAAGAAAAAATCCATCGCACCACATTATAAGTTATTTGGTACTATGAGTCAGCTCGTGACGTCTTAAATATTCCTTTTGTGAACATGTATAGGTACATTCTGAACAGGAAAACGGTTTTTCTCTACTATGTGTAAACATGTGACGTTTTAAATGACCGTTTCGAGCACACGTATAACTGCATTGAGAACATGAATAAGGTTTTTCACCGGTATGGGCAAGCATGTGAAGTTTTAAAGATCCTTTATGAGAACATGAGTAGCTGCAGTAGGAACACGAATAAGGTTTTTCTCCAGTATGGATGAGCGTGTGATTTCTTAGATGTCCTCTTTGAGAAAATGAAAGGGTGCAGTATGCACATGAATACGGCTTTTTACCGGTATGCGTAAGTATGTGATATTTTAAATTTCCCTTTCGAGAACACGAATAACTGCAGTAGGAACATGAAAAGGGTTTTTCACCAGTATGGGTAAACATGTGATATTTTAGATATCCCTTGTCAGAACAGGAATAGCTGCAGTGTGAACATGAAAACGGCTTTGGCGGCGGATGTTTCTTCAGGTTCGTCAGGTCTGAAAAATATGGTGTAAAAACAAAAATATACAAATGAAAACAGAAAATTATTAAAACAAAATCAGACGAACAAAAATTGATATTACCTGCCGTCTGGGAAATATTTTGAGAGCGCTCTAAGCATTCCTTTCTAACACCGGGAAGGTGAATGTCAATTTCCGTAGAAGGAATACTCCGTCCATCTTCTTCTCGGGGCCCTGGTTCTGCCTTGATGGGAACAGTCTCCAATTTAATGCTACCTGGAATAACAAAACAACAATTCATAGATAAGTTTGTCATAATTTTTTTTTTTACATGAGCTCCACACAGGAGGCCCTGAGGAAAATAATTTTCCTGAGGGCCTATGTCATCTTTGGGGAAGCTGTGTGGAGGGTTTTTTAAGGAAGGAAGGAGAGGAGAGTTCTGGGAAGGAAAAGGGTTTAATGGGTGGATAGGAATCTGGGGTTCAGTATCCGCCTCCAATACCTAGACAAACCTCACCCCATGAACCCGGGCACCCCTGCTAAATCACTAAACGTAGCAAACCACTTGGGGTGTCCTATGGCAGAGGTGTTGGTTTTCCAATAAAGGTTCCCGGGGCGGCGGTACCCATTCCCGCCTCCCAAATTAATCGTCGTTATTTATTTGTGAAAAGGGTCCGCAGATGAATCCACAGCTGAAATTTTATCGTCACACTTGGAACACAAAACTGGTTTTAACTCAAATAAGCGAAGCTTAAATTATGGTTTCACACAGCAAAGTATTAGAATTTTGTGTTTCCTGGAACTTTAGAACGGTTACGAAATTTAACCGCCATCAAAAAACAAAACTGATTTTAATATAAGAGTGAATCTGTGTGGGTTTCTAGGTCAAATCTATGTCAGATTGTTGCAGCAAATAGTAGGCAAATCGAATTTGAAAACTGCACTTCAAACATGATAACGATTTCCTTCAAAATGCGTCAGTACATAAAATCCGCAACTGGATTTTTTTATCCTCAACATGAGACTGATTATAACTTAAAAATGAATATGCGTACGAGTCCACCAGTTCAACAGCTTACATTATAATTGTGCATCTTTTTTTCAAATTGCACAAGGAACATGAAGACGATTAAAGAATATTTTATTACCGTTCGCATAGAATATTTTATTAAATTTCGAAAGAGATTTGCCTTTACATAAATAACGTAGGTTTCCCACCCCTGCTGTAAAGCAATATTTCAAAGGTAAAATAAAAAATACTGACGAGTAGACGATAGAGGGAAGTAGAAAATAAGCAGCAAACCTGAATTCATGTATCTGAAACACCTTTGTGATGTACGCAAGGCAACTTACTAATTGGCTGAACACTCTCAGCATACTGCAAATACTCCTTCTTTATATCCGGGAGATCGAATTCCACATCCCAGTACTTCTTTTCACCTGTGCCTTCTTCCTGGGAGCCTGGTTCCGTCTTGATGGAAACACTCTCTGTGTTGGGAAGATCCATGGTACTGTTGTGATAGCGTCCTGTTATAGTTATGGTAAATGGTCTCAGTCTGTAACAAAACATTACAGCCTTACTAATGAACCCTTAGCGGCTCTTTATATAATCAATTTATTATTAACAATCTGTACCATTCTACAATAAACAAGCGCTTTTACCAATAGACAGAAGTTATCGATACACGGTAAAAACTTTCAGTCAAAGTGACACAATTTGTAGAGAATTGTCAACTTTACATTTGTGTAGTTTTGCGTGGGCAAAACAAAACAGCTGTCTTATGTATAACGTATAAAGTAAATATTTATTAGCACAAATAAAACAATATTGACTTATGAATTAAGCACCTAAAATCAAACACACTTCTTGACATCCATTATTGAAATTGAGTGTAAATGCAAGATAAAAAATCCTGTAATAATGGATCGGGTTGACTCTTTCGTCAGATTAAAGAAGAATAGAAATAACTAGGTTCTCTTGGTTTTAATGTGTGACAGCGGCCGTAAATAAGGAATAAACAAACTCACATACTACTCGCCTGTCACGTATTCATATTAACCTTGTTGGTGTTGGTTAGTTAGCTCAGTATGTTGTTATATCGCGAATAATGTAAAAACTAATACCTACATCAAGTGTTAAGCGATAAATGCTTACAATCAACAAGCACTGAAATTAAGTTTATTAGTTGTTATATAGTCAATTTAGGACGAATCTACTTATTTGTAAGTACAAGGCGTAGCGCCGTGCTCAATTCCAAAGTGTAGAAGAAACGTCACTAGAAAAGTAGCAGCGTTCGAATCTGAAAAACTTTGCTATAAAAATGTGATGGTTATTGAAGTAATCTCAAGTTACATAGATTAAACTAATTATTGTTTAGTTTACACGATAATCCTTTAGAAAGGCGGAGGGACAATCACCGCGTGACAAGAAAATGAAGGACAGAGTGACTGCCAACCATACATAAACCAATCATCAGATTGATAACTTCGTGCTTTTTGTTCTGACGAAGTGTCAACGCTGTTTGTCCATAAACACGCAAATATTGTGTCACTTTTTTTTTCAGCGAGACATTATGATGTCACTAGTACCATCGACAAGGATAGAGAAAACAATAAAAAGGGATCAACCATAGACAATATAATTGTCTTTCTGTATCTACCCAATAGAGATAATTTTGAATGCTTTAAAAAGTTTGCAAAGTCGTGGGTGGAGAGATGGCCTGTGCTTAGAGTTGCTGACTTAGATTAAAATCATCTTTGTTTCAGGTGCCAAATGTATTGCTCTTGTCTCTCCATGGTTACTCCTCCATCTCAATTTTATTATTGCCTATGCTCGATTGCTTTATATTTCTGTTATTTATACTCTTGTTTTTACTTTTCGTGTTTGGTGGTATGACTACACTGTATTTATTATTCTGTTTTTAATTATTATTTTTTGCTCTTTACTGCTGCGTAATCTTAATATTATTTTTTCTTTTTTCTCTATTTTGTTGCGTCAATTTGTTGTTGATCACGCCTTTTTACCTGTCTCATTTGGTTTTATTATGTTACTAACATCTTGAATTGTGACTAGGTTGCTGTATTGAACTCCATTGTACTGTATTGTCCAATTCCCCACCATGGGGGCGGATAGACCCGGTCCCTGCATCCAGTCAGGTGGCAGAATTCTGGTAGGACCGTCCCACTAACACCCGTGCCTCCCCCAGCGTCATGAGCGAGCTTGAGGAATGTTTGCGCGAGTCCGGTTCCCTTCCGTCCTGCCTCCGGTGATCCGAGGCTCACTTCATTCCCCAGGGTCTTTGGGAGTATCTCCCCCCCCCCCCCTCCACAAACACTTCTTCAAGGGTACTTTTGGTAAACCGGCTAAGGGACGCGGGCGTTTGGGCACGTTGCGGCCAGGCCGCTCGCCCGCTCATTCTTGCCGGGACTGCCCCGTCATAGTGGGACAAACTGCCCCCGATATCTTTCTTTTTATATATTTTCTTTGGTTTTAATCATACTTACACCTGTAAATATTTTCTTTTTATTTATTGTTTACTCAACTAGATACTGAACCAACAGGAGAACACATCTATGATGTGTCTTTATCTTTTTTATTACTGCAAATGTAAGTATGCATACATTTTTCTTTTTTACTAACAACTATGCATGCAGGGACATTAGAGGGTCTAGATTCGTTTCAAAAATAAATTTAGCTTCCTTTTACAAAAAATTAGAGTCCTGACGTGTGCGGCTAAGGAGGTTAAACAATCAGTTTCCTCACACAGCCGTGGGAAAGTGGTGGGTCCCCTCAAATGTACCTACCCAATAAGATAGACAAAAAAATATTATTTTAAAAATACAAGAGAGAAATGAAAACTCAATTACACGATTTAGTATTTAATTATGGAAATACAAGAATAACCAACTAACCATCATTTCACCACAGGGATAGACAGATAGGATGGACCGCCAAATATCTCGGTCTTGGCACACATTGTTTGCCACTTTTACAAATTGAATAATACATCCTATTCTGATTCTTGACGTGGCCCCTAGCAATATCTAATTCACTTGATCCTATCACGTCTCCCTCTGGCGTCCCCGACTGCATGTACCACTCACATCTGCGGCATATATTCTACTTACATGCTTCCTTCATTTGTTCTACATGCCCAAACCAACTGAGAGTCTTTTTCTTAATCTAAAACTTATAATACTCATAACGATCAGCCTCGCATTCGTTGCGGATCTCAGCATTTCTCACAATATCATAAATAATAATAATATTATTTATGATATTGAATTATTAATAATAATAATAATAACATAATTTTTGGTACAAACGTCTAACTACTTTACATCCTCTTTTTGCAAAAAATCTTTCAAAACTTGTCAGAGAACCTCAAAATTTTCCTAATTTTCTAACTAAGGGCATTACTTATATGTTGCCTAAAAGCGAACATATTAATAATCCCTCTCAATATAGACCCATTACATGTCTACCGACAATATACAAAATTTTAACCTCTTGCTTGACAGATTTAATATATACTCATTTGGATGAAAAAAATATTTTATCTGAACAACAAAAAGGTTGTCGCAGAAAACATATGGGATGTAAAGAACAGTTAGTTATTGATTCTGTAATTTTAAAACAAATTCAAAATCAAAAGCGTAATTTACATACTTGTTATATAGATTATCAAAAGCTTTTGATAGTGCCCCGCACTCGTGGCTAATCAAAATATTAAAAATATATAAAGTTAACCCAATTATAATTAGCTTTTTCAAAAATATTATGTCCTTTTGGAATACAGATTTGCTAGTTAATTTAAAAGGTAAGAAAATAGTAGTACCGGGCATTTCAATAAAAAGAGGGATTTTTCAAGGAGACTCATTGAGCCCTCTTTGGTTTTGCTTAGCATTGAATCCCCTTTCTAAAATGTTAATTAAAAGCAAGTTTGGAATAAAAATTAAGGGTAATACAAGAGAGAGTAGTATAGTTTCACATCTATTATATATGGATGATATAAAATTATTTTCAAATTCTGAATCAAATTTAGAGAAAATGATTAAGGTAGTTAAAATTTTTTCAGATGATATTAAAATGACTTTTGGTTTAGATAAATGTAAAACTATCCATATAGAGAAAGACAAAATTGTAGATGGAGACGAGGGTATATTTAGAAATTTCAAAATTCAAAGTATGAAAGGGGATGAGGTTTATAAATATTTAGGATACCCGCAATCGAATAGATTAGATCACACTAGTATTAAAAATGATATTAGGATTAAATTTCAAACTAGGATCAGAAAAATTTTAAAATGCAATCTATCTGCTAAAAATTTAGTAAAAGCAATAAATACTTGGGCAATACCTCTACTAACGTACTCATTTGGCATAATTAAATGGTCCAATACAGATTTAGATAGTTTAGAACGATTAATTAGAACTACGTTAACAAAATTTAATTGCCATCATCCAAATTCAGCTATAGAACGAATTAATTTACCTAGAAATTTAGGAGGTAGAGGTGTAGTCAAAATAACATCTTTGAAACACAATCAGGTAGAAATGCTTAGAAATTTTTTCCATAGGAAAGCTAATAGCTCAGAAATTCACAAAATAATTTGCAAGGCAGATAGAAATATTACACCTTTAAATTTATATGACGAGAATGCCAACATTCTTATAAATACTAACCAGGAATTATTAGATTCCTGGTCAAATAAAATTATTCACGCAAAACACTTCAATTATCTCAACCAAACGTATGTTGACAAACTTTCGTCAAACAAATGGTTGAGTATTGGAGAGTTGAGCGCAGAAATAGAAGGATTTATGCTTGCAATTCAAGATAGAGTCATTAATACTAAAAATTATAGAAAGCATATAATCAAATTGATGATTTATGTAGAAAATGTTTGGCTTTTCCCGAAACTATAGAACATATTATATCGGGATGTTCTATATTAGCGCCTTCCGAGTATACATTTAGGCACAATCAGGTTTTAAAAATAATTCACCAAAGTTTGGTAATTAAACATAACTTGATTGATTGCCGTAATGTAGTACCTTATTATGAATATGAACCAAATTCATTTATAGAAAATGAATTTTATAAAATATATTATGATAAAACTATACTAACAGACAGAACAATTAGTCATAATAGACCTGATATAGTTTTACATGACAAAATTAAAAAAATAACTTATATCATTGATGTAGCTATTCCAAATTCCTGTAATATTCAAAAAACTGTTTCTGAAAAAATTAGAAAATACACAGATTTAGGAAATGAGATTAAAAGAATTTGGCATTCTCGGACTATAAAAATATTACCGTTTGTTATTTCGGCCACTGGCATAATACCTAGGAATCTGATTCAAAATTTAAGCATATTAGATTTGTCAAAGAATTTGTATATAAAAATGCAAAAAGCAGTAATTTTAAATACATGTAGGATTACAAAAGATTTTTTAAATATTTATATTGAGGGATCAGTAGGATTTATAGGTTCAATTAGAAATGCCACAGAGCCGAACCCTCTGATATGAAAATATCTGGAGTCGGTGAATTATATTCCCATTTGGTCTCTAGTGGGTTGACATGTTGTTCTTGTATTGTTTTGTATTTATAATACTTATATAGTGCAATTGCATAACGTGGATTCACTAGATGATCATTTGGGGAAGTGTATGAAAGGGTTTAGTTTTTCCTTCTTTTTTTTTTTTTTTTTTGGGGGAAAATTTAACCCGGACATTTAAATCTGGTATTATTTTGACACAAACTTATCCATTTGCTCTACTGCTCCAAATATTCCTCATTTATAACTATATTGCACACTATTTTCGTCTTCTCTCTACTGATAAAAATAGCACAGAATACAAAAGGCGTTTTAAGAAAATATATTTCCTGTTGCGTCCTGATCCAGTCCATGGAGCACTCTTCCTTCTTTTCTCAAGGACAGCGGCGGCACAAAGTGATGGGACACGTCAGCCCCCCATCTCCTGACATGACACCTACATACCTACAAAAAACACGTTAAAACATTAGTATTATCATCACACTGCACCCGGTGGATTAAGTTCACCATCAATCTAACCCTCGCAATATAAATACCTTTACCTAGGTAATAATTTATAATAATAAAGCATACAAACCAAGAGTCCTGTTGGCGGGGGCCATCACTCGTGGGAAGTGAGTACGTGGTAATAAGTGAATTCCAGCACTAGTAGTCTCCACCAGCATGTCAGCTGTAGGTGGAAGAAAGTACCGTCACAATTTGTTGTTTCGAGCTGAAAATATTCACAAAAATAAATAAGGAGATAAATCAAGACAGTTAAAACTGTCAAAACATTATTTATTAATCTATATAAAGTATGTTTACATTAGATTTTTTTATGACTGTCTCACTAGGATATACCAGTGTCGAGAATAGGATAAACCATTGTCGAGGGGTAGAGGTACATAATTGAATATCATAGTTAAAAGAATATAAGGTTAAATACATTTTAATTTGAATACAAAAACAGAAACAGAAAGATGATTGAAAGTGTGGGTAAATCCCATAAAAAGAGTTATCTTATACGTACGAAGAGATGAAGTAAAGTAGTAAATCCTGTCAAATCTATTTATGGAGTTAGATTATACAGGATACTATTATTTTAATTTGTTTTATATGGGTAAGGACTAGGGACGTGTGTAAATTGATTTTTCCGTCTATATGTAATTTGTTTTACAGATGTTTGCAGTAGTGTGACGTCCAATACTTATAATCCATTCCATTTACATATCTTGTTTGAATTTAGTCACTGATTCAATTTGTCTAATCGTAGCTGGTAGTGTATAATATAAATGATATAAATGCGTGAAAACCAGGACTGCAAATGAAAACTTCGACGCTGAAATGATTCGCTATAAAATAACCATAAGAAAGAAGCTAACCTTTATAGCATTAGCCACAAATATACGCACGAGTTCCCTAAATTGGGTAATCAATGTCTTCAAGTCCGCTAATTACACACTGCGGTGATATTTACTTGTTTAGGCTGGTCGCACAAGGACGTTTTCCTTATTCGATTTCCGAATTCGTTTTCCGTATTCGGAGATCCGAATGCATGGAATCAGTAGAAAATACATTAACTGACGCACACGTTCGCTTTTTTTCCGAACGGAAAAAATTCCGTACGTGCGTTCCGAATGCAAGCCGGCGCGTTCGGAGAAACCGAACGGAAAAAACCTAATGACGTCATGCGGAACGCAGCGCTTGCATACATTTTGTTTGTGCCGGCGCACACGTTCGGAAATTTCTATTCAGTATCACATCGGCACCGCGTGCATCGGACGTATTCTTTGTATTTGTTACGCATAGAATCGCAACACGATAAGAGCTCGTTCACATTGAGCATATAAATATAAAAGATCATAGCACGCCACATATCGCTCTCCATACAATCCCTTCAGACCGTTCACACCTGAGCGCTTTATGCGCACATCAACCATAGACAATGCACATCTTACGCCGTAACCGCTCCTGAGGCGATATGCCAACAGTTAAGCGCCCCCCACTCCGACGAAAACAGGAGAGGGGGTCATTTTAATTACGGAGCTGCCAAGACTGGTGGGTGACAGATGTCAAGTTCATAGATTCAGTACAAAAAATGCGCACTCCGTGGCCGCTCGCTAATTCAACTGACCCCCTCTCCTACCATAGGAAGAAATATTTTATCTGCGCCGTGTGAACGGCATGAAACATAAGCGCTCGCGGTTCAACAGATACCTGATAGCGGTTATATTAGATGTCTGAACACCCCTTAATGTGTGAGGCAGAAACTTTCATTATTTTTCATCATTCCGTTATTTTTTTCTTCTTCATTATTAACAGAAATACAATTGCTAATAAATCTTCGTCCTCCATCGTCGTGCGTTCACCACGCTATCAATATCTGTACTGACGTGTATACATTCCGAATGAAGAAAAACGAACGTTTGCGCTAGTCTCACGGAATTCCGATTCGGAATTCCGCATCAGGAAATCGAATAAGGAAAACGTCCATTTGCGGCCAGCCTTAAGCGATTTGCGTCGCGTGCGTACATACCTACAACGTCGAGAACGACCATTTTGTTAGTTTTTACCGCCAGCTGTCAAAAGTTTTATATAATAATAATAACAAAGCTTCCCATTGTGGGCTGAATGACGTCACAGAGTGACGCCATCTTGTCGGTTGAAGGATTTGGCCGGAGTTATACCCCCCTGACCTATATGTTTTATTGACACGTAAGTACTTCCTTCGTCGTCAGTCGTCGTTTCATCCTGTTTCCAAACTCTGTTTAACCCACGCTGTTAAATTTATCATCCCATACTTGTGTTAGTTATTGGTAAGTACTAATATCTATATTAATCACTTATTTATTTTGATGGTGGCCGTTATTCCAAATAAAACTGAGCGACCGCTGTTCTTTAATTGGTGTTTTTTTCTAACGCCAATTAAAACAACGTTTAGCTCAACTGCGCTGTGTCTAGCGTGACCTAGCTTAACTTACGCCAATCAGAACACCTAAGATTCGGAATCAATTTGATGTTTGGTTTAAAGAATTTTGTCAGTTTGACGTCTACCTACCTATTTTTAGATTAGTATAATTAATTGGTCACTTTGACTTGCGCTATAATAGGTACTATGGTGAGACAGTCCTAGGTTTATTGTTTATATACGAAATCATCTGCTCACACTTTCTTCTAGATCTCCGTCATTCAAGCTTAAATAGTAGGTACTTCATTATTCTTTATCGTATATCCGTTTTTACTCATGCCGCGTATCTTATAAATCAGTTTTCGTGTACAATACCACAGGTAACATTGGCACGGCGGGTTGTTGTAAATTCGTTGGTACTTAAACAAAATGACGGATTGCGAGTTATTACATTGAATTGATTAAAAAACTCACATCATAAAAATATGGATTTCCGTTATTTTGTTAAGAGCGGAATTGCGAATCCAAATAAAGAGAATACCGGTTTGTCTTTAAGAGATAAATATCGTTTATATTGAATTGTCCCTCAGTCGATGACGGTTCTCTCAACCGTTTTTAAATGTCAACTTCAAGGTCAGATTAGAGTAAAAATTATTATAATATAATAATTTTTACTTTATATTATAAATATTATTATACTTACTTGTTTCCTAATAGGTGCTTTGCAAGCGACTTCAATGTTTTGACAGAATATTCCAAGTGAAACCAAACATATAAGCTTATTCTAAATAGAGTTCCGTTACAACTATGTACCTACTGTTTCAGGTATATTTGTTTGAGCTTGAACCAATTACCTACCGCTACCACAGCAGTGCCATGGAACTACTAAATCATGATACTGTTTCATCAAGAAGGAACCCGGGCTCCAGGAAGCATGCGGAGGTGAAATGACGTATACGGATATAGATTTCGACCTCCCAGATGTAAAGGAAGAATGTTTGCAATTAGCGGAGAGTTCTCAGACAGCCAGTTAGTTTTGTTTAGTATATATTCATTGGATACATATTCTATGTGTATGCACGTTAGACACATATTCTATGTGTCTAACGTGTCAAAAATATAGGATGTTAAACATAAAATGTATGTTCGGAAACTGGGGCTGTTCGTGACTTTTCAGTGAGCTAAAATGCTAGGATTTAAAATGCAACATTGTTGATGTTGTTGTGGCTAAAAATGTATGTTATTTTTATTCAATACAAACGAGTTCTCGGCGTGCGTTGCCATGTCACTAATAACGAAATTGTTTCTCCATGCGTGTCTTTTTCCATTCGCCCCGTTCCCTGGCCCCTCAGGTGTCCCCTTCCCCTCACGCGGTCTCCCTTCACCCTCCCTCGCCTTTCCCCTCCCCTCTACAGAGATTCCCTCCTCACTCCCGCGTTCAATATATTCAGTCCCGGTATATTCAGATTTTCAAACAGCTCGCGTGCCACCTATTGCAATTTTTTTTAATATTTTATATTACAAACATTAATTTTTGAATATTATAAGATTAATAAATCAAATTTGATACCTATTTAAAATAAAAATAATTTTTAATTAGATTCGAAGTATTTGATTTTGGTTAGTGCCGTAGGTGAGTACTTAAAATAAATTCATTATTATTATATAGTATTTAAAAAACGAAAAATCAAGAACCGCTCCCGTTCGGTTTACATGTTCGTTTAAAATGTCGTGTAGATAGCACATATTATGCTTGCTGTATTTACAACGTTCTCTCTTGCCATATATTATTATGTTTGGTATTTTCCTTAAATTGAAACTGCCACACTACTACACTTTCAAGTTATTGCTCACATTAAATTCTTAACCTATTAGCGCCCTTGAGGTGATTTTTCCCAAAAAAATCCCTATATGAATAGCCAAATATTATTATTATTATTCAAGTTGATTGAACTAATCTTATTAAATGTTCCATTAGTCACCACACTTTAAAGCACAGATTATGGAAATTACAATACGTACAATCGTTAGTATTTGTTTCTTGATGTAATGTAGTTGTAACGTTGTGTAATTTCTAAAATCTGTACCTAATAAAAGTGTGACGGCACTTGGAACATTTACCCTAATTTTATTTGGGTCTTTTTATAAGCTACATTTTTATTATATATTAAAAATACACGTGTTTTGATGGAAGAAAACATCTTTCATTTGACTAAACACAGCGAATCTACTGAAATGTACTCGCTTGGTTTTTCCTTCTGGAAGCATCATAACTTGGATCAGTCTTTTTACTAAAATTGACCTTAAAATCTCTTTTTCTAATTTCTGCTTTTACATACATAATAAATAATTTCTTTAGGCGTTAACACTTTAATTAAAGTTATTTTATGCGTAAGTATATACAGGTGTTTAGGAACTTACTTTAACCCGTCTGCTTGGTTCAATATATTCCTACCTCACAATCCGGAAGCCTCGATTTCGCGTATAAATTCTGAAACCGTCACTTTGGATCGAGTTTGTAAAATATCTATGCAAGATAGCGTCCATAT
Organism: Limnephilus marmoratus; assembly: GCA_917880885.1. NCBI lineage: Eukaryota > Metazoa > Arthropoda > Insecta > Trichoptera > Limnephilidae > Limnephilus > Limnephilus marmoratus. Next base: position 15,624,966 of record OU862907.1, on the reverse strand, counting down.
TTTAAAGATAATAAGAAGCATTATTTCGTTCTCTTTCTGGTTAAAAGAAGAATACATACGTTTGCATGAGAGGAAGAGAGATATATAGCTTTTAAAATGTGTGGTCGCTCGGGACGTTTTTGGTCTTATGAAAGTATAACGCGATTATTTGTTTAAGGATGTATTTATTCATAAACAAGCTGACGGGTTCCACTGATTCCTTCATAATTTCGGGTAAAAAATATAAATTAAATGTTGGTCTCCGAATCACTGGTCAAGTACGATCCTTAACACCCTTTATAATATATTATACATATGTATAAATAAATAATTTACGTAAATATAATATATTATTAAATGAAAGAAATTTGTAGACGAGTAATAGTAAGAACTTACTAGGTTGACGTATGCTATGTAAGCGACAAACTACGTTATCTGTACTACTTAAAATCCGTACAATTTACATGGAAAAAAATGCCTCAGAATCACCCTGGCCACAGGTTGCGATGCATGTGGCCAGTATGATTCTGAAGTATTTATTTCCATAAAAATGTAAAGATTTTAAGTACGACAGATTTTGTATCGTGTTGCTTCCATAGTGAACGTCGACCCAGTATGATCATACCTGTATCAATGTACGTATTGTTGTGTTTTTCCAGGAAGCATTAATTTCGAGACTGTTACCTTTAAAGCGGAACAAGAACCCCGAGAAGAATATGAAGAGGGATTTCCTTGTACGGAAATTGACATTGACTTGGCCGATGTTAAAAAGGAATGCTTGGAACGCTTTGGAAGAATTAACCGGACAGGAGGTAAAACCGACTTTGTTTAAATAAACCCATCATGCTTTCATATTTTCTTAATACTTTTACGAAGTTTACGTCTCACTTAATATATCTGTCGTTACTTAGCGATAGTAATAAGTCTTTTGGAGCATTCCTTTTTAGTGTTATTTTTTTAATTTGTTGACAGATCTGAAGACCCATCAAATGGAAAAACGATTCTCTTGCTCTTGTTGTAACTACTCCTGTTCTTATGAGACGAATTTAGAAAGGCACTTATGCATCCATACTGGAAAAAAACCTTTTTCATGTACCGAGTGCAAATATTCATGTTCTCAAAAGGGCCATCTAACCAGCCACATGCTGACTCACAGTGGAATAAAACCATTTTCTTGTACTGAGTGCAACTATTCATGTTCTCAAAAGGGAAATTTAAAGAAACAAAAACTGACACACAGGGGCGTAAAACCTTTTTCATGTTCTGAGTGCAACTATTCAGGTTCTCAAAGGGGAGATTTAAAAAGGCACATGCTGACTCACAGTGCAGAAAAACCTTTTTCGTGTTCCGAATGCAAATATTTATGTTCTTTCAAGGGAAATTTGAAAAACCACATGCTGACCCACAGTGGAGAAAAACCTTTTTCATGTTCCGAGTGCAAATATTCATGTTCTCAAAAGGGCCATCTAACCAGCCACATGCTGACTCACAGTGGAAAAAAACCATTTTCTTGTACTGAGTGCAACTATTCATGTTCTCTAAAGGGAAATTTAAAGAAACACAAACTGACACACAGGGGCGTAAAACCTTTTTCATGTTCTGAGTGCAACTATTCAGGTTCTCAAAGGGGAGATTTAAAAAGGCACATGCTGACTCACAGTGCAGAAAAACCTTTTTCGTGTTCCGAATGCAAATATTTATGTTCTCTCAAGGGAAATTTGAAAAACCACATGCTGACCCACAGTGGAAAAAAACCATTTTCTTGTACTGAGTGCAACTATTCATGTTCTCTAAAGGGAAATTTAAAGAAACACAAACTGACACACAGGGGCGTAAAACCTTTTTCATGTTCTGAGTGCAACTATTCAGGTTCTCAAAGGGGAGATTTAAAAAGGCACATGCTGACTCACAGTGCCAAAAAACCTTTTTCGTGTTCCGAATGCAAATATTTATGTTCTCTCAAGGGAAATTTGAAAAACCACATGCTGACCCACAGTGGAGAAAAACCTTTTTCATGTTCCGAGTGCAAATATTCATGTTCTCAAAAGGGAAATTTAAAAAAACACAAACTGACTCACAGTGGCGTAAAGCCTTTTTCATGTTCCTAGTGCAACTATTCATGTTCTCAAAAGGGCAATATGAAATTATTTTCCTCAGGGCCTCCTGTGTGGAGTTAATGTAAAAAAAAAAAAAAAACTACAAACAGAGTCACAAAGGCGTTAAACCTTTTTCATGTTCTGAGTTCAACTACTCCCTTTCGTTAAAGCACAATCTTAGGGGCCACATGCTGACTCATAGTGGAGGAAAACCCTTTTTTGGTTCCAAGTGCAACTATTCATGTTCTCGAAAGTACCATCTCATTAGGCAAATGCTTAATCATAGTGACATTAAACCTTTTTCATGTTCTGAGTGCAACTATTCATGTTCTCAAAGGGGAGGTTTAATAAGGCACTTACTGACTCACAGTGCAGAAAAACCTTTTTCGTGTTCTGAATGCAATTATTTATGTTCTTTCAAGGGAAATTTGAAAAATCCACATGCTGACAAAAACCCTTTTCATGTTCCGAGTGCAAATATTCATGTTCTCTAAAGGGCAATCTAACCAGCCACATGCTGACTCACAGTGGAAAAAACCTTTTTCATGTTCTGAGTGCAACTATCCATTTTCTCGAAGGGGAGATTTAATGAGTCAAATGCTGACTCACAGAAAAAAAAACCTTTTTGTGTTCCGAATACACATATTTATGTTCTCGCAAGGAATATTTGAAGAACTAAATGCTGACTTATAGTGGAGAAAAAACTTTATCATGTTCTGAGTGCAACTTTTCATGTTCTCTAAAGGGCAGTGGAGTTATTCCACCTCTTACCCGCCCTGGTATAAGTAACTGATAGTTACTCCTTCAAGGCTCTCGCAAGATTCTAATATTTTTTTAAATGAAGCTTTATTTATTTATTTTGAACGAATCTAGACCTCCAGTGTCCTTGCATACGTTTTCAGTAAGCAGTATGCAAGTGCTTAACAGGTAAACAAAATGCAAAAAAATGGTTAATAAGACAAAGATAAATTAAACAGGGCAAAAGAAAAACTCATTCATGAGGCGGCATTGCATCTGTAAAAAGTCTGCAAGCACATGCATAAGATAGAGAACATAAGTAATACAATAAATCTCAAAACAATTGGCAAGTACCAACAAAAAATGTGAATGGCTTTCGGGTGATCATAAACTACACTTAGCGTCCGTGTCCCTTAGCCAACCACTCAGTGAAGCCTCAAAGAATGTTAACTGAATATTTGGGGTAAAATACTTGAAGACTAAAAGAAAATTCAGCGTTGGGTAGTCAGAGGCAGGAAAAAGGACAGTCAAGGTCGTCTGGTCAAACTTCTAGCCTGCACATGTCGTTGGGGGAGGCGCAGATAGATTTGGAAATGATCTGCAAAATTAAAAATGTAACTTAAGATGAAGCAGGGGCAAGGTCCAGCACTCCCCCATATGGGGATATGGAAAAAAAAATTGAGTTCAGTTCATCCAGTAAAACCTTGAAACAGTCAAAGACAAACAAAACAAGGAACATGGTTTAAATTAACGCGTAGTATAGTAAAATTTATAGTAAATTTAAACTAAAATTAAACTCTGTTTTAAAATTAAACTCCTGAAAATGCTTGAGTAAAGCGAAACCGGTCGGTATTATAAAAATTAAATAAATCGTTGTTACAAACTAAGTATGTGTTTTATTTCATAATAAATATTCTTAAACCATTTTGGTAGAAGATCATATTATTAATTCTTAGAAGTTTATTACTAGATCCCGACACCCGACTATCCTTCTTGCTCGAGACAGCCGATAGTTGAAAATTTTATTTAGTTCATTATTTAGCAAGGCGTTTTTGTTGTACGGTCTCAGTAAATAAGACTTCAGCGGAAACGCTTCATCACCTACTATAACGTATGGTAACGGTTCCGATCCTGTAATCAGTAGTTGATCTGATGGTACGTTCAACTTATTATGGTCTAATAATATTTTCTAGTGAAGATTTTCGAAAATTCCTCCATCACTGTTTCTTCCATATGAGCAGTGGCGTAGCGGGGGGGGGGGGTGGCGGGGGGGGCGGCCCGCCCCGGGCGGCACTTTTGAGGGGGGCGGCAAATTTTCACAATAAATACTTATAATATTATCTTGGAAAAATTTAAATCATTTCAAATCATTATTTGAAAATGTTCTATGATACTTTCGTGTACGAATCCAACTCTTTTTTTATTATTTTTAAAAAATATCAATAATTTTATTTTTTTAAGCTGCAAATTTCGAAATTAGTAGGAAAACCGTACGCACATTATGAGAGAAATACTAATTAAAGCTGATAACTCGCCAACAGATTCACTCTTAATTAAAACCAGAATTGTTTTCACAATGTATTAACGAATGAATTTCAGTTGTGTATCCATCTGCTGATACATTTCGAAAGAGACCATTATTTTATTCAAAGTGCAGTAATAAAATTCTAGTTGCAGACTATGTATGTGCTGCCAGAATCAAAGAGAAACCATTTTCATATTCTGAGTGTGGTTTTGATTAGCCAAATACAGATTTAATTTAACCTGTTTAATTACAGGAGACGCAAATTGTCCCACACATTTAATTTTAAAATAAAATTGTGAAATTATGTCCCACACATTTAGTTTTAAAATAAATTTTGTGATTGCGATAAAAAGTTAAGCTACAGTTTTTTGCAATTGTTTTTAGAAAAGGAATCTGTATTTAAAATTTTAAGTTTATTCTATTTTAGGTACTTTAATTGGAATATTCGCAGGCTTGGATTTTTGGGCCAATTCACCTTTCCAATATCAAAATTTTAATATTTAGAAACAATAATGTGTTGATAAGCACATCGGAAAAATAACTTTATCTAGATTTTAGAACAATTTTGGTTTTTGCAAAAGGGTAAAAAACACAATTAAAAGAAACATTAAAAATGCATGGGAAGAACAGGAAATTTTGTGCGCAAACATTGACAGGCAAAAGTTTATACATATTTTTTCTTACTATTTGAGGATTCATCTGCTGACACAATTCAAAGGAAAAAATTATCTTATTCGAAGTTCAGTTATAATATTCTATTTACAGACTATGTATGCATGTGCTGCCAGAATCAAAGAAAAACCATTTTCATGTTCTGAGTGTAGTTTAAATTCACCAGGTGTCGATTTAATTTAAACCAGTACAGAATGTTAAATTCTAGTTAGATTCATCTGCTGACGAAGGAAAACATTCTGTTATCCGATGTGCAGTTATAAAATTCTAGTTGCAGACTATTTATTAATTTAATGCCAGAATCAAAGAAAAATCATTTTGGTGTTCTGAGTGTAGTTAGTATTAATTCACCGCATACAAACTGGTTTTGTGTTCAGAATACAACGATAAATTAAATGATTAGTTGCAGATTCATAGGGCATCGAGCGAAGCTATACATTTGAATAACATAATGCTGTAAAATTCTAAGAAATTGATTGTTGAATGTGTAAGTATTATTTGGGGACTCTAACGCAGAATCAATCAATCAACTTACGAGAGATGGGAAGGCTGATAGAGATATTGAAAGAAGGGTGAATGCCGGTAACTCCATTAATTGTGGACTGAATGCCGTTGGCGCTAATAAAAAACTGTCAAAAGAAGCGAAGCTAGGAGTCCACAATGGAGTCCTAGTACCTACCCTGATGTATGGCAGTGAGGCATGGAATTGGCAGAGGAAGGATGAATGTAAGCTAAATGCTGTTGAATTGAGCTCCCTGAGACGTATGTGTAGTAAAACAATGTATAATCGTGTGAGAAATGTGGATATCCGCAAAGAATGTAAGGCTGATGTAAGCATAATGAGTAAGATTAAGAAAGGGACCCTCAGATGGTTTGGGCATGTAGAGCGAATGAACGAAGAATAGAAGTAGTGTAAGACGAATATACGACGCAAATGTGAATGGTAGAAGAAGTCGTGACGCCCGAGGAAGACATGGCACGATCAAGTGAATCAAATACTTGAGTCGGGCCATGTCAAAAGTCAGAATAATAGAAGAGAATATATGAGACGATGTATGAATGTGAGTGAGGCAAAGAGTGTATGCCAAGACCGAGTTGTTTGGCGGTCCATCCTCTCTGCCTACCCCTGCGAGGAAATGGCGTGATTTATTTTTATTTTTATTTATTAGAGATAATGTATTACAAAATTATTACATAAAATTTATAATACATTACTCCCAATGAGTTTAATAAAACTCATTTCGGGAAGGACAACATTATACATCTAAAGGAAAATTATTTTTACATAAGAACACGGAAATCAATGAACAATACATAGATTTTTAAATGGACTAGACACACTTGATACAGGTAATTGAAGAATATACAAGAGTTACAAAGGGATACAGCTAAATTCGTCACTGGTTAATAAAGTTACTGAGAAAATATCCTTTTAGAGCCTTTGCCAATATTTTTTTGTTTGATTCTGGTAGTTTTAGGACATTAGGTAATGCGTTGTATTGCGTATGTGCGATGTATTGTAAGGAGTTAATTCCAAATTTAGTTGTGTGTGTAGATGACGATAGGTGTATTTGATTTTGTGATCGTGTTTTGTGCTGGTGTATATCGGAATTAAAGGCTGGTTTAGTGTTGGTGTGATGACAGGTGGTTCCGTTTCGAGCGCCGGCCAGGTGACTCAGCTTACAGGTTGTTATTGCTCCCTCGATGTCCTGTATATTGGGAACGCTCGTGAGGGCGATCCTCAAGAATTCAGCGTCGTTAAGGTCCCGCGGTACGTTAAAAAATATTAACCTTGGGAGTCTCTTTGTAGGAAGTCGAGCCTTAAGTGTGCTTGAGTTGAGTGCAAAGCATGGTGCTTTTAATAACTTCTCTTGCTCACTTGTGGTTGCCGTGTTTAAGAGGACACCTTTGTTCCTAATTTTGCGAATCCCGGTTATTCGAACGCCTAGCTCGGATGGCCGAATTATATCTTGGATCATTTGTTTTGTTCCATCGCTGTCCTTGGTGGCATCTGCATCTGTTGGGAAGATGCAGATGGCTGGCCTTGGCGCTCCGACGCGATGTCCAGATTGGGTAATCGGTGGGGGTTGGTGATCGACATTTGACACATTTTGTTTTCGCACAATATCCGCAAATGACAAGCTAGCCTCCGTTGCCACGGCTACTCTTCTCATCACGGGTCCTAGGTCAGACTCTAGCTGGATGATTTTTTGCTCCAAGTGCCTTTTGTCCTCTTTTTCATGGCGTATTTTGATTTCCGCCATTTTTAATTGAGCAGTTACTGTCGCCAAATCAGCACGCATCGTCTCGCGCTCCAACAACAATTGAGAAACGGCTCTGAAAACTTCAGAGACATTTCTGGATATCTTAAGTTGCTGATCCTTGGAGACCTTCGATTGTTTCTCAGCCAAGACTTCTTGAAGAGCAGTCAGATGAGCTTGCGCTTCATTAAGCACGTCAACTCCAGAAACACTTGGAAATTTTGTTTCTTTGCTGTCCGAGCAATGAGAAGACGTATCGTGGTCGTCCTCTTCTAAGTCCTCAACAAGAACGCACCTTCCTCCATCTTCCATATTAGGAGACATCGTTAGGTCCAGCGGGCGTTTTTTCTGGCGATGCATTACGTACGAATTTTTATTTTTTTTTTTTTAAAACACATACATTTTTTTCCAGTTATTATTTTAAAATGGGATGATTAATTTAAATATAATTAAAAAATTACTGCGACAAAAATCTTTTTAATTAAAAAACATTAAAAAAAAAAAGAAAAAAAAATGTATATATATAAAAAATATAATATTGTTTGTCTGGGGATCGAACCGTTCACCTCAGTAAATGACTAAAACACGGGCGATTGACACCACTCTACCAACTACGCCAGTTCACAGGTAGGTGCAATCGAGATTTATGACCTATATTAAGATGTCAATATCGAAAATTGTCAATGAAATGTATTTTAACTGTTTTTATTTCACAACTCAAAAACACTGATTATGTTTAATTAGCATTTAAAGTCGTTTGCAATTCACTTAATGCTAGTTGTTTCAATAATTGATGTATATTTTTATTGTTATTATTCACTAGAACTGGCATCCAAAGTGAAGACATATAACTTTGAGATCACTTTTAAATCCTTTTTTAAACATTTTCCGTTTGAGTTTCGGTAAAACAGACACATAAGGATAAATCCTACACCGAGTTTTATAGATGTACACAGAAATTTCAGTTAGTTAAACACTTTTATTATGAGTTGTCAAAACTTTACTAGGGAAAAATATCCTAGCTTCACTAAGTGTCAATTTTTTTATTAAATTCACTATTTGAGCATTTCCCGGTAGAATACCGGGACGACAAACACACCGGGCGATAGTCCGAGAAAAATACTGCACCTCAGCAACGAATTCGTTTTAATTTGCACACTTTTTCAATGTTATTATTTTTATAAATAGGGAGCTAAGAAATAAGCGACAATTCTTGGAACTATTTTTCTGATCTATTGGAACTATTGGAACGATTGGAACTATTTTTCTGATATTTTTCTGATGATGGTTAGTTAACTTTGGAGAAGAACTTATAAACATGATTTTCGTTGAAAGAATACTCGTCAAATGTGATAAGTAAAAAATCCGGCTTGTATATAAATAGGTCGCAATAAAAAATACGATTTCCATATACAACCCACCCCCCCCCCCCCCGCCACTTTAAGTACCCAAATAAGGGGGCGGCGAAATTTTTCTCCGCCCGGTGTTCTGTGTGAAGTTTTAATTCAATACATACAGATAAAATTAAAACCAGTTTTGTGTTCAGATAGTAAGTGCCGGCAGAATCATAGAAAACCCCTTTTTATGTTGTGAGTGTAGTTTTAATTAACCGCGTACAGATTTAATTAAAACCAGTTTTGTGTTCGGAATGTAAGTGCCGCTAGAATCAAAGAAAAACCATTTTTATGTTCAGTGTAGTTTCGATACACCATATATTTAGTTTAATTTAAACCAGTTTTGTGTTATCAATATAACAAAAAGTTGCCGCTGAAACTTTGCATTTGAGTTGCATTCCATATGTATGTGTGATGAAGATGCGAAATTCTATTCCAGGCATCAGGCATACCATTTTCGAGCATAATTTTATTGAAAGAGTACTCGGCAAGTACTCTTTCAAAAAATGGATACCTACCCCCCCCCCCCCCCGGTCAGCGCTTGAAAAGTACCTGTAGAAGTAAGGGTGGGGGGGGCGGCAGAATTTTTCTCCGCCCCAGGCGGCCGAAAGCCACGCTACGCCACTGGTTTAAGTATTCATTGGCAGATTGATTTAATAATGCGTTTTGAATGTTTATATTGATATCTCCAACAATGAAGGAAAAATCAAATTGGTTCATATTAATTTTAGTTATAAAAGATTCCATTTCGAGAATGAATTGACTAGAGGATAAAGATTCCATTTCGAGAATGAATTGACTAGAGGATAACATTGTTTAAAACTACTGTCAAATTTTGCTCTTCCACTTTTTTAAAATTAATATTGTGATAAAAATCGATATATAACAATGACTACACGTGCAAATTCTAAATCCGCCAATAACCCTAATCCCGAACTAATGCAAATTTTAGATAACAAGTTCGATGAATTTAAAATCCAGTATTTAGAAAAATCAGTTGCAGACTTCAAAAATACCATTGTAGAAGTTATAAAAAAGGAGTTCAAGGAAGAAATTGAGGAGCTTAAGAAGAAAGTTAAACATTTGGAAGGACAAATAGAAGCAATGATCAATATAATCGTGCAAATAATCTTAGTGGTGTTCCAGAAGATAGAAACGAAAATATTTATGACATTCTCTTCAAAATTGGTGCTACAGCCGGATGTAAAATCACTCGAGAGGAAGTGGACTTCGCAAGCAGAATCTCCCCCAGAATAAACCAAAATGTGACAAATGGAAAACAGAGGAACATTATCGTAAAATTTACACGCCGACACCTTAAAGATAACCTGTTAGCTGCAATAAGGAAGAGGAAGGGAATGTTTGCTTCAGAATTGCAGCTTCCTGGTGCCAGCAGAATTTACATCAATGAACATTTAACGTCCAAAAATCAGCATCTGCTAAAACAATGTAGAGATATAAAAAGGGACCGAAAAATTCTCTACTGCTGGATAAAAAACGGCAAAATCTTCATTCGTGTAAGTGATACAACACCCATCATTTTAATTGCTGATCAGGATGACGTTAACAGACTCTCAACATTGAAGACAATGCCCACACAAGACGCTTCTACACCGGCCTTCCCTTTAGGAAACTGAATTTACAGAATAATATCAAACGTATTACTATTAACATCAAATCTAACCTCTTGCAGTACATTAATATAACACCCAATTTCTACTTAGTCGTAATACACATATCATCACTATGCGTTAATTGCAAATTTCCTTTAAACTCTTATCAAATAATGTTAAAACATGCTATCATTTCTTTGAATTGTATTAGTAATCTGTCCATAGATATAACAATCAATCTGTCAAAACTGAAGCCTCCTAAAACCATAGACATTTTAATTTACCACAAACAAGAACAAAAAGAATCGTATGTTCAAAAATGCCCCCAATCACAGCATAATTATTTTTTTCAAGTTATTTTTCAAACAACTTCACGAACATAATATTTAAAAATGCTTAACATATATTTTCAAAATGTGCGAGGTCTTCGCACAAAAACTCATAGCTTCTTAAATCAGGTACTTTTGAACAATTACGATATTTACCTTACATGTGAAACTTGGCTAAATAAATCAATCCATGACAGTGAATTGTTTGACAATAGGTATGATGTATTTAGAGAGGATCGGAACTACCTATTGTCTGGACAGCAGCAGGGAGGGGGGGTACTAATTGCAACCTCCAAATCTCTCAAAGCACAGAGATTGCCATGGTCTACTTGTACTGAGGAGATCTGGATATCAGTGCCAATATTAGGTAACCATAATAAACTCAAAAATTTATATATCTGCTGCACATATTACCCACAAAACACCAACTACATCCACAATCTAATTCAGCACTTCAACACCACATCAGACCTGCGCACAAATCACCCGGAAGGATTGTTTTTATTAGCTGGAGACTACAATATACCCAAACTAAACTGGAAGTTAACCGAAGGGCGAGACCAATATATTAGAACCAAATTTTCCAGAAGACACTGCTAGCCGTGCCTTGGTAGACTTCCTTTCATTCACCCAACTACACCAATTCAATTCTGTAATCAATACAAACAAACGAATCCTTGATTTAATCATGACAAATATTTCAAAATGTATTATAACCCACTGTACCGAACCTCTGACGCCTGAAGATTCACATCACAGAGCATTAGACATAGAGTTATCACCTGTTACTGTACTGTCTCTCTCCGGCTCGTCTAGGACAGTTAAAATGTTTCACCGAGGTGATTACGGTAAAATCACTGATGAATTATCTAAAATAAATTGGAAACTCGAATTTCAAAGTAAGGATACCGAAAAAGCCGTATTAGATTTTTACAATATCATAAATGACATTATTCGCAAATACATCCCCGAAAAAAAAATTAACGGTAATTAAGAAAGGTTTCCCCCCTGGTACACTTTACCACTTATTAAAATTGTAAAAGAGAAATTAAAATATCACAAGAAATGGAAAAAATACAAGAACTTAGCTGACTACCAATCATTCTCAGTACTGAGAAATCGTCAGAAGAAGATCTCGCTAGAATGTTTTTGTTTTTGAAAACTTCATTACGACGGCAGAAGATTCAATAAAAAAGTGTAGCAAACAGTTCTGGTCATTTGTTAAATCAAAGCAATCCTCTTCCGATTTACCTAAACAAATGTATCTTGGTGATATTTCCTGCAATGATGGACAATCCATATGCGACCATTTTAGTGATTATTTTAGATCAGTTTTTGTAGAAAATTCCAACCCTCGCCTCAATCTTACTGAGAATGATGATGACAACTCTAATCTACACATACCCACTATTAACTTCAATGAATCATGTGTACTTAATTATTTAAAAAAAACTTGATCCGAATAAAAGTGCGGGATCTGATTTAATTCCATCCATATTTTATGTAAAATGCCGGGACCAATTGGCTTATCCTCTCTCCTTGCTATTCAAAATGTCATTTGAAGAAGGCAACTTCCCCAACGTCTGGAAACAAGCACTTATTACACCAATCCACAAAAGTGGGGACAAAAATAACATCACCAACTACAGGCCCATCTCCAAACTCCCAATTATCAGCAAGATCATGGAAAACATAGTTATTGATCAACTTTTTCCAGCAGTACAAACAATCATATCCAAAAATCAACACGGCTTTTTCAGAAAACGGTCGGTCGAGACAAACCTTCTGGAATACACAGATTTTATTTTAAATTCTATGGGTGGTAAAAATCAAGTGGACTCTATCTATACGGATTTTTCAAAAGCCTTTGATAAAATTAACATTGAACTGCTTCTGAAGAAACTGTTAAAAATCGGGATTAAGGGTGACCTTCTCAGATGGATCAAATCGTATGTGACAAACAGAAGTCAAGCAGTTAGAGCTAAGAGTTTCTCCTCTCGTTTTTTTCAATATACCTTCAGGAATCCCGCAAGGATCACATCTCGGACCTCTCTTGTTTATTTTATATATCAATGATATGAGTGAATGCTTTAAAAATTCCAAATTCCAAATTTTTGCTGATGACACTAAAATTTATAAAAAAATCACTAATATTAATGACAGCCTAGAATTGCAAGATGATATTAATAGGCTTGGAATATATTGTGCGAACAACCAACTGTTCCTTAACCTAGAAAAATGTAACACAATATCATTCACCAAAAGCATAAATCCCCTAATATTTCCGTACAAAATCAATGACGTAGAGATAAAAAGATGTTGTGAAGTGAAGGATTTAGGAATAATTATGGACTCCGGAATGTCTTTCCGAAAACATATAAATTCCATCTGTGACAGGGCATACAAACTTCTAGGATTCATCATAAGAGTGACCAAACCATTCAGGTCACCACATGTAATCAAAATAATGTATGTCTCTTTTGTTCGCTCAATATTAGAATTCGGATCAGTCATATGGAATCCCCAATACAAAGTTAATATTGAAAGGTTAGAAAGAATTCAAAAAAAGATACTGAAACACCTAGACTTTAAATCCTTTCGAACATCAGAAAGCCTAAAAGACTCATTAACATTCCATAATTTATCAACCTTAGAAGATAGAAGAAATATATCCGACCAGAAATTTCTATTCAAAATTATTAACGACGTTGTTGACAACAACTATCTTCTGGAACACATTAATTTCCACTGTCCAATAAGAAACACAAGGTCAAACCAACTATTCCACATCCCACACTCAAAAACAAATTACACACAACATTCATTTCTCCGAAGGACGTGCACAAAATACAATGATATCTTTTACGACGCTGATATTTTCCATTTGTCCTCAGGCCAATTTATTAAATTCATCATAGAAAAAAACCTAGACAAATTGTTAATTATGAACTCTCCATCCCTGCTGCATGTTTTCCTTCTTTTTATAATAATAATAATATTTGGATGATTTACATATACCACATGCTTTAATTTATGTATTTTTTTTTTCATTTCTGTTGTACATATATATATTTTTTCTTTTTTTCTACCACTTTATGTTTTAATCTATGTTTATATATATATATATATTATAAATCTTAGCGGAAACTTCGCTGGTTAATGCAACCATGTAATATGTTACTCTATTATGAAAATATGTAAAACTGTTTGTTTCCTTACTAAACTAAAATAAAAAAATAAAAAAATAAAGAGGGAGATCGATATATAGCCAATATTGAATATTTTTTTCCCTTTAGGGTAAAAGTTACATGGACACATGGACAGCGTTTGAATAATTGAATTTTAGTGTATTTACTTTAATGTTGGATACAGATTGGATATTATAAAATAAAGTGAGGCTATCATGTGAGGTATGTCTAGAAGGTATCGATAAGGTGGTATTAAAATTAGGTAAGCTGAAAGGAATACATTCTCGCATTTGAGTTTCAGTGAGTATTATTATATCTAGCTGGAAAGATAGAGAATTGAGAAGGATACATAATTCATCAAAATGTTTTCGGATACTTCTTATGTTCATGTTCAGCATGGTGAAGTTAGTATTGTCGAAAATTGTATTTATTTCATTACAATTATCGCATTCACGAGTTTCAGGAACAATGTTATTGTTTTCGTCAGCCATTTTAGTGTCAGTGCCAGAGTGATTTCTCCTGTATGGTACCCGAATGATTGTAGCGGAATATCAATCGCGTCCTTCACGTATATTATAGGGGAGTCTTGATTTTTTCTAAGCATTACATTTCCATTTTTTGTCCATGCAAATTTATAGCCCAATTTACTAAATATTTAGCGATGAACATGACAAATGCACAAAACTACACTTGTAATGCGTCATTATATGGGAGAATTTTTCTTCCACGATAATTGAAGTTGGCCGTCTCCGTGAGGTTAATCATAAGCACGAGGGGTTAAGTAGCTCTGTACGTCATCCGAAATTTACCCACAATTCCGTTTTTTTTTAACCATTTATTTAAAAATATTGTCAAATGATAGAATACGATATTTTATGTTAGTTTTGTAAAAATAAAAAAAAGAACAATTTAAAAATATAAATCGAAATCTGCACGTCCAAGGAAACCGCACAAATCTTTTACCATGCAGTTCAAAGTAAACTTCAAGAAATCGAAATGTTCAGTCATTTCAACCACACAAAAAAAGAGGATCAACGGATTGCTTCAGTGAGAACATAAATAATTGCACTGGAACTCGACAAACGTTAATCATCACTGCGATACAGCATTGAACACTTCAGATTGTCCTTTAAGATCACGAATATTTGCACTCGGTACATGAAAAGTGTTTTACTCCACAGTGAATGTGCATGTGGCTCATCAGATAGCTCTTTTTACCACAAGAATAGTTGCACTCAGAACATGAAAAAGGTTTTTCTCCACTGTGAGTCAGCATGTGGATTCTCAGATAGGCCTTTATTTTACAAGAATAGTGGCACTTGGAAAACGAAAAAGGTTTTCCTCCACTGTGAGTCAGTTTGTCTCTCGTCAGATGTTGCTTTAAATTACATGAAAAGTTGCACTTAGAACATGAAAAAGGTTTATCTCCACTGTGAATCAAAGGTTTATCTGAACAGTGAGTCAGACATTGGATCTTCAGATTGCCCTTACGAGAACATGATTACTAAGACTCGGAACACAAAAAAAGATTTTTATTTATTATGAGAAAGCATGTGCCTCGTCAGTTGGATTTTTTGAACAAATGTAAATTTGCACTCGGAACACGAAAAAGGTTTTATTCCACTGTGAGTAAGCAAGTGGGTCCTCAAGTTGCCCTTTTGAGAACATGAATATAAGCATTCGGAACACGAGAAAGGTTTTTCTCTACTGTGAGTCAGCATGTGAGTTTTCAGAGAGCTCTTTTGAGAACATGAGTAGTTGCACTTTGAACATGAAAACGGTTTTTCATTACTGTGAGTCAGGATGTGCCTCGTCAGGAGGCTCTTTTTATGAAACGAATATTTGCACTCAGAACATGAAAAGCGTTTTTCTCCACCGTGAATGTGCATGTGGCTCGTCAGATAGCTCTTTTGACTAAATGAATAGTTGCATTTAGAACATGTAAAAGGTTTTTCTCCACTGTGAGTCAGCATGTGGATTCTCAGATGGTCCATTCTATAACAAGAATAGTAGCACTCTGAACACGAAAAGGGTTTTTCCCCACCGTGAGTCAGTTTGTGTATCGTCAGATGGCCCTTTTTAGAACATGAATAGTTGCACTCAGAACATGAAAAAGGTTTTTCTCCACTATGGATAAAAAAGTGCATTTCTAAATGCGTCTTACGAGAGCAGGCGTAGTTACAACGGGAGCAACAGAATCGTTTTTTCGCATGATGTGTCTTCAGATCTGTCAACGAAATTAAAGAAAATTAAAATACAGGACAGCAAACTTCCTAGAAATGTCGAAGAAAAACGATAGTGATGATTGCGGAATCTTACGAAGGAAATCGGTTTTACCTGAAGTCAGATTAATTCTTCCGAAACGTTCCAAGCATTCTTTTTTAACATCTGACAGGTCAATGTCAATTTCCATATAAGGAAATTCACCTTCATCTTCTTCTAGTGATCCTGGTTCTGTCTTGATGGAAACTGTCTCCACATTAGTGTTACCTGGAAAGACAAAAAAACAATACGTAGTTACATTAATCACTCTTACACAACCACATTTTTCACTCACATTAAACAACTTTTAAAAATATATTTAAGTCACAATTTGGGAGTCGGGAATGGGTACCGCCGCCCCGGGAACCTTTATTAGATAACCAACGCCACTGCCACAGATCACCCCAAGTGGTTCGCTGCGTTTGGTGATTTGGTGAGGGGTGCCCACGTTCATGAGGTGAAGTTTGTCTATATCTTAGGAGGCAGATGACCAAGATTCACTGAACTCCAGATACCTAAATGAATCACTGAATCCCACGCCTTAAACCCTTTTACTTCTCAGAACTCTCCTCTCCTTCCTTCCCCTCCACACAGCATCCCCAAAGATGACATAGGCCCTGAGGGAAATTATTTTCATCAGGTCCTTCTGTATGAAGCTCATGTAAAAAAAAAAAAAATAGAAACAATGTATGTGCGCATACATAAATTAACGCACATACGACGTACTTGACTTACTTACCATTACTTTGAGTAGAAGATATAGACGAATATTTGGTCTCCGGTGATTTTTTTTACTACATTTTTTCTCTAATTTACATGCCGTCATTGGTCTCTTTTATGTTTTAAGTTTAAAAACAAACATAAAACACGCCACCAATGACAAAATCTCTCAATTTTTTCCTCAAATAAACTCAGGAATCACTGGTTAAGTAATTATTAATAACCTCTCCTTTGTAATATTTTGTATTTGATCTTATTTGTCTATACTTTTTTGTCTTTTGTTCATTTTATTATTAATCGTATCCTGACGAAGAAAACATAGTTTTCGAAACATGTGGATAATGTTAATAATAAAGTGGTGCATACTTTGTTTTAATTTGTTTTCAATATATCAATAATGACGCCACAAAGTGTATTTGCGAAGTTTGAAGAAGCAAAGATACTATTGATTAATTATGTAAAAGCAGATAATTTGAAAAGAGATTAGAAAGTCAATTTAAGAAATAAGAATGATAGCAGATGTCGGTTTAAAGCAATGACACTTCTAGAAGGAATAACCCACCTCTAATGCGCGTTCAGTGGTTTCATTGTTTTTAGTCAACGGAATGAGGTATTCTTCTATCAAAATGTACGTTTTTTTATTTTATAATAAGTTATATATTTTCTATCACGTCCCAAAGAAGATTAGTTAAAACTCTGAGAATAAAGATTTTTTTTTGAAACATTTAACAAAGGGTAACAATTATTATAAGCAATAATTATCAGCCTGAAACACTCATCCACATTGAAAAATCTTCCGAGAAAAGATACATGACGCCAACGGGACTTTCTGATTGCCGGTCAGCTTGTCTCCCAATTGAGCTATGGCGGCTTATCTTGTACCCGCCAAATGATTCAATATATACTAGTGTTTCATTCAACAATTACTGCTTATTATATTTTTTCCACCTGAAAACAACCAACTTTATTTTAAATTGGGAGAGCAGCTGACCGGCATTCAGAAGGACACGGGTTCATGTCCCGTTGGCGTCATGTATCTTTTCTCGGAAGATTTTTCAATGTGGATGAGTGTTTCAGGCTGATAATTATTGCTTATAATAATTGTTACCCTTTGTGCTATGCATAAAAAATCTTGTCATAAACGTTAGTTTAACAATTAAAAATAATAATTAACATTTAACAAGGTTACAATTTTACAAAATAATATAACATCAATATTTCAATCACTCTCCTAATAAAGCAGCTGCTTGTGTTTAGGAGAGGACAACTAAATACTTTTACATTTGTTTAAATTAAAACAAAAAATTTAAGTAATTAAACAAAAAATATTAGTGATTGTTCAGGGTCTCAACTTCCGCTCTCCTGACAAAGCAATCCGGCGTGGTAACACCAGATTCCAAGGGAAGTGTGGCTGGAGTAACTCTTCAATAATAACTGAATATTTGGTCTTTATTCAAACAATAAAAGACCCGTAGGGTAGCTCATGTACTGTGAGCCCAATGATGCTATCTCTCTCCGCGGTTTTATAACCCACATGAAGTGAAAACCTGGCAGCAGACGTTTTGCCAAAAACGACCCGCCCAAGACGGATGGTAACAAGAGAAGAAGGAATTAAAAAATCCGTGGCAATACGAAATCGCCCTGGCAATTGCCAACACAAAAAATGTTGCCACAACCATTAGGGTGACCATCACAAATATTAATATTTCAGTACCTGAAATCTTAACAGTGATTTTATAAGAAAATACATATAAAAGTAATAAAATAGGTTACTTAATAAATGATTCAAAGAATTGATAAGGCAAAAACATATTTCTAAACAATAAGTTAAGTTATGAGGTGGTACTAGAGTATTTTAATTAATTTTTTAATTTAATTTATGGGAGCAATATAAATTAAAATTAGCATAGTATGGCAGTTTCCTGCAAAGATACATTTTAAGATAAATCCAAATAAGCTTATGTATGGCAAGAGACGGCGCCGCGACGCGACGTTGCGAATAAGGAAAGCATATTTGCTGTCTACGTGTAATTTCAAAACGGACATGGTATCCGAACAGGGGCGGTTTTAAACTTTTCGTGATTAAGAGTGTTAAGATTGAAAACACGACATTTTTCAGGTTATTAAGGCTGAATATGAATTTATTTATTTTATTTCAAAATATAATTTTTTGTGTGAAGATTTTTCAGTTTGGGTAGGCTCAACCACCCGCAAATAAAGAATCTTCAGAAAAAATTGGAATATTGAAAAACTAAATTCCTAGTCTCCATGATTTTTTATTTTTTTTTTAATTTTCTTTATTCATTTTGTTTATTACAGGATTGTTTTACATGGTATTTCGACTACCAAGCTAGGCAAATGCCCGTATTATGGTAGTCGAGATTCATAAGATGTTATATTAAGTATATAATATTAATAATCATCCATATATATGTAGATGAAAGTACCAACATATAGCATACATATTAAGGAAAATATTCATACTAGTATTAGGTACATGATCACATACAGGAAAGGAGTTAAACTAGGTGAATCTTGTATAAATAAAAACAAAATAGAATAAAAAATAAAAATAAAAGTAACAAATAATAATATTTAAAGGATTATAGAAATAAAAAATAAGAATAAATATGTAAATCATCTATACAGATGTACAATGATAGTCTTAGACCCCAAAAACAACAGCAAGTATTCCTAGGCAGCATATGAAATGGACGAACACTGTCAAAAAATATTTTTAAAAAAATTTATCTCCATTTTTACACCAAAATAATATTTCAGAAATTAAAGATATCATGTTTTGTTGCGTAATGCTTGTAGACAAATTTAGTATTGAATAAACTTGCACCGTTTCAACCTAGAGGTAGATTAAATGGAAGACGTCGTGACCATGGCATTTATACCAACAATACAGGTAGGAGTACAGTCCCAGCTGTTCCGGGATGCAGTCTGCAAGGGAAATCATCCTCCGACAGGAGAGGGCATCGGAAAAAGTAAGTAGCTTACCTCGACTTATGCCGATCCTTTCCAGGTGAACGGAACATTCCCTTTTAATCTTCGGATAGTCAATATCTATTTCAGAGTAAGCGCCACATTCTTGCGCATGTTCCTCTGCCGCTAGAGTCACCGGTTCACACTTGTCTTCTGTCTCCTGTTTGACAATCCCGTACTGCAATGTTGCATCACAGTGGGATGTTGAACTCCCGTCTTCGGGGATTGTCTCCGGTTCAGACTTTATTACATCGAAATCCGAGGTCAAGAGATCCATTTTAGGTAAACAGATTATTAAATCTGATAACCTAGAAAAATAAATCCATCACTTTCATAACGTACCCCTAAACAACCTTTGCCGTGAACGTCAAAAATGTAATTTGAAGTTTTGTATATGAATATATATACGAGCAAAAATGATCGTAGAAGTTTTGCCAACTGATTGCATCAACTGTACTGTTACGTACTGAAGCTATCTAGCCTAGCAGGCTTTGAATTTACAAATGATGCGTCTAAAAATACCAAAGAATGTAATGTTAGTTAGTTTTGTCTTATGACAATCTGGTTGCGGGAATCATTACGGAGTAATGAAATAAATGCTCGGGGGACATTAATTATTTGACTTACCGCTTCAATTGGGCGATTACAATACAATTGTAATACCTGACGACACCTGGACCTAGCCAATAGATTACTGGGACCGAGCGTACAAGGTCCGTAAAATGAAGTGATCTGTGATACCTGACAGGTAGGTGTAGTGTTGCCATAAAGCTAAATTCAAACCATAGAAACAATGCATATCTTAGTAAAAATGTTTAGGAAAAAATGACGCTGGCATCCGTTTTTGGACGGCAACACCAAAGGTTGGTGGAAAACGTTATTATTTCGGGGTTAAAAGCCATTGGGAAAAACACTAGATTCACTTATAAAGAGCAGCGAAGTTAACGATATCTTTTGGTTTTGTTATTTATTATAATTTTTGGGAGGAATGCAGATCCCGCTGTTACCCGATGTAAGAACGGCTGTATCTCCCTCAATTTTGCCGAGCGCGCCTTAATTTCTTTTTTATTCAACTTTTCCACACTTTTCCCATCTAGAAAGTGCATTTATATTAAAATCCTCCACATTTGGCGGGATCTGCATTTCGCCCTAATTTTTTAATGAATCTAAAATAATGTTCTCGCTTTGTTCGGACATACGCACGAGTCGGATTTAATTCATAAAATGTAGATTTTTTAAATAGTTACAACGTGGTAAGTATTCAGTTGTGAATCGTAAAAAAAAATAGAGGAAGCCCGAGAAAGACGCGAGGGCTTCCAACGGCGCTGGCTGTTTCAGATAACGCAGTCGTGTATGCATATTGGTCCTAGTGTAGCTACAAAATAAATGTCGCAAGCATCTTAAATTAAATTATGAATAGTTTCTACAGTTTGATTCTTGGTTATTTGTGATCCCTCCCTCCTACAAGAATAGCGTCTGACCTGTGTTCACTACTTCCTCTTGCCAAAACGACCCCAAAATCAGCATCCCCAAAGAAGACTAAAGCCCTTAGAGAAATCATTTTTCTCTAAGCCTCCTGTGAGAAGTTGTGTAAAAAAAAAACATTTTCATTAAAAAAATAGATTGCATACAAATCATTTCAAATGTTTCCAAGATGGCAGCCAATTTTTTACCCTTGTTTCGGCTTCAATGTCATTCGCACAAAATCGCACTAATATTTTGTCCGGGCCACTTTACAAATAATGTTGATAAAAAAGAGCCCAATTTATTCCAGCTCGCGCCATTATTATAAAATATTTACCATTTATCTTTTATCTTAATATATAAAACAAAGTCGGGTTAGTTACACTATTTATAAGTCGAGAAAGGCTGTACCGATTTTGATGATCTTTGATTTGTTGGATTTGTCTCCGCTCCGGATAACAGAATAACTAATAAAACATCGCAAGAATTCACGAAAAATAAAGTTATGAAGAAAATTCATTTCTTCATACATTTTGTATAGAACGAATTCTCACATTTTGAAAGAACTGCAGCAATATTGTGATAGGTATAATATTGAACTGCGCGTGAATTTCAAAAATTCGAAAACGTCAAATGTCAATGCGCTGATTGTTTTGCATTTGTTCTTAATCATATAATGCTGCCCCTCTTTCTTACACACTAAATGTCAATAGTCGAAAAGGAGAAAAACGGTGAACGTATGTCTGCAACCCCTCCAAAATAAAAATACAATAATAATAAATCTCTGAAATGAAACGCATTTTGTTTCACATAAGTTCCGCACAGGAGGCCCTGGGGAAAATAATTTCACTCAGGACCTATGTCATCTGAGGTGATGCTATGTGGAGGGTCTTTTTAAGGAAGGGGAGGATAGGAAGTTCTGGGAAGAAAAAAGGAATGAGGGGTGGGTAGGAATCTGGGGGTCAGTGTGTCCGGGAGTGACGGACTTATGAATCCAATCCTCCACTGCGGTGCAAGGCAATGGGTCGAGAGAGTCCGGCTGGAAAGGTCAAAAGGCCTTCCTCAACCAGTATCTCTCAATCCGTCCCGCTACGCAGCAGGTGACCCGGACAAACTTCACCCAATGAACTCGGACACCCCTGCTAAATCACCAAACGTAGCGAACCACTTGGGGTGACCTAAAGAAGAGGTGTTGGTTATCCAATAAATGGTTCCCGGAGCGGCGGCACCCGTACCCGCCTCCCAAATTCCCGTAATTAAGTGGAAAAGTAATAAAATCACAAACAAAAAAATCCGTACCCAATGACATCTCTGATACTGACAAAAACAAAACACGGACAGCTGCTCATCGATAATTGCTTCATTGTGTAATTTTAAATTTAATAAAAAAACTGAATTTAAATCTACAGTTATTGATTCTGAGGCGGTACGAAGTTCGGCGGGTCAGCTAGTATTATATAATCTACCAAAAAATGCTAATTTAAAAAAAAAGTAATTTCAATTTACGTCGCCTGTTTTTCCACATGAATATTAATGTTTATTTAAAATATAATATACCTATTGCAATGTTCACGATTTTATCATTTATTTTGAAAAATCCTACGAAAACGTTATAAACGGCAAAGATAGGTGAATTCATTGGCTTTATATAACTATTATCAGTTTGCTTGTCTCCATATTAAAATTCAGAGATATGAAATTTTAAGGTGGGCTGAAAATATTCAAAACAGTACCAAAAAAATTCGAGCGATCCGAGACAAAATTTCAATTTCCGCTGTCGCTCCAGTGGCTAAACAAAAAAACCTCTTAAATATTTAACCAAAACTTGAAATTCACTCAGTTTAGTAATGGAGAGCGTAATAAAAATTACCTGTATGTTTTTCTTCAGAATATTTTGCAAACATCATAATCAGACTTCTATGTATTTGCCTGAATTGGATCTTATGACCTCGGATTTCGTTGTCATAAAGTCTGAACCGGAAACAATCCCCGAAGAAGGGAGTTCAACATCCCGCTGTGATGCAATATTGCAGTACGGGATTGTCAAACAGGAGACAGAAGACACGTGTGAAGTTAGTGTGAACCATAAATAAACCAAACCACTCACTAGATCGAAAACTTCGGGCTTTTTGTATGGAAAAAGTTTCGACATGTTGAATAATTTTCGTTATTTGTTTTTGGGGTGTTATGCCGTGTTGCGCTACCTCCTTCTTTAGCCAACGTTTCGGACATCGTTGCAGTGTCCATCATCAGGGCAGATCCGGTAGAGGCATAACACCCCAAAAACAAATAACGAAAATGCTTTTGGCCGTGAAAATCTTAAAACTTATTTTGAATAATCTTTATAATCAGTTTCTTAGCTTTAACCTTTTCGTCCCGGAAAGAAAAAAATCACACTCGATCCGAAGCGGGGTCACTAGGGTCCCCCAATTTGATTTGCCTATTAAAGGGTGTTAATGATATATTTTTTTGTAATTTGTTTTGGTAATAATTAGAGGGAAGTATATGCATCATATTTCAGTAGTCATTATCAAAATCGTTTGATAAATAAAGTCATAATTAATTTTGTAACGAATTTAGACCATAACGCGTATTTTTCCATAGAAAACAGAGAAGGCGGGCCGATTGGCGATTACATCGCCCGAGTCCATGGCTACTTTGTTGCACAGGATGATCTGTAAATGATGGACATTTTGTATTTAAATTTTTTAGCTGTTGAAAAATATTACCTATTACTAAACTAGTTACGGATGTTAAGTGTTTTGAAACTTATAGTATATCTAAAAATTTAATGTAGGTATTAAAGTTGATCTCCCAATTTATAATTGCTGTTGTTATATTCTTATCATAAATAATGCATTTGTGTGTATTATAGGTAGATATTGAGTTTATAGTTTTTACTATTTTATTTATATATTTTTAACGGTGAATGGTTTTGTCCTGCAGAGGACATCAAATAAACGCAGTCTGGCAACTCTGTCGATGTCTAAAATAAAAACGATTTTTGGAAAATAGTTAAATAGGTTTGGTGACTTACCAGGGGTGCCCAAGTTTAAGAGGTTTAAATATATCTTGGTGGCGGATACGTCTGCCTACCTTATGCGTGGCGGGCCGGATCGAGAGAGACTGGTTGAGGTAGGCATTATGAACTCTCCAGCTGGACTCTCTCGACTCATCCCCTCGCATCGTCGATGGAGAGATGGATTCATCACACCTGAACACACTGTCCCCTTGATTCCTTCCCAACCCTCATATTTTATTCCTTTCCAGAACTTCCTCTCCTCTGTTTCCTTAAAAATACCCTCCACACAGCAACCCCTTGAAATTATTTAATAGGGAAGCAACCCTAAGTCAAATAATTCCCCTCAGGGCCTATGTCATCTTTGGGGATGCTGTGTGGTGGGTTTCTTTTTATGAAAAGAAGAAGAGGAAGGCCGGGGAAGGAAAGGGATATGAGAGGTGGGTAGGAATCTGGGGGTCAGTGTGTCCAGGAGTGATGGACGGATGAATGCATCCCTCCCACTGCGGTGCAAGGCGTTATTCCGAGAGAATCCTGATGGAGATATCAAAAGGTCGCCATCAAGATTAAGATTTTGGAGATGGGTATGGGTACCGCCGCCCCGGGAACCATTTATTGGGTAACCAACACATCTGCGATAGGTCACTCCAAGTCGTTCGCTTGGTTTGGCGACTTAGCAGGGGTGCCCGGGTTCATAGGGTGAGGATTATCCGGGTCTTGGCAGCGGATGCATTTCTGCCCACCAGCTGCATGGCAGGCCGGATTGGTAGAGAGTGTTGAGGGAGTGTTGAGGGAGAACTTCCTCTCCTTCCTTTCCTAAAAATACCCTTCACACAGCATCCCAAAAGATGACATAGGCCCTGAGGGAAATTATTTTCCTCAGGGCCTCCTATGTTGAGCTAATGAAAACGTAAACAGTCTTTCCTGATCCATCCTGCCATGCAGCTGGTGGGTAGACGCATCCGCCAACAAGACCCCGACAAACCTCACCCCATGAACCCGGGCACCCCTGCTTAGTCATCAAACATAGCTAACCACTTGGGGTGACCTATGGCAGAGGTGTTGGTTATCCAATAATGGTTCTCAGGGCGGCGGTACACAAATCCGCCTCCTAAATGAAATTTTACAAACTTATCTAAACAAGTTTGCAATTTAAACCGAAAACCCAATTTAACAATATTTATTCAATGTAGACTTTAACAATCCTGTACTTTCTTCAAGTTCACTTTTACAAATTAATTCAACCAATTAAATAATGTAATTGTCTCTTTCTGATATATTTGTATTTCACACGACAAACAGAGACGGGTATAATTTTAGTGATGTTTCTAAAAATTGTAAATTCTGCTTTTTACCGGAAATGTCCTAGACGGAATAATCTGGGGAAAAAATTCGGTTTACGGGAGATGGTCCTAGATATTTTTTTTTATTTTTTTTTATACTAACTATGGGCCGGAAAATCCGAATCTGAAAGAATTAGGCGGCGGCAAGCAATATTAACTGAATTACACGACTTTAAAATTTTTTATACACACACAGGAAAATAGCCATTTTGGAAGCATTCTGATTCCTAGAAAATCAAACTAGTTATTTTTATACTAACTATGGGCCGGGGAATCCGAATCTGAAAGAATTAGGCGGCGGCAAGCAATATTAACTGAATTACACGACTTTAAAATTTTCTATACACACACACACATGAAAATAGTCATTTTGGAAGCATTTTGACACACGAAGTACGAAGATCATAGAAAAACAAGATAACATAGATGATTTTACCACACAAAATTAAGTGTTGCCATTAAGCAGTAATATCAATAACGTAAAATAACATGTTTATATTTTAAGTACTTATTTTTTATAAATTTTACTCACTTTTGTATCACAATACATGTTACATAAACCCAGCGTAGCTGCTAAACTACTTGAAAACAGGGATTTTTTTTGCCGTGACGCGAGCAGGCGGTATAAAGGGGCACAAACCATGTTACACAAACCTAGCGTAGCCGCTAAACTACTTGAAAACAGGGATGTTTTTTTGCCGTGACGCGAGCAGGCGGTATCCCTGTTTTCAAGTAGTTTAGCGGCTACGCTAGGTTTGTGTAACATGGTTTGTGCCCCTTTATACCGCCTGCTCGCGTCACGGCAAAAAAACATCCCTGTTTTCAAGTAGTTTAGCGGCTACGCTAGGTTTGTGTAACATGGTTTGTGCCCCTTTATACCGCCTACTCGCGTCACGGCAAAAAAACATCCCTGTTTACACAAATTAAACATATAACATTTATTTGCCACGCCGGGATTCGATCCCGCGACCATCGGAATGCGAGTCAAGCGCCTTACCCGCCTTACCGCTGCACTAAGCCGGCCGTCATGTGTTCGCCAGCATTTGGTGTTGCCGCATAGAAAACGTTTTTAGCGCCCACTTTTATCTATACATTTTTTCGGGAAATAAGGATTATCTATGGTTTTATTTTTGGTTTTTGGCAACACTTGACGACCTCCGTAGTCCAGTGGCTAAGACTCTTGACTCACATTCCGGAGGTCGCGGGTTCGAACCCGGCATGAGCAAATAAATTTTATTTGATTAATTTGTGTTAATTCACAATTAATTCATTTAAAATAATATATAGTATATTTGCGGCATGTTCCAGAGTGGAAGATACTATTAGTATCGCCCTGGTGTAAGACCACCATTCAGAATTGAAACGTTGCTTGAAAATGGCTTTAGCCGTGTTTAGTAACTAGATCTGAATAGCCAGGTACTTCCCAACCTTCCTCTTCCCCACCTCCTTCCCCTCCCCACTACCTTCAACCTCACAACATACCCCAATTGGGGATGCCATAGTCTCACTGGCTCCAGACGGGAGCAGTTGAGATTATTGTGCGGTATTCACTGTAAAAAAAAAAAAAAAAAAAAAAAACACTTTACCTACCTGCCACGCGTCACCGCATTGCGTGGACCTGCTAGATTCGTTTAACCTCATGTTATAATTTTATTGTAATCGCCCAATCGAAGCGGTAAGTCCAATGATTAATGTCCCACAAGCATTTATTTCATTAATCTGTAATGAATTCCACAACCAGATTGTTTAAACAAAAGATATCCAACTAACATTTCAAGCTTTTGTTTTTTTTGATGAATTATTTATTTTGCTAAAGCCTACGAAGGTAACCGACGAGTTCATCGAAAATCAATACATCGAAAGCAAATTCATCGAAAATCAATTCATCGAATGATCAATTTATCGAATCACCAATTCATCGAATGATCAATTTATCGAATCACCAATTCATCGAAAAACATTTTTTTGTAGATATTAAAGCTGTCAAAATTAAACACCCACAAATGTATGTTTAACCGAGTTAAATTTGTTTAGCAACTGTCAGTTTCGTAGTGACAATGTAAAATTTATAGGTTATCTCTTCGATTTCCGATTGTCTGTTACTGAAAAAGTCTA
Source organism: Limnephilus marmoratus (assembly GCA_917880885.1). Lineage (NCBI taxonomy): Eukaryota > Metazoa > Arthropoda > Insecta > Trichoptera > Limnephilidae > Limnephilus > Limnephilus marmoratus. Next base: position 15,597,257 of record OU862907.1, on the reverse strand, counting down.
TCTAATTAATTTGTATTCACGATTGACATTTGGGATTTGTATTCTGACGATGACGAAGAAATTATAGATTTTATAAGTACCTAGACAGTTTGTAGTGATAGAAGTAAACACAAGAACAAATTTATTTGATACACTCTGTGCCAAAAAGTTTCATAGAAGATTTCGTCTCCGTAAAGAAACGACATCATTATTAGTGCAAGAAATTGAACCTCAGCTAAATTTCAACACCAATAAAAACAATGCTGTGACACCTAAGAATCAAGTATTATGCACATTGAGATTTTATGCAACAGAGAGTCAATTAATTACAAGTGGCGACGTGATTGGCGTCGACGAGTCCACAGTTTGTCGCATAGTACACCTTGTTACCCATGCCATCGCTTTTCTGAATAAAAAAATTATCAAGATGCCTAATAATTCTGAGAAGCGGCAGAGAATAGCAGTAGAATTTTACAGAATAACGAAATTTCCTCGAGTATGTGGCGCCATTGATGGCACTCATATGCGCTTATTGTCTCCTGGCGGAAGTATGGCAGAGATTTTCAGGAATAGAAAAGGGTAGGTGTAAGTATTTTTCTATTATTACGCAGTGTGTAGCTGCAGCTGATTTACAATTCCTCGATGTTGTGGAACGGTGGCATAGATCTGCCCATGATTCTAATATAAGGGACAATTCTGCCTTGAAAAGAAGTTTTCTTCAGAGAAAATTTGACAACAAAGTATTGTTAGGTGAAAGTGGTTATGTTCAAACCAATTATTATATGATGACACCACTTACGGATGGTACTATACAAACGAGAGGACAAGAATTATACCAGGAGTCACAAATAAAGACAAAAAATGTTGTAAACAGTTCTGTGTTTTGAAGCATCGAAAACTTTTGAGGTGTCGTTTTATGTTATGACGCATTTATCGCGTTAGTATTGCATTTATAACATTCTAGTAACGTAAGTAGGTACTTTATGTTGCCAAAATTGGAGGAAAGCCATTTTCATGTTCTGAGTGTTGTTATAATTCCCCGCGAACAAACTCACTTAAAATTAAAACCAATGCTGTGTTCAGAATGCAAGGAAAAAATTCCAGGTGGGGTTTCATCTTGCTAAACGCGTTTCGTGGGAAACCATTCTCGTGTTTGAAATGCAGTTACAGATTATAGTTGAATTTGTGCTGCCAGTGTTGGAGGAAAGCAATTTCACATTCTGAGTTTAGTTTGAATTCCACGCGTAGAGATTCACCCTGTAATTAAAATCAGTTCTGTGTTAAGAACGCAAAAAAAATGTTAGGTGTGATTTGCTTTGCTAATGCGTTTCACATATTAGAAGTGTATTTATTAAATTCTAGTTGCGTAGTTTGTGCTTTCAGAAAAAGAGGAAAGCCATTTTCGTGATCTGAGTGTAGCTTTATTTCCCCGCATGCAAATTCAACCGAAATTAAAACTAGATCTGGGCTCAGAATGCAACGAAAAATTTCAGTGAAGGAGTAGTGATATATTTTGAAAGAAATCATTCTGGTGTTCAAAGTGCAGTTAGAAAATTCTGGTTGCAGACAATGTGCAGCCAGAATTGCAGGAAAATCATTTGTATGTTCTGAATGTAGCTATAATTAAGGACTGTAGGCAGTAATGTATCTAGTTTTTTTTATTTGTTTCAGTAAAGTCCGTTTTTTGCTTCGAATGTGGGATATCTAAGAATTCACTTGCGGACTCATAGCGTAGAAAAACTTTTTCATGTTCCGGCTGCAACTATTCATGTACTATGCAGAGAAATCTAAAAATTACATGTTTACCCACAGTAGACCAAACCATTTTCTTGTCCCGAATGCAATTATACAAGTTCTCAAGAGGAGGATTTATAATCCACAGTACGATTTACAGATGAGAAAACCTTTTTTAAGTCCTAAATGAAACTGTTCTCAAAAGGGAAATCTAAGAAGTCACTTGCTGACTCATAGTGGAGAAAAACCTTTTTCATGTTCCGACTGCAACTATTCATGTATTATGAAGATACATCCAAAAATCACGTGTTTACCAACAGTGAACAAAAACCATTTTCTTGTCCTAAATGCAGTTATACAAGTTCTCGAAAGGAAGATTTAAAAATCCACAGTACGATTCACAGAAGAGAAAACCTTTTTCAAGTCCTAAATGAAACTGTTCTCAAAAGGGATGTCTAAGAAGTCACTTACTGACTCATAAAAGAGAAAAACCTTTTTCACGTTCCGACTGCAACTATTCATGTACTATGAAGATAAACCTTAAAATCACACGTTTACCCACAGTGGACAAAAACTATTTTCTTGTCCCGTATGCAGTTATACAAGTTCTCAAGAATGGAGTTTAACAACAACCCAAACTGATTATGTGGACAAATGGGTTCAATTATTCAAACATTTTCACGAGCAACACATTGATGCACCTAGTCTGATTAAATTTTTTTTTTTTTTTTATTTCATACAATTTTAGAAAGTACACTGTTATGTTTTTTTTTCTTGATTACCATACTAGGCTAATGCCCGTGTTAAGGTAATCATACATGATATAAGTTATGCAGTGTGAAAACTAGAACAAAATATAGGTTTGAAATAGAAATTATAAGATATTAGAAACAAGAGAAAGAAAAAAGATAAAATATTTAAGGTAAAATATAACAAGATATATTATGTATACGTAAGCACACACACATACATATGCATATACACACATAAATACATATAAATGCATACAAACAAACATATATATATATATAAATACATACAAACACACATATATATATATACATACATACATGTATATAAAGGATTATAAAGAAGAAGATCTTTTAAAGAAGTTAAAAATAAAATACTATAAAATATAAAATACTAAGAAGTAAGATTTAAATATGTTATTTTTTTTATTTATATGGTATTTTTTTATGAAAGCTAAAATTTTTACTGGAGATTTGTCAAGATAGGTAAATAATGGTCTAGAAGAGTATATATTTAAATTAGATTTCAGTGAAGTCAGGTTGGAAAAAGATGTGAAGTATGATATTTTATTTAGTTAATTTAATTATTTTCTTTTCTTTTATAATGATTAGGAAGTCATATATTCTTTAAAGAAATCTCGTCCCCTTTCGAATATCCAATTTTGAACACGAGTAGTAAAAAGAGGTATGGTAATATTTGATTTTATATCGGTGCTCAATGCATTGTATATTTTGGGGGCAATGAACCAAAATTGTCGGTGAGCGAATGTGGTTCTAGTTTTTGGGACCACGCATCCCAGGTTTGATGAAAAGCGGGTTTGGGCTTGATGTTGTGGAGCCACCAGTAGGTTATTTTTCCGTATGTAGGATAGGCTTGTCTTGGTGAATAGTTGACGAATATCTAAGACCCTAAATTTAGTAAATAGCACATTAGAGGGGTGGGTAGGTTGGCATTTAAATATGATTCTCAGTATAAGTTTTTCAACTGTAATTATTGGATTAATGACGGATTCTGTGCAACCACCCCATCCCAAAATACCGTATGTTGCAATGGATTGAAAAGGGGCAAAATATACGCTTCTAAGGGTTTTTAGGTCTAAGATGGATCTAAGAGAGCAGAATATATGGCAGAGCTTACGGAGTCTTTTCACTGTGTCACTTATGCGTGCTTCCCAACGTAGTTGGTCATCTATGATTATGCCCAGATATTTAACTTCCTTAGATGATTTAAGGGTAGGACACGTGCAATTTGTAATAGGTGGGGTTCCGGGTGGCGTATTTACAAAACCTATACCGATTCAGTCGCGGTAACGACAATTTACATTTTAAATATACCTCTATATTGGTTATTTTTTATCACATTGCAAAAACAAAAAATGTTCTAAAATCTAGATAAAATAATCTTTCTGATGTGTATATTAGAAATAATAATTTTATTTCTTAATATTTAAATTTTAATATTATTCCCATATATTGTAAATACACCTCTATATTGAAAATTTTTATCACTTTGCAAAAACAAAAAAATGTTCTAAAATTTAGATAAAATAATCTTTCCAATGTGTATATTAGAAATTAATAATTTTATTTCTAAATATTTAAATTTTGATATTGAAAATTTAAAGTGACTCAAACGCGTTAGGGATTGTAAATACGCTTCCGGGTGGGTGTGGGTGCATGTTTAGTGAACACGAGTGAATTATTGGTTTAGGGCAGTTGTTGGGAAAATTATGTTTTGTTTTATTTATCATTGCAGACATTATATAAACGTTATAATTATTATATAGCAAGCAATTAGCACATACAAAAATATATATTACTGTAAACATCGTAACGCATTTAGTAAGTACATATTTCGTCAGTGGCTACGCGCCTCAGCGAGCAGTTCGGACGAGTAATCATAATAATTTTATTCAGTCAATACCAGCCGAGAAATAAGTACATCTATTGCTAACGGTAATAAGCGATTAATAAATCAATAATATTATATTTTTAATGCATTTCAGCATTTTGATAAGTTTTATTATTTTTTTCTGTGCAATACTTTTTATGTTATACAACAATGAATTAAATCATGTACAATATAAAAGCACTATTTAAAAACAATTACTCACGGAAATTTGTTTTAAAAATATATATAGGTACAAGTATACTTTTAACTTGATAAAAGAACAATTATATAAATACGTTCTAATGTTATCCGGTAGACGCTGGGGGGGAGGCATTGAGCCGAAACGAACAACAATAATAATTCAATTTCGATTTTACAGACTGGTATCACTTAGCACCGCTTCCCGGTCTATTGCATGACGATGCAAAACCATTCCGGTTTCAACGTTCGTTCCGTCCTACTGCCTTTTCTCTAGGCGAGATAATTATTAAATCTGTGTCAACTTATTGTAATGCAAAGTTTCTTCTAAATATATTTACATCACGCAAATCAAGAGTTATTATTGAAAATCTCCACTACACACGCAATCAGTTATCAGACATGGTAAAGGGCTGTAAACTGCCAAACCCTGGCTTAGAATATCTAAACATAATCCCTTTGCCAAACTGGTGACCCGATTTATATGGATTATAGTAAAGCTTTTGTAAAAGGTTTGCCATTAAATTCTTATAAATAAATTGTCAAAACTAGGACTAAGTGGTAAATTATCACGCTAGGTTTAAAATTATTTATCAAAATGACTACTTACTGTCTCTATTAATACAATGTCTGCCCAAACAAAAAGATTATTTCTGTACCGTACGCCAAGCTATTTCAGTGTTTTTTTATGTTGTCATTTAAATTATTAATCTTTATAGCATTGTCCTTGCCCTTGAGGGCTTTGTTTATATTAGAGAGGAATAACTGATATCTATACTACATACTTGATACAATATTTATCCTCAAGTGTGTCCCGTAATCTATTTTTGAGAAAAATATTAAACGGACAGAGTAATAATTGGAACCGTCGAGCGGCCATAGCAGTGTCTCACTAAAACAAAACAAAAAACAAACAGAAATATAATACACTTACGTCATCTCATAATCCTATCAATGGTGTTGGACAACGATACTCCAACTGTTTTTAAATTTGATATAGCACTACCTTATATTGAATTTCATTTACATCACATTTTCTAGATTTATAATTAATATTCTTTTTTCTCGTGGAATATTGTTGACATGGCAGAACATATTGTAGTAACCACATTTATACTTTGTAACTTTTCTTGTTTTCGGTCAAAGTATTGTGTTTGAGCAAACATAATAGTTTTTCTTGTGTTTTTTTTATTCATGGCTGGTATAATTCTCGGCGTACTTATAGCTAGTTTCATTACTGCAATAAATACGTAGAGTTCATTAATCGATGGACCTTTAGAACTGCGAAGCGTTGAATGTTCAGAAATAAATTTATTTTGATATTATCTGTTTGTCTCCTTGACAATTTCGGAGATGTTATTTGTATTAGGATAACAATGGGTTCGCAGTTATCCCAGATGGAAAATAGTTAAATTAGTGGACATGGGGGTATAAAAATTCCAAAATTCACACTCTAATTTAACAGTAACTTCAGTCTCCATAGGTTAATCTTCGCTGTCAGTAAGTTGTGTCAAGATCGAGAACCAATTCTCTTCACTGAGATTTAGGGATATAAAAATTAATGTTTCTTTTTTTTTCAAAAATCTATTGTTCATACAAAACGAAATGACGAAACTAAATGTAAAAATAAACATGTAAATTTGCAGATACCATTTTAGATTTTCACGGCCAAAAGTATTTTTGTTATTAGTTTTTGGGGTATTATGCCGTGTTGCGCTACCTCCTTCTTTAGCCAACGTTTCAGACAGCGTTGCAGTGTTCATCATCAGGGCAGATGTGGACATGATGTGGCAGATCTGATGATGGACACTGCAACGCTGTCCAAAACGTTGGCTAAAGAAGGAGGTAGCGCAACACGGCAAAATTCCCCTAAAAACTAATAATAAAAATGTAAATTTGTCATTCAGAAATATATTTTCGAACACATTTTCGCCTAACATTAAAAAACCTTAAGAAGAACTACTCCGCTGGGAATGAGATAAGAACCTCGTGGTATCCACACACACGATCCTATAACGGCCAGGAGATCTAAAAAACCGGGTGAACAAATTTTTTTTTGTGTAAAGTAAACATTACAAATTGTGAATTTCTTGAGAGATGTCACGAAAGAGTTCATAATATTTTAATAAATAATATTTAGCAACATCTGCAGTTATATCTTCGAAATTTCATGCTCTAAAAATTCAATGGGCAATTTATATAAACGTAAATGGCAGTTCTGGCACGGATCGTTCTTACACCTATCGGTGTCTATGGCAGCGATAAGAAGAATGCTGGTCTCACGAACATGAAAAAGGTTTTTCTCCACTGTGAGTCAGCTTGTGGATCGTCAAATGGCGCTTTTGAGAACATAAATAGTTGCACTCGGAACAAAAAAAACGTTTTTCTCCACTGTGAGTCCGCTTGTGGATCGTCAAACTGTTTTTTTGAAAACATGAATAGTTGCACTCGGAACATGAAAAGGTTTTCGTCCACTGTGAGTCAGCATGTGCTTTGTCAGATTGCTCTTGAGAGAACATGAAAAGATGCATTCGGAACATGAAAAAGGTTTAGCTCCACTGTGAGTAAGCATGTGGCTATTCATACCGCTCTTTTTAAAACATGAATAGTTGCACCTGGAACAAGAAAATGGTTTTTCTCCACTATGAGTCAGCATGTGCCTCGAAAGATAGCTCTTTTGAGAACATGAATAGTTGCACTCGGAACATGTAAAAGGTTTTCCTCCCCTATGAGTTAGCATGTGGCTTGTCAGACTGCGTTTTTGAACACATGAATAGCTACACTCGTGACAGGAAAAAAGTTTTTCTCCACCGTGAGTCAGAGTGTGTTTTGTCAGATTGCTTTTTTCAAAACATGAATATTTACACTCGGAACATGAAAACGGTTTTTCTCCACTGTGAGTCAGCATGTGGCTCGTCAGACGACTCTTTTGACAACATGAATACTTACACTCGGAACATAAAAACGGTTTTTCTCCACTGTGAGTCAGCATGTGGCTCGTCAGACCACTCTTTCGAGAACATGAATACTTGCACTCGGAACAAGAAAAAGGTTTTTCTCCACTATGAGTCATCATGTGGCTGATCAGACTGCTCTTTTGGGAAAATAAATAATTGCACTCAGAACAAGAAAAACGTTTTTCTCCGCTATGAGTCAGCATGTGCCTCGTCACATGGCCTTTTTCAAAACTTGAATAGTTGCACTTAGAACATGAAATTGGTTTTTTCCCACTATGAGTCAGCATGTGCCTCGTCAGACTAACTTTTCGAGAAAATGAATAGCAACACTCTTGACACGAAAAAAGTTTTTCTCCACCGTGAGTCAGCGTGTGCCTCATCAGTTTTCTTTTTTCAGAACACGAATAGTTACACTCGGAACATGAAAACGGGGTTTCTCCACTGTGAGTCAGCTTGTGTTTCTTTAAATCTCCCTTGTGAGAACATGAATAGTTGCACTCGGTACATGAAAAAGGTTTTTCTCCACTGTGAGTCAGCATGTGGCTGATCAGATTGTACTTTTGAGAACATGAATAGTTGCACTCAGAACAACTAAAAGGTTTTTCTCCACTATGAGTCATCATGTGCATCGTCAGATGGCTCCTACGAGAAGATGAAAAATTGCACTCGGAACAAGAAAAAGGTTTAACTCCCCCATGAATCAGCATATGACTAGTCAGATAGTCATTTCGAAAACACGAATAGTTACACTCGGAACATGAAAAAGGTTTTTTTCCAGTATGTATAAACAAGTGCCTTTCTAAATGCGTCTTCTGAGAGAAGGAGTAGTTGCAACGGGAGCAACTGAATCGTTTTTCCACATGATGTATCTTCAGATCTGTCAAAGAAACGAAAAATTTAAACAAATAATGGACCGTAAACTTCATAGAAATGTAAAAGAAAAAGGATAGCGTGGATTGTGTGTAACATTTGCTGCTAGCGTCGTGAGCGATTCGCAAATTTCGCATGATTTGGTTGGCAGCATTGCACTCCGAAGGGGCGGCAGATGTTTCAAGATGCTTCGGAAAAAGTTCGGGCGCTTCAGTTGACGGGAGTACCACAGATCGAGCAGGTGTTTTTGTGTGACGGGCTGTTGTATGGCTGGACTCAAGACATTTTGGATCACGAGAAGTGAGATTTAAATTACTTATATTTTTAACAGATCGAGATTGTGCTTTATAGATTATTTTTAGGGATTACTGATTCATAAATATGTTACGTTTTACGTCACATTGGCGCGCTTCGGCTGAACCTGTCTATGTTTGTTTTTTCTCGCACGTGTTCGCGGTAGTGTTGTTCACGATTATCAAATGGTTTTTACATCTCGATCTGTTATTAATTTGATTCTCACTTTTCCTTGGGTTTATAACAGCCCGTCCCACGACTAACTTGCCGATCTGATATTTTTAATACATAGTTTCACACAGTTTTTTTGCCTTGGTTTCCGTCAACTCATCGGCGTTATTACGCTTTTAACTCATTTTGGCTGCTCAGTTCGCTGGCAGCATACATTATTTATTACTTTCTTAGAATTGGTGATTGCATGTGCATTGTCATTTTTCATGTCGTGTTGTTGCATGTATTCTAATAATTTTCTTTCTACCCTACAATCGAGAAATAGGTTATGGATGAAGGAGTAGGTACAAGAAGTAGAACAGCGGCAAAATTCATCATGGCGAAACAGGATGATACACCGGCGGGGTCCGGTTCAGCTTTGTCAATTCCGTCACTTCCGTCGTTTCCGGTTCACAAGTGGAACCTCACCTTTGATGGCTCTGCGGATGTCAGAAATTTCTTAGAACGGGTAGAAGAACTTGCTGTCGCTAGAAACGTAAGTTATGCTTCTCTTTTTTCTTCTGCAGTCGAATTGTTTTCAGGGCAGGCGCTACAATGGTTCAGAGTAAACCGCTCCGCTTTCTCATCTTGGGCGGACATTGTGGTTGCGTTAAAAAACGAATTTGAGCTTTTAGACCATGAAAAGAGGTTATTGGCACAAATAAGATTGACGTTTCAAGGTCAGAAAGAGAATTTTAGTTCTTTTATCACTCGTGTTCAATTGCTGAATAATCGTTTGTCCACTAGGTTGCCGGATGATGAGATCCTAGACATTTTGCGGAGTAATATGTTGCCAAGATATATTCAGAAACTTTCTCTTTCGGAGATCCCTGATTTGTTAACCTTAAAAAAATTAGGTAGGATGATTGAGTTGGCCGACAGCCGTTCAAACGACAGATCAAACACTAGTAATTCTCATCCTATTAATTATTCTAGTAACAAAGGTAATCAGAGGAATCACAGTAAATCTAATTTTTCTAGAAATAACTTTTCTGGTAATAGAGGCAATGAGAGGTATTCGAATGATTTACATTTGTCTAGGAACAACCATGCTGGCAATAGTAATAATAACAGAGATTGCAACAATTTGAATTTTTCTAGAAACAATTATTCTAACAATAGAGATGGTTATGTAAATTCTGCCGATCCTAATTTCAACTTCAGGAATAACCGTCGTGATTTTTCGAATGTTTTGCATAACCCGTCAAATGTGAATTCTAGGGAGGTGCACTGCTTTCGCTGCGGGCGTCCGGGGGTCAAGGCTCCTCTCTGCGGCTGCCGTCCTCAAAAAAACTGATGGCCCGTGAGGTCCTGTCGGTGGGCGCTATGACGTCTGCGTTTGCCGAGATTACTTCACGGGAATGGGTTTTGTGGCTGGATACCGTAAGAGATTTTTATAAGAATTTAAGGACTTCGAAGGAGGTGCGAGCGGCCAACAGGGACGGCCGTCCTTACATCTCTTTCCAAGTTTTGAGCACAGGCTACTCTGGTCTTCTAGACTCTGGGTCGCACGTTTCGATTTTAGGAAATAACTTTCATCGTAAATTTTTAGATTTAGGTTTCAATTTGTCAAAATTGGATTCTGATTTCGCTCTAGTATCGGCGACTGGTCATTCGGTTACCTGTTCTTACAAAATAGCTCTCCCGGTGCGTTTTGAAAATGTTGTTAGAACGTTCAATTTTGTTATTATGCCAGACATTAAATCTGACATTATTCTGGGTTGTGACTTTTGGAAAGTTTTCAACATCTGTCCTAAGATCTCAAAATTAATGTCTTGTAATGATTCTGTTAGTAGTGTTCGAGCATCGAATAGTATTGGGCTGGATAGTGAGAAAAATTTATCTCAATCCCAACGCTCCGTCTTGAACGTTGTAGTTCAGGAGTACATGGATTACTCAGGAGATCGGTTAGGCAGGACAGGGTTAGAACATCATGTCATAGACACGGGTGATGTGCCTCCTATCAAACAAAGGGTTTATCCCATTTCTCCGCACTTACTTCCGGAAGTACATAGGGAGCTTGACAGACTCCTAGAGTTAGGTGTGGTAGAACCGAGCAACAGCTCGTGGAATAATCCCATTGTTCTGGTACCTAAGAAAAATGGCACATTCAGGCTATGCCTCGACAGCAGACGCTTAAACGCCGTCTCGAAACGCGACGCCTACAATTTACCGTTAATCTCAGACATTCTCAATAGCTTGGGTGGTGCTCGTTTTCTATCAACTTTGGACTTAAATGATGCCTTTTTCCAAATTCCGCTAGACGAAAAGTCTAAGGAGAAAACCGCGTTCACGATACCCAAGCGAGGGTTGTTTCATTTCGTCACAATGCCGTTCGGTTTACATGGTGCTAGCTCCCGGATGATGCGGCTGATGGATAAAGTGTTAGGGCCTGAATTTGATGGCAAAGTCTTTTGTTACTTAGATGACATCATCATTATTAGTTCATCTTTCGAAGAACATATTTATCTCTTGAGGAAGGTTAAACAGAGACTACAGGCCGCCGGTCTTACGATTAATGTGCAGAAATCCGTTTTCTGCAGGGACTCACTCAAATACCTAGGTTTTGTCATTGATGATAAAGGTCTCCGCACAGATCCGGATAAAGTCAAGGCAATTGTTGATTTTCCGACCCCTTCGTCACAAAAGAGCTTACGTAGATTCATTGGGGTACTCTCGTGGTATAAGAGATTCATTTTCAATTTTTCTAGCATTGCTTCACCTTTGTATAATTTAACAAAGAAAGAATTCGCGGGTAAGAAATTTGTGTGGAATGATCAAGCGCAATTAGCATTCTCAAAACTTAAAAACATTCTTGTATCCGCTCCGGTTCTCGCATGTCCTGATTTCAAGAAACCATTCACGATTAGCGTAGATGCTTCAAATGTAGGGCTCGGAGCATGTCTTTCACAAATGGATGATAAGGGGTTAGAACACCCTATTTCTTTCATTTCAAGAACACTTTCTGCTCAAGAGAGGAACCACTCTACCACAGAAAGAGTGTTAAATGCTATGATTTTCGCGTTGGAAAAATTCAGGGGTTATATTGAGGGTTCGCCTATTCCGGTAAAGATTATAACAGACCACTACAGCCTGAAGTGGTTGACCAGCTTAAAATCGCCTTCAGGACGGCTCGCGCGCTGGGCGGTCAGGTTACAACAGTTCAATTTTGAAATTATTCATAGAAACGGTAAGGACAATGTAATTCCTGACGCGTTATCACGGGATCCTTTACAGGTTAATACGATCAGTCAAAATTTTTCTACATCGGACAAATGGTACGTCAAATTAAAGGAGAAAATTTTGGCAAATCCTGAGAAGTATCCGGCGTGGAGAATTACTAACGATAGGCTCTATAAACATATCCAGAGTATGGAGGCTTTACATAGGTCCTACGACTGGAAAGAGGTAGTTCCGAAGGAACTCAGGAATAGTTTAATTGTACAGCACCATGTTCCTCCTACTTGCGCCCACTTTGGGATTTTAAAAACCCTGAACAGAATTAGACACAAATATTATTGGCCTAAAATGTCTGCTGATGTAAAAGCTTTCATCGGTAAATGTCAGATATGCTTAGGTTACAAGAGTACTAATTTGTTACCGCCAGGTTTGATGGGAAATCCCAAATTGGTTCAGCGCCCTTGGCAAATGATTGCAACTGATTTACTGGGGCCTTATCCGAGTTCATACAAGAAAGGTTATACTTATCTCTTGGTAGTTTCTGATTTCTTTTCTAAGTACACGAGGCTGTTCCCGCTGAGGAAGGCTACTGGGTTGAATATTGCTTCCATTTTAGAGAATGAAATTTTCCTGAAGTTTGGAGTTCCGGACACCATTGTGTTGGACAATGGTCCTCAATACATTTCACGTGATATGAAAGCTTTAGCCAATAAGTTTCATATTCGTCACCTGTTTTATAACTGCAGATATCATCCTCAGAACAATCCTGTGGAACGTGTTAACAAGGTTTTGGTAGCAGCGCTTGGTTCGTATGTTGGATCTGACCACAGAACCTGGGCGAATCATCTTCCAGAAATTGAGTTAGCCATTAACACGGCAGTCCATGAAGTCACAGGTTACACTCCGTTTTTTCTCAACTTTGGCAGAGAGATCATCATTTCAGGAAAAGATTATTTAGGCACTGATTTCAATGCTGAAGAAATTACGTTTGCTAAGCGTGACTCTTGGGCGTCAGGTTTAGAAGAATTGAATGACATTTTTTCACAGGTACGGACATCGTTAAGGCAGTCATACGAACGGAACAAGCTGAACTACAACTTGCGTCGTAGAGATATTCAATTTAGGGTTGGGGAAACCGTATGGAGGCGATCATTCGTATTATCAGATGCAAGTAAACACTTTTCAGCAAAATTGGCACCTAAATTCATTAGGAGCAAGATTATTGGGAAAATTTCTCCAGTAGCATATCAGTTAGCTGACATGAATGGCAAAAAAACTGGGTATTTATCATTTAAAAGACATTATTAAATCTGAAACTCCAGTTGATCGTTAGGGTTATTTCAATAGGGGTTGGGTTTTTCTTATCTCCGTTGAGAGATTTTCTTTGTCATTTTATTTGAATGTTATATGTGTTCTAAGTATTTGCATGCATATCCAGCAATTGCATGTGGATCATTCAGCGTGGTGACGTGACTTATCCTTACGTCCTCACGTTGATTGCATTGTCCTTGTCAGTGTTTGTGTTTTCAGATATTACACGTATGTGTTGTACTTTGCAAGTGTATAATGCGTATACTTAAGCATATGTAGTTCAACGTGTGAAAGTGACTGATCATCATTTTCATACATTGAATTTACTTGTAATTTCGGTTTGTTTCCCTGTAGCAAAACCGTTTTTACATAGTTTTTCAAAACCTTTTATTTTAATTTTTATTGAACTATTTACTGTGTATTTTTGCGGATGTATAGAGGTGTTTAGCGTAGTATCATTATTGCTATTAGTGTGTAGAAACCTAGAATACCTTATTGTTTCACTTACATTATGTTGGTGTCTTTTGGAATAATTTCCATGGGAAAAAAAATATATATATTTATATGAAAAAGGCTATAGCTTCAGAAGCTCAAAATTATCTATTTTTCATATCGTTTTAGGAAACGTATGGCATGGGCATTGTTCCAATTTGTTTACTCTGGTTATGGTGATGGTTGTTTTTCACACGCAATAGTGAACATATTCCTTAAGGTTCTATTCTATGATACTTAAGTTATTATTTTATGATATACATAACATCGGTACATATATTTGATGAGTAAGCATAATATAAATACATTTATTAAGTTAATTCCGCTGTGGATTTTTGTTTTAAGATTATTATAAAGGGTTTTGTAATTGTTTTGTTTTACAATATTGGTTAAACAATTTTTAATTCCATGGTCAATTTCTGGATGCATTTTATCCTCTATTTATACTAAAGATTTTGAACTTAGTTTGTTACTTCAATTTATTTCCATATTCGACTGGTTGTTGGAGTTCGCTTAAGAGCTCGAGCGAATTTGAACACCCTGTCAAATGTGAGAAATACTAATTCTGTTAAAAGAGTTACATATTTATTACAATAAATTATTGTCATATAGTTAATTGCTGATTACAATTAGGCTATCTAAAACTAGGGGAATTATTCAAGTTCACATCCAATTTTATTGGGATCTTCTATTTGGGTAACTTTTTTCGACAGAGGTCTTCATTCTGTGAGTGGGGTCATTACTTGCTTGAAGTTTAATGGTTTGATTCTCGGCTATTTATTTTTTTGATCAACAGGTGTCAGGGGTGTTTTTTTCAAACTAGGATTTAAAATAAATGTTTGTGTTTGGACTTCAGTATTTTTATGTAATATCTTCCTCATTCAATTGAACTTTAGAAGGTTAATTAGGTATTCAGTCTTGCAGGTCATCTATGAGAGTTATTTACTTCCTTTTCAAATAATTTTTTTGAAACATTTCATTTAGTAGGTAAAGCACATTTCATTCTTTACTTAACTTAGCTTTTTTCATGCAAATTTTACTCAGTAACATTATGTAAGCTTTAGTGGAGCGGTTAGTTAGAAATCTCACTTCTGAATACTCTTCAGCGTCGCATTGTCAACCCTCATCAGCACGGGGAAATTTCTTCAATGTATGCAGAACCTCACTCAAGGATCTTCTTCAGCTTACACAAGATGCAGTCTTGATCATAATACATCTTCATTCTTTTGGACGGCAGAGCTAGCAGCGCGGGAAAAATTTCATCACCTACACAGAACCTCACTTAATGACTTTCGTCTGCTCCAATTTGAGATGTTTCATCGCTACCTTGGGCCATCTTGGGTCATCAGTTTTGGAAGAAAGAAATATCAGAAGACGCTGAATTTGAGATTTCAGACCAAATGTTTCATCGCTACCTTGGGCCATCTTGGGTCATCAGTTTTGGAAGAAAGTAATATCAGAAGACGCTGAATTTGAGATTTCAGACCAAATGTTTCATCGCTACCTTGGGCCATCTTGGGTCATCAGTTTTGGAAGAAAGTAATATCAGAAGACGCTGAATTTGAGATTTCAGACCAAATGTTTCATCGCTACCTTGGGCCATCTTGGGTCATCAGTTTTGGAAGAAAGTAATATCAGAAGACGCTGAATTTGAGATTTCAGACCAAATGTTTCATCGCTACCTTGGGCCATCTTGGGTCATCAGTTTTGGAAGAAATTAATAGCAAAAGAAGCTGAATTTGAGATTCCGGACCAGATATTTCATCTCTACCTTGGGCCATCTTGGGTCATCAGTTATTGAATGCATCATAATTGGAGAGAAGCTGCATAGATTGATGCGTCTTTCTGTTCATCGCATTATGTCATGGCTTCAGTATTGCAGTACGGTGGTCACCGCTTCTTCCATGAGGTACATTATATGGATTGGGAGTACTTCTATCACCAGGATCCTTCCGGCTGACAATCCTTATATTTTGGCATCTTCCATGACTAACATTTACGACCAAGGCTCACATAGTATGCAGTTCTCTTCAGGAAGTGACACATGGACCACTTGATTTCCAGGAGGAAATATTTTCTTCTTGGTGGAGGGGTAATGTAACATTTGCTGCTAGCGTCGTGAGCGATTCGCAAATTTCGCATGATTTGGTTGGCAGCATTGCACTCCGAAGGGGCGGCAGATGTTTCAAGATGCTTCGGAAAAAGTTCGGGCGCTTCAGTTGACGGGAGTACCACAGATCGAGCAGGTGTTTTTGTGTGACGGGCTGTTGTATGGCTGGACTCAAGACATTTTGGATCACGAGAAGTGAGATTTAAATTACTTATATTTTTAACAGATCGAGATTGTGCTTTATAGATTATTTTTAGGGATTACTGATTCATAAATATGTTACGTTTTACGTCACAGGCGCCCATCAGTAATTTTCTTATGTCGTTACAATATAATTTCTTTCTTATTGACACGTGTCGAGAAACTTTAAACATTTACAGCTGGGTACGATACATCGTAACCAGTCACCCCTGATGATTAATTCTGTTGTTTAACTTAGAGTCTCATAGCGAATCATTATAATATGTTCCAAGGGCAGGGTTTGATTTTTTACAATAAATTATACATTGTTCACATACCTACTTATTATTGCTACCTAACCTCATTGCTTGCTTGCTGGTTTTGTATGTGATTATTTATTCTATTCATGGATGGATGACCAGGTTTGGAGGGAATGAGTTACAAGTAAGTATGGAACGTCACATGTGGAATATTATAATGAAAATCGGTTTTACTTGCTCTCTGGTTAATTCTTCCAAAGCGTTCCAAGCATTTATTTTTCACATCCGACAGTTCAATGTCGATATCCATACAAGGAAATTCCCCTTCACCTTCTTCTTGGGGTCCAAGTTCCGCCTTAATGGGAACAGTCTCCACATTAATGCTATCTGTGAAAACAAAATAACAAAACATAAATTGATAAACAACAATAAATCACTCATACAAAAACTATTTATATACACTTATATAAACATACATTTAGGGAGATAATTGACTTATTGTAACCATTATTTGGAAGAAAAACCCAAAAAAAGAAATTTTAGTCTCCTTTGACTTTTTTGATTATTAAAAATCGAAATTTTTTGATTATTAAAAATCTAAATTTATAAAATATTTATGTATCGTCACTGGTCACTCAGCCAAATAACCGCATAAACCTTTCACCTAGAACCTAGACCCTATTTTTCCTAAACATACTGATCTTTTATGTTTTTAGTTAGTATTTGCCGCTAGTATTTGTGAACATGTGGTTTCCAATATTTTCCAATATGTGGTTTAATAAAATTTTGGAGACGTTTATAAAAACATCAAAGAACTGAAAATCAAAATTTTGATTGAAAAACATTTTTTACAATTAGAAAACAATATTTAAGAAAGATGATACAGCGGACAAACAAGAAAAAATCACATTAAAAAACTGCTAAAGAAAACTGAAGAATATACCAAAGATCTGGAAAAAAGAAACAGAAATTTTCCTATCAGAAATGAAACATAAAATCTGCGAACACGTACCGAACCACTTGGGGGTGACCTATTGCAAGTTTATTTTTTAAAATATTTTTAATTATTTGGGAAAATCAACAGATTATTTACATTTATAACAATACAATTAATATCACAAGTAAAATCTAATAATCGATTTTCACATAACTTAAGATTATAATAAAAAATAAGGGTCCCATGTGAGCTAATAGGTTTACAAAAATAAAACCTTGTAAATGTTAATAAAAAAAGATTTAAGAACACAAATATGTTTATATTACTTACTTCTTAATAAGACTAATAAACTGCTTATGTGTTGGTTATCCAATAAATGGTTCCCAGGGCGACAGTAACTAAACCCATCACCCAAATTAATCACAAGTCGGTACTGGTCACTAAGACGATTAAGCCTGGCCGCACACATCCGATTTTTCCATCCGATTGTCTGATCAGATAAAAGTCGATTCGAAAGCCGATTGGTTATAATACCGGGGCATTTATTGGTTATTACACACCAATGGAAATAGGCCACGCCTTTCCGCGCCTGCCGTCTAATCGAATTTTGTCTGATCAGACAATCGGATGAAAAAAATCTGATGTTTGCGGCGTGCCTAACCGCCCAACCCCTCAGCCCGACCGTAACTGTTCATAACCTACTGCTCTTTAGATAAACATAAAAAATGTCACGGAAGCACGAAATTCATCAACATTTTTTAGTCCAATTAATGTCAGGAATCACTTCGGTAATGTATTAATAATCATATTGAAGTAATAAAAACTTATAAGTGCATTAAAATAAACAAAAAAAACCTTGGTTATTGTTATTGTTTTTTTTTAACTATTTTTGAAAACATTATTTTCGTCATTTTTCGCTTATAGTTATGTTCTTTTGTACGTTGAATTACGTTATTTTGAGTGTTGAATTACGTTTATATTTAATTCATAAGTCTTTGATTATTACCTTTATATCACAGTTTCAACTTAAACGTTATATTAGGTAAGTATGTAATTATTCCTCTCATAACAAAGAGCTACTGAAGTTCAACATTTAATTTTTTGTAATTTGAAATGATATATATTTTTTTTATGTAAAAATAAAAAAAATAATAAATAAAAGTACAGCATATCACATAACACCCTATTCACACATTTTTCAATTTTTTTTTTTTTAATTTTTACTTATTAATTGTTTTGATGGTTACATATTTTGAGGATTGCTCCAACATCATGCTAGGCACATGCTATAGTGATTGATTTTACATTTAGATTTTGGTTGGTTGATTTTAAAAGAATATAGAAAAAACATAGAATATGAAGGAAAAACAATGTATGAAATTAAAAATATCTAAAGTTCTACGGAGTAAGAAACTAGAAGAGTTATTATAGTGATGATATATTATGATGACAAATAGATTCATGTTTGAACTAATAATTCTCTGTGAATTTTTATAGTAACAACAATTGCCTCAGTAGATATAATTAAATGATAAATATACCTTTAATTAACCATGTAAGAACAAAAATTTGGGAAAGATATTTAAGGTCAATTTAAGAAATAAGAATGGTCCCAGATGTCGACGTCAAGGAATGATACTCCAAGAAGGAAAAACCCAGATCTTGAGCACATTATGTACGTTTTTTAGGTTGTTTTTAGAAAAAACGGAACGATGTTCTTTTCCATTAAAATGTTTGTATTTCCATTGTACATAAAACATATTTCTTATATTATGTATCAAATGAGATTAGTCGAAACATTAAGCATCATGAACTAAATGAGCAATATAAGTTACATAAGAGGGTTACTGTAACTGGAAAGAAATTTTTTAATATAAATACTAGCTAAACTTATGTATGGCAAGAGAGGACGTTGTCAATAAGCCAAGCATTAGTGCTGTCTGCTAGACAATTCTAAACGGACATGAAATCCAAACAAGGACGTTTTCAGACGTTTCATGATTTGGAGTGCTAGGATTGAAAAATACGACAGTTTTGATGTTGGAGCTGAAAGCGTATTTCTTTTTTATTTCAAAACTTCATTATTTTGTACGAAGATTTTTCAGTCTGGGAGGCACAGCCTGCCTCGAATAAAAGATCTTCATACAGGGCGGTTCTAGACATTTGGTGACGTAGAGAGCTTATTTTGAAAAATGCGACATATTATAGATGAAAATGAATAACTTTTGTTATATCAAAATATAATTCAGATCTGGTCACCAAATACGACAAAAGCCATTTATTGCAACGTTTCAATTCTAAATGTCTTACACCAGGGCGATACTGATAGTATTTTCCACAACGTGCCGCAAAAATACTACACTTTAATTTCAATTTATTAATGGTAAAGTACCGCAAATTAATCAAATAAAATTTATTTGCGCACGCCGGGTTCGAACTCGCGACCTTCGGATTGTGAGACAAGAGTCTTACTTCGTGACCACGGAGGCCTACAAAACTGTTAAAAAAAATCATAGTCTCCATGAAACAGTTTTACACCAATATAATATTATAGAGGTGATAGATATCATGTTTTGTTACATAGTGCTTACACATAAACGAAGTATTGAATTCCGTAAATTTAAAATTAGATTACCTATAAGTAGATTAAATGGAAGACGTGGTGACCATAGCATTGACACCAACATTACAGGTTAGAGTGCAGTTCCAATGAGCTGTTCCGAGATGCAGTCTGAAGGGGGAACCATCCTCCGGAGAGTGCATCGGAAAAAAGTTAGTGGCTTACCTCGACTTATGTCGATCCTTTCCAGAAGAACGAAACATTCCTTCTTGATGTCCGGATAGTCAATATCTATTTCAGAGTAAGCGCCACATTCTTGCGCATGTTCCTCTGCCGCTAGAGTCACCGGTTCATACTTGTCTTCTGTCTCCTGTTTGACAATCCCGTACTGCAATATTGCATCACATTGGGATGTTGAACTCCCTTCTTCGGAGATTGTCTCCGGTTCAGACTTTATTGCAACGAAATCCGAGGTCAAGAGATCCATTTTAGGCAAACAGATTTCTGAATCTGATGTTTGAAAGATATTCTGGAAAAGTAAAACCATCATTTTAATTTCACACCCCTCAACTGAACTGCCGCGAATGTCAAACTGAGTCAATGTAATTGAAATTTTACACATGTAACCATTTGTAAATGGATATATACAAAAATGATCCAAGAACTTAAGCAAATGGACTTAAGCACGAAGTATAATGTTATATTGTACGAAGAGTTCTAATTTTTTACGTATTTTAGCTATAAAAGGCTTTAAATACACAAATAATTGTAAGTAATAAAGAAAGAAAGTAGGAAATGTTAGTTTTTTGTCTTTAGACAATCAGGTTGAGGAAATCATTACGGAATAAAGACATAAATGCTTGTAGGACAAATCGTTTGACTTACCGCTTCGACTGGGCGATTACAATAAAATTATAATATATGAAGTCACACGAACTAAGCTTTAGGTCCACGTAATGCGGTAACCCATGACAGATATGTATAGTGTTGCCATAAAGCAAAAATAAAACCATAGATTAACCTTAATTCGCAGAATCAAACATTATCAAAAAGAGGGCGCTGAAATCGTTTTCTAAAAGGCAACCCCAACGATGGGTGGAAAACATGCATAAAATTATATAAGGTTCGTAGAAAAAAATGTATTCAACACGTTTACCTGACGAGGGGGGTAGAGTGCAGATTGGCTATAAAGTCATGACGTAGCTTGAAGTTCGTTTCCCACCGGCGGGTTTGAATTTGCTGCACTACAAATTAACTAATAGCGACTCTGAATCCAACCACAAATATTTTATGCAATAACACCTCAGTAATTACACTAATTATTATTTATTAAATCTAGTGTTCGGATTGTTGGAAAATTAATCTCTGGATTATTTCCCGTGTATCTTCTAACTTGATTATGTAGATTCGAGGTCATTATCGCCTTACGCGAGAATGAAGTTAATGATATTTGTAGCTGACAAACAACGTCAATTTTCCGGATTAAATTTACCAAATTTATCAAACTATTTTAAGGATTAAACTGGGAAAGTTGAGAAAAATCTAATAATAATAAACGGCACAGGAAGGAAGGAAATAATCAAAAGCGACCAGATTATTATTTTTCATAATTAATATCAGGCTCGGTAAACCAATGGCCAATCATCATTTGCCTTTTGTTTAGTGTGGGGATGTTTGACATTCCTGTCTTCGTTACATGGAACAGGTTTCTTTGCCGTCAAATGGAACTGTCAATATTTTTCACAAGAAACCGGTTTTTTCTGAAATATTTTTACACAATAAATAAAAGAAATGTTAAGAAAACTTTTTTTCTAAATTTTATGAAGAAGTTCAATTTTTCTAGCATTAGGTACTCTAGCCACCCACCCATGTTTTTTTTTCTTTTGACCCTCCCTCAGGTGCAATGCAAATCCTAACACTATCAGACGCAATTCATCTGTGAGAATATATCATAGAAAAACAGACTAAAATTGATTTTTCCCTTAAATATTTATTTTTTTTTCTTTGTTTTTTATACCTATGAGTGGTGGAGAAAGAGGAAAGTCAGGAGGATTCACCCCTAGATCGGCGATATCTTCCCTTTGGCACAAAAATTACTGATCACTTCATCTCACAGATAAGTTGCGCCTGACAAAGGGTTAACAATGTTATCTGAGAAACTAAAGTGGTTAAAATACGACTAAAGCCCTGATTATTAAATTAACTCCCGTAAATTATCAAAAAGAAAATGGGGAATGCCAATGCATAGGTAGGTATTTATGTAGATAAGTATTTCAATTCAATATTTTCAATTTATTTCGGAATCTGAATTCATAGAAAACACCCTTAGTATTGACAGCATACTTCGATTTGTTATTTATTCTCTATCAATATCGGTTCGGCTGTCAATGCTGAAACCGTGTTAGGGATATCGATATAAAAATCATTGGAAGTTACGCCTGTCAATCCGAAATTGTAAAGTTATCGATTTCATCGTGCAAGAGCTCCTGGAGCTTAACACTCCTTCCCACCGGGAGAACCATTGGTAGGTTAGTCCTATATAGCTGAGTTCTCCGTATAGCCTCTTGGCAGTCGAAACAAGTGGGTGGCGATGTTCAAACCAGTTTTCACGACCAAAAGTATTTTTGTTATTTCTTATGGGGTGTTATTAACTAAAATACAAGACTTTCTGAGGTCTGCAAGGACCAAGTTTCCTCTGGAAACAGATGTAGTGTATAAACTCAGCTGTTCCGGATGTGATAAGGTTTGCACCCTGACAAATCGGCAATCGCCGAGCACTTAACCGAAACCGGCCATTACTTTGGAATTATTTCTGAAGTCCTGGGAAGACCCAAAACCCATAGAGCACGCCTGATTGCGGAGGCAATTGAATTCCATGAAAATCGAATTAATATTAACAGAGACGACGGAGCTAAGCTTAATAGTTCTTGGTATCCGGTAATTAACGGCTACACCAAAGCTTAACGCAGAAAACCATTGTGAAGTATACTGTAACTGTAATACAAGCTCGTAGTGGAGTGGAGCTGGCGACAGGGTATTGCTTCTAAGTACATAAGCACACATTTCACCACAAACAATTATACATCTGTCCTGATGATGGACACTGTAACGCTGTCCGTAACGTTGGCTAAAGAAGGAGTTAGCGCAACACGGTATATCACCCCAAAAATAAATAACAGATACATTTTTGTATTTTCTTAATTGAATGCCTTGCAAGAGTCACAGCTGCCCTCTTTAAATTTACAAATAAGGCGGATGAGATATCAAAAGCTTAAGAGTCATGTTAGTTGAGTCCTGGAAGTTCAAAACCCGCTATATCCGATTTTTTACGAAATGATTTGAGTATGAAATCTTGTTCACATTTTTTACGAGGAACATGACTAATCTAAAATTGAGTTATAAAATCTTCCTTATCACGACCAAAAACCATGTTAAAACTGCGAGTGAGAAACAAAACCCGCCAAGCGCGGATCTAGGATTTTTTTCTGGGGGGGGGGGGCACAAGAGGCGGATGGGTAAAAAAATCAACAATTACTGTTAGGATTTTTTCTGGAGGGGGGCACAAAGGGCGGACGGGCAAAAATTCAACAATTACTGATAGGATTTTTTTCTGGGGGGGACACAAGGGGTGGACGGCAAAAAATCAACAAATAATGTTAGGATTTTTTCTGGGGGGGGGGGCATAAAGGGCGGACGGGCAAAAAATCAACAACTACTGTTAGGATTTTTTCTGGGGGGGCACAAGGGGCGGACAGGCAAAAAAATCAACAGTTACTGTTAGGATTTTTTCTGGGGGGGGGGGGGGGGCACAAGGGGCGGACGGGCAAAAAAATAATAATTACTGTTAGAAATAAACTTAAAATATCATACTTCAAATTTATTTCTACAAGTTCAAGTAGGGTAAGGCGAGGTTATTTGGTGATATTTTCGACTTATCGTCACGTGCTTTGAAAATTTGTATGAAATTCTTTCTCTGTATATAAATTTTTTACTGTATATAAGTTATATAAGATATACTGTATATAAGTCTTCAATTTGTCGTCCATTTACTTCTTCTAGGCACCACCGGCTAGCTGGCTAAAGGACGTCTCCATCGGGGGCCGTGACGTTGGCCCAACTATCTTATTCATTCTCTCGGGGACAGCCGGATGCTTGTCGGTCATGTTTATCTTACTATTAAGTTTCTCTTTACCTTATTTGTCTTGAATAATTGTACATATCCTCCTTTTATTTTCTAACAGATCCCTGCAGTGCTGAGTGTGCGGTCTCCCTCTGGCTACTATTTTACAAATCCTGTTTTCTTTTGATTTTACTATGTTTTACTAACACCAGTAGTATTAGTTTTTGACTTTCACAGCTTGGACTGTGGGCGATCCTACATTTCCGCCACTTAACAAAGTATGTAGGGGCATTGAAGGTCTAGATTCGTTCAATTAAATGTAGAGTCGTTTAATCAAAAAAATTAGATTCTTGCGAGAGCTCCGAAGGGGCGACCATAAGTCGCCTATACCGGGGCGGGAAAGCGGTGGGGTACTTCAATGTATATAAGTTGTAGGTATACATTTTTTGTATGTATATAAGTTGTATAAATTTTTTGCCTGTAAATTTTTGATGTATGTTTGTTGTATTTGTTGATGTATAAATTAAGTTGTGCAAATTTTGTTGTAGAATTTTTTTTTAATTATTTCTACCCTAGATTATGTAGGACTGTTATTTTTTCCTTTTGTTTGTCGATACATTTACTGCTTATAAGTTAATGGCAAATGATGTTCCCATACTAAATATTGTAATTTAATCAAAAAAAATTCTCGCCGAGGGGGAGGGGGCAGTGGCGGCGTAAGGGGGGGGCGGAGGGGGCGGTCCGCCCCGGGTACCAAGCACCAAGGGGTGACAACGACGACTCACTCGTACAGCCAAAGAATTCGCACAATATTAATCTCCCGGAGGCGTCTACTAATATCTACAGGAATGACTCCAGATACTAATATCTACAGCCTGTATGTCTGACGAATATCTACAGCTCATATGTTGAACTAATATCTACGAACTTCAGAGTGTTGATTAATATCTACAGAGCTAAGGTTGAACTAATATCTACAGAGCATAGGTTGGACTAATCAGCTAAATGTGTCCAATAGTCCGATATTAGGGATTTTTACATACATACTTACATAAATTAAGTTTTTTAAACTGCATACGCAATATTACGTTATTCCAATATGCTATACACAATTGCAAATCCAACCTCTGCCAGTGCTGTAGATATTCGTCAACACTTTGATTCTCATAGATATTAGTTCGATTTTTTCAGTTTTTGGAATTCCTGTAGATATTAGTAGACGCCTCCACAGGAATTCCAAAAACTGAAAAAATCGAATTAATATCTATGAGAACCAAAGTGTTGACGAATATCTACAGCTCAAACTGTTGACTAATATCTATGGGAACCAAAGTGTTGACGAATATCTACAGCACTGGCAGAGGTTGGATTTGCAATTATGTATAGCATATTGGAATAACGTAATATTGCGTATGCAGTTTAAAAAACTTAATTTATGTAAGTATGTACGTAAAAATCCCTAATATCGGACTATTGGATACATTTAGCTGATAAGTTCAACCTACGCTCTGTAGATATTAATTCAACCTACGCTCTGTAGATATTAGTCAACACTCTGAAGTTCGTAGATATTAGTTCAACATATGAGCTGTAGATATTCGTCAGACATACAGGCTGTAGATATTAGTATCTGGAGTCTAATCTCCCTCTATACGTCTATACAAACACATCAATAAATAACTACCTACTATGTATCTAGCTACCTACAAACTATTCGTAATATATCAAATTTTGAAACGCATCGAACTATATTTTCATTTTTTTTCGAATATAATTTCTAATTCCCTAAAAGAATGAATTCATGTTGCGCTTGGTCTTTTTTTTTTTTTTTTTACATTAACACCACACAGGAGGCCCTGAGGAAAATAATTTCCCTCAGGGCCTATGTCATCTTTGTAGATGCTGTGTGGAGGGTCTTTTTGAGGAAAGGAAGGAGTGAACATGGGTCTTGAAGAGACCCATGTTGTAGGAGGGAGGAAACACGAGGCCGGCAAATCGTTCCACAGCCGAGCCGTTGAACTCAAGAACGAGTCATAGAAACGACCCGTTCTCATGTGAGTAATGTCAACCGTGTACAAATGTTGGGCGCGTGTTTGGCGTGTTTCCCGACTATGCACCGGTGCCGAGGGGATCAATGATGCTAGTTCCTCGGAGCATCTTCCATTGTAATACCGGTAGAACAAGGACAGCATTCCCACCTGACGCCTATGCTCTAAAGATTGCAGTCCGTCTGTTAAGATGGGAGAAGAGTCAAGGGTTTTTTTTAGGTATTTTGGAGCTCCAGACCAGAGGTGGCTGCCAAATTCAACCGTGGGGCGCACTTGCGATTTGTACAGGGTTAGCAGTTGGGTACTATTAAAGTATCTGCGGGCCCTGTACAGTACGCCCAGTTTCTGAGAGGCTAACTTAACTCTGGTTTCGATGGAGCCCCCGTACCTGAGCTGGTCACTTAGAGTTACACCAAGCATATCAATGGAGGTCCTGTTCGGAAGGTTGCTTCCGTTGAAGGAGACAAGATTTTCATTTCGATCCCTTTTAGACGTTATCAAACATGATTGGGTCTTTGAAACATTAAATTCGACGAGGTTATTCTTACCCCAAGAGAAAATACTCTCGAGGTAACCGTCCATTCTTTGCTTCAAAGCCCTCCGAGCTATTGGAGTTTGTGTGCCCTTTGGGGGCTTGTCAAACAAAAAGCTATCATGGACTGTACTGTCATCCGCGTAACAATGAATCGGTGCACATGACAAGAGGTCATTGATGTGCAACAGAAACAAAGTCGGTGACAGAACCGATCCCTGTGGGACGCCAGCATTTATCGATTGTGAAGAAGAGGTGAAACCGTCAGCAACCACCTGAATCGACCTCTCCCTCAGAAAGTCGGCAATCCACTTACACAAGGATGCGGGAAGTCCGTAAGAAAGCAGTTTGTTGACAAGCCCTCGGTGCCAAACCCGGTCAAAGGCCTTGGAAATATCCAGTGCAACCGTTTGGGTCTCACCAAAACGTTCCAGGCACCGCCCCCAAACATGCGTCACATACGCGAGAAGATCACCGCACGAGCGGTTCCGCCGGAATCCGTATTGACGGTCGTTAATAATTTTGTTCTTCTCGAGGTATGTGAGCAGTTTGTCGTTGATCACACGTTCCATTACCTTAGACAGAACTGATGTGATCGCTATGGGGCGGTAGTTGGCTGGGTTGGAGCGGTCACCCTTCTTTGGAATAGGGTGAATGATCGCTTTTTTCCAACCAGAGGGCACAGAGCCAGACTTCAGGGACATTTTGAAAAGCTTCGTCAAAATTGGAGCTATTTCTGCAGCGCACCTCTGCAATACTGGTCTGATCTTATACCGCGCGTAACATCGAGAGCGGTGTGAAATATTAATGAAAAATGTAGACGTGTCCGTTAAACGATTATCAGAGACACTTTGGAGTGCTTGGAAGTGCTTAGAAACTTGGAAGCCACCAACATTTCTGCCCAAGAAGCAGTTCAATGGACTACATTGGAGCTTCTCAATGGGGCTAAAATGGGGCTATTCTGAGTTCAGAGCTATGTATTAAGCCTCGAATACATTAATCGAGTCTACAAGCTACTAGCCAGCATATTCACTATCTGCTAGTAAACTTCTTCAGTGTAAAAATCTGCTAGTTAACTAATAATATGATTACATTGAGCGAGTTCACTAGCAGTTAGTGAATACGCCGGCTAGTAGCTTGTAAACTCGCTCAATGTAATCGAGGCTTGACATTTTTTTTTAACAATATGTGTTTTGGTGGCTGCATATGAAAGAAGCTTTTCAGAATTAAAATTATTAAAATCTTACTTAAGGTCCACAATGAGCCGAGCGCAACTAACCAATCTTTCGATTTTTTCAATTGAAAGAGAGACGGAAAATAAAATTTGATAATGTGATCGAATATTTTAGTAAAATAAAGTCTCGTAAGCATGTTATGTTCAATTTGGGAGGCGGGAATGGGTACCGCCGCCCCGGGATCCTTTATTGGATAACCAACACCTCTGCCATAGGTCACCCCAAGTGGTTCGCTACGTTTGGTGATTTAGCAGGGGTGCCCGGGTTCACGGGATGAGGTGTGTTTAGGTCTGATGACCAGGACACACTGAACCCCAGATTCCTACCCACCTCTTAAACCCTTTTCCTTCCCAGAACCCTCCTCTCCTTCCTTTCCCTAAAAAACCCTCTACACAGCATCCCCAAAGATGACATAGACCCTCAGGGAAATTACTTTCCTCAGGGCCTCCTGTGTGGAGCTCATGTAAAAAAAAAGTATTTGGTATTTTATTTTAAGTAGGGGTGCTCAATACAAAAGCGCCCCGGGTGCCAATCTACCCTACGCCGCCACTGGGAGGGGGGTTCTAGATTGGTAGAAAAACTGCTCACGTAATTAATTGATGCCCCCTTACTGATCTAAGACAATGATAAGATTAACACAATATGTAGTTATAAAACAAAGTACAACTGTAGACTTGTGATGCCCTGAATGAAGTTTCATTATTGAAGTTAACTTCGAATGGAAGATTATTTTTTTTTTTATTCAGTTTTTAATTTTACAATATTTTATTTTACTTAAATCTTACAAAACTGATCAATCAGTTTTATTGTAAGGAATCTCTCATTTTTTTCTATTTATTTGCTTACAATAATATCATTAAATATCAGATATTTTGGTGCGTAATACATTTATTTATGCGAAATATACAAAATCGCAGTTTTACTTTATTACAATTCGTTATGCAACACAAAAAAAAAAACAGAAAGGAAAAGTGTTTAATAACATTTTTTAGTAACAAAAAACTTGGAATTTGCGAGTTCCCTCTAAGTAGTTCCCTGCGTTCTCGTATCTCTTGCCCATTTTGCATATGGCGGCCTTCGAAACCGGAAGACCGTCCAATTTACGCGACTCATCCATCCAGTTATATATTATACATCTATGGATAGGTCTGTAATTTTAATTTTCGCCATCTCTCGCTCTCTACGTGTGTCAGAAAGAGATGCTCATACTTCATACACTCGTACACGTCACTAACTGAAATTGTCCCAACGGAAGTAACAGGAACTAAATTCGCCATGGTTATTTACGTTTGTCGTGTTGCTCATGACGCCGATAATTTTGCACTGCTGGTTCGCCGATGGACATGTTTAATTCAAAAAGTGTTTACATGAATTCTAGAGGTCACAAAATTGTATAATGTTGATCAAAAAATCAATTAATTACATAAAACATAATTTATTTGTAGGTAGATCAATTTGAGGTTGAAATTGTAGATCAATTTGAGTTTTTACGAAATACTTTTTTGAATTCATCGTGAAAACAAGCTTATGGGTACCGGTGGTTAATGTTTTTTTCTTATTTCGTTTCAGAAAATGTTTGACCACCTTATAACTCGGATCATATTATTATTGTGGCTGGATGGTTGTCACTTTTCGTTCGCGAGTTCATCCTGCATATTTCGATCGAAACATCAATATACATTGAATTTCAGAGGTGAAAAAATTATTACAATCAAGAATTCGTCAGGGAACGAGGTAATTATATAAAACATCAACATTCAGCTTAATTCGTCCGTAAATTAATTTGAGGTTAGGTCGGTTAGGATACCTTAGTTTTAAGAAATTTCAGTCGATTCTGCAAATCAGTGTTTTATGTGTTATTATGGATTGTCTTTATTGAAAATAAACATATTTTAAGATGTACCCTGAGTGTTTCATTTGTCTGATCTAATAAGATACATTTTCTGATTCCAATCATTGTTTTTAAATAATTTATTAGGCTAATAGGTTGCAGTAGGTCGAGAGCAATTATATTGTCTATGGTAGATGAATAAACTTCTTCTATCTTTAGTCTATTAGCACCATCGATATGTGTTCATCCGTGGTTAAGTTGATGACAAACCGCTTAGAAGGAAAAAGCCCGAAGATATCGATCTAGGGATTAGTATATTATATTTATGGTTGTCCCCCTTTCCTTCGTTCGTTTCCACGCGGTGATTGTTCCTCTGTATCTTTCGCCTTAAGAAAAGATTATCGTGTAAAATAAACAATAATTGTGTTAAATTTATACAACTTGAGATTATTTCAGTAACCATCACATTTTTATAGGAAAGTTTTTAAAGTTTAAACTCTTCTTTCTAGTGACGTTTCTTAACACTTTGGAAATGACCGCCGCGCTTTGCCTTCCACGTACAAAATAAGTGGGTTCTTGCTTTATTTTCTAAATAACACGTAAGTTTCTTATTGTTGTTGCTTTATTATGTAAGAATAAATCGCTTAACACTAATTATTTGATCAGTTTTTACAATATTCGCGATATGACAACATATTGAGCTACCCAACACCAACATCACGTGACAGTCGAGAATACACGAGTTTGTTCATTGCTGATTTATGGCCGCTGATACTGGTTAAAATCAAGTGAAACTAGTTATTTCCATTAATCTTATAGCTGAGCGAAGGAGTAAGCTGATTCCATTTACGTAATAAAAATCATTATTTTGTCGTGCCTTTAGATTGAATTGTTTTTAATTTTTCTCTGTTTTAACAGAAATAAACAAATCGAATATTGTTTATTTAAGCTTCATATTTTCGGTGTTAATATGTATTTCGTAAGTAATGTATCATATGACTATTTCAACCCACGCAAAACTACACAAACGTCAAATTGACAGTTCTCTACTTGTGGCACGAGAATTACTCGCTGTAAGTGTGATAATCTGTCGTTTCATAAGTAAAAGCGCTCGTTTAGTTACAAGGTGTTTACAATAAATCGACAATAACTTATGCGACGTGTCTGTGAAAGAATCACCAAAAGTGGTTTTAATCGCCAAATACATTGGTTTTGTTTCCATCCGTGATCAGTTTGGAGCTGCTTTATAAATAATTTGAGGGAGCGGGCCGGATCGGCAGAGACCGGGGGCAAATAAAAGGCGTTAGTCGATGTTGTGAGTCAGTCTTTATTGGGCTTCGTAGCGCAGGTCGAAGCGGAGCGGAGTGACAGTGGTGCCGTTAGTGTTGCTGCTGCGTTGCTGATGCGTGATGATGGTCAGGAAGCTTCAGCGGTGATCATCATAGGTCTTCAGGGAGCCGGCGTGTTGCTCTATACTGTGGCGGTGTAGAAGTGACCTTGGTCCAGGCGGTCGATCAACGTCGTGTTGACGGGATATGGCGGCTGTGTGTCCTTTGAGTCGGCGCACACACGTGACGCAGGAAGGAACCTTGAGAGGCGATGAGGATGATCTCTGGCAGCGGAACGCGATGGGTTTCGAATGCAAGAGAACGGGTTGCACCTATATGAAGAGCAAGTGCGTGCGGGCTTGGTAGTTGATAGGTCGGGTGACATCTCATGTCGAGGCGCGAACGGGCTGGACAGCGGATGGTAGTTGGAGAAGGAATCCTCGAAGGTGTTGGAAATGTTCCTGGAGTCACACTGGATAAACGTTAAACACTTGCTGCTGACTGCGCAGGTGCCCCGCGAGGGCTCGTACTTTGTCGCGGCACTGCACAGTTGTAAATCACTGCTCGGTGTGTGTTACTCACTCGACCGATGAATGGAGGGACTGACTAAGCAAGCGCAGTGTTGAGTCGCTTTATATACTAGCGCGAATGGTGGATTTATTTTCCATTCGCCGACAATGTGTACACTGGAAGGTACTCGAACATACCCGGTGCTGAATATTCAGGCGGCTTATAAATTGAGACCTTTCTAGGCGGTGGCGATATTATTATTTATCGAAACGGCGCGCGGCGCGGCTGGCGGCCGAAGTCCATCGTGGCCGGCGTAGGTAGGTAAGTATGTACTCAGCGGCACCTTGCGCGGTAGGTATGTCAATCCTGAATGTTCGATGGAGTCCAGTAGCGCTGCGTTGATTTTACAAGAGCGGGTTAAGTGACCGCTACAAATTGAATTGGATTAATTGTTTAATGTGTTTTTTTTACAGATCTTCGTTATTTCAGCTGAGATCTATCACCATAATATAACAGGACGCTATCACAGCAGTACCATGGATCTTCCCAACACAGAGAGTATTTCCATCAAGACGGAACCAGGGTCCCAGGAAGAAGGCGATGGTAAAAAGCGGTACTGGGATGTGGAAATCGAACACCCGAGTGTAAAGAATGAATGTTTGCACGATACTGAGAGTGTTCAGCCAACAAGTAAGTTGAATTACGTTTATCACAAAGGTGTTTCAAATCCATGAAGTCAGGACAACGGCTTGTTTTCTATTTCCCTCTAGTGGTCTTCTTGTCGGTATTTTTAATTTTACACTACAAATATTGGCTTACAGAAAACTGTCGAAGTAAGAAAAAGTAAACTCATTCTGCCGGCAAACATTTCCGATTTCCTCAAGCTATTGCCGCACCGTATTATTTTATCTCTCAAATAAAACATCTCACGTTCTCTGCTCTAAAAATGTTTAGAGTTATAAGATGATGCATATTTCCTTAGATACCTAGATTTTCGTATTTATTGTTCCCATGCCTATCACGAAGATTCTGTCGCGATCTTCAATATGTTTTTTTTTTTCAAATATTCCTCGCTTTCACCCTTCAAGGTCATATTTTCAAATTATGGAAAGAGGGAAGGTGTTATGTTGGGAATTTTTTACACCCAACACGGGTAAAGTTCGGTTTAGGGGCGGCATTCCTAGATAATAAAACTAGTTATTTTTATACTAATTATGGGCCGGAAAATCCGAATCTGAAAGAATTAGGCGTCGGCAAGCAATATTAACTGAATTACACGAATTAAAAATTTTCTATACACACTCAGGAAAACAAGCCATTTTGAATGCATTTTGACACTACAAGTCATAGAAAAACAAGAAAGATGTTACACCACATAAAATTAAGTGTTGCCATTAAGCAATAATATCAATAAGTAATTTAAGTAATTATTTTTTATAAATTTTACTCACTTTTGTATCTTATGGTTAGGTTAGGTTAGGTGAGGTTAGGTTAGGTTTATGTAACATGGTTTGTGATACAAAAGTGAGTAAAATTTATAAAAAATAATTACTTAAATTACTTATTGATATTATTGCTTAATGGCAACACTTAATTTTATGTGGTGTTACACCACATAAAATCTTTCTTGTTTTTCTATGACTTGTAGTGTCAAAATGCATTCAAAATGGCTTGTTTTCCTGTGTGTGTATAGAAAATTTTAAAGTCGTGTAATTCAGTTAATATTGCTTGCCGACGCCTAATTCTTTCAGATTCGGATTTTCCGGCCCATAACTAGTATAAAAAAATAAAAAAAATTATCTAGGACTATCGCCCCTAAACCGAATTTTTTCCCCCAACACTATCAATTCTGTGGGGGACTTCTCACTGTGTTTTAGGTTCTCAATAACAAACTTGTTTATTATAAATTTACATATTTATTTTAATGAAGCCAGACGACCTGTCTACGATAGTGGGTAATTTAGTGGGTAAAACTCTTGACTCACAAACCGGAGGTCGCGGGTGCGAACCCGGCATGCGCAAATAAATTTTATTTGATTAATTTGTGTTATTTCACAATTAATTCATTTAAAATAATGTATAGTATATTTGCGGCATGTTCCAGAGTGGAAGATACTATCAGTATCGCCCTGGTGTAAGATGCTATAGAAACAAATATTAAATTGTTATAACATGATAAAGAATAAATTGTTATGTGATCCCGGTCTGGGTCACATGTTACGCGAATACCTCGTGATACTAGTACAAAAAGAAGTTATCACATAAATATTGTATCACCAGTATAATAATATGTTAAAGAGTATGTTGTTAAAATAAAACATCTGCCAGCTTTATTTTTTTTTACAAAGGGGCGCCACTGGTTAATTAACCAGGCTAGCAGATAGTAAAGCAATGATCCTCTCTCAGGGCCTTTGATATGCTAACTTTACGATTAAATTAGAAGGATTATTTTAAAATAAAATAAACAGTATTGTTAATAAATATGAAATTAAAGATTTTATTATCACATAATAAAATTAACTGAGACAAATAAACATATTAACAGAACATGGACTCACCTTCCTTGGAACGACCAAAAATAAAGATTTCTAACTATCTATCTAAATTACGATCTTGAATAAATTATTTCTTCGGGTTTCTGGTTTTGCCATTGAAGTGTAGAGTCTGTACAAATAAATTACCTGAAGCCGGCTGAAATCAGTATTGGGTCCCGTATAATTAATCTCCAGCTATGAAAAATCTCGTATTTCCAAGCGAGAATAATTATTCCTTCGTTATTTGTCAGATTAAAATCCGTGAGATTCCTTCCATGTTTTAACATAAAATGCTTGTTACTTGGCAATTAAATTCAAAATTGTCCATCGGTTATTTTCGGTGAAAATTACGAAGATAGAATTGTGTATTTATAACACTTATTGGCACTACGAATACGTTAGTCGCGGCCTAGTTAATTATGTTTCAGTTCGGATAAAAATAATATTCGTATTTCTTTATATAATTATTACGAAATAATATGAATTGAAATCACGACTGACTTGTCAGTAAAACCCTCTACCACCTTAGAAAGATTACTCAGAAGTGGGCCCTAAACAAAATATTCGATTTTTATACCCTTTTCAAAAAAGAAAAAATGAATGATGTTACTTCCAAAATTTAAAAAAAATAAATCTATGTTGAAGTTTATTATTTTTTTTAAATATTATTTAATCACCTCTTGAAATTAGGTACCTGCTTGCCTAGATCTATGATAAAATAAACTGCGAGAAATATTAACAAATATTTTATCATAACATTACCTCCCAGACCACGCAAATGTTTGTCCCCAAACATAACTATAAAAGAAACCTATTCTATCTGATACATTTGTCGATCCAAGGATTTCTATAAAATAAAAACAACAAAGCAATTAATAATATTTAACAATCTTTTCAAAGATTAATAAAACATAATATATAATAAGTAATTCATATGAACTTTTGAAATATTTAAAATTGATTAAATTTGATTTAGGATTAGAATACAATATTATTGATTATTATAGTTAAAATACCTAAAATAGACATAATTAAATGTTAAATGAACAACAATCGTTAAATGATTAATAATCAACACACATTAAACTGGAAAGAAAAAATATTATAAATATTATTTCTACAAATTTTACATAACTACTTCAGAAACGTCATATCACTTTATGCTCTAAAGCGTCACTGTCCCAAATCAGGGTATTAAGCCTCAATAGGCATCACTTTTAGGGAGATCAATCAACCCTCACTTTGCACTGAATTTAAATCCATCTTTAGGATATCAAGAATGTTCACTCCGTGGAGTTTCCTGACTAACTCACTAAGGTCATTTGGTCTATCCAAGAAGGAAATTTACATAATAGCATTCAATATTTATATAAAATTAAATTATTTAAATGTCATAAAGTCATCAACCATCGCCAATGAATGGTGCCAAATAATTGAGGTAGACAACCAGCTTTGTGGAGTCGAAATTGTTTAGTAAATTGTTTGAAACAAACAAATTTCAGTTTCCCAAGAGAAAACAAACACTTTTGTGCAAAATTTTTTAAATTAAGTAAACTAATCTCTTCAATTAATAAAAATATATATATATATATATATATATATATATATATATATATATATATATATATATATTACATACTCGAATGCATAGGAGATATGCTCTATTATAAACTAACTTAACAACATCTATATCTATATTTATATCTCTATATATGTTTTATATATTTTTTTAAAACAAATACGACATGAAATAAAGTTAAATTGATCATTTTTTATGTAAATTTTATATTTTTCAACTAACAAGACAACCCAAGTTGCAAAGAGGTACGAATCTTTAGATCTCTGAATAATCCCGTTAATTAAATAACAAAAATTGTAGAATTAAATGTAAAAGTACACAGGATTGCTTAGAATTTTAAAAAAAAATAAAGTATAAATACTTGGTGGTAAATCTTTTTTAAAAATTCTAAGTTAAATAAAATCAAAACATATACATATATATACAAAAAGTCGTGATTAAAATTTTAGTTTGTCTGTTCATTCATAACATGTAAATTAATAAGTTGTATTATTAATAACTCCGTAATAATACACGATAATGGTTGAACTCGAGCGAAGTACTAGAGTTGTACCTGTGTTATGAATTGTTGTTTAAACAATATTTTGGAATAATTCATTTCATAATTAATGTTCTTTATATCATAATTATATTCAAAATTATTTGAACTCAAGTCGAATACTAGAGTTGAAAAATAATAATTTTCCTTCTTAAGGAAAATTAAATCGAATTCCGCATTCAAATTATATTAAATATGTATTAACCCGGTTGATCAGACCTGATTAAAATTGTTCGAAATTGAGTAAATTTCTTTTGATGTTTTTGGCCAAACCCTTGGAAACCACCATATAACTTAGATATATAAGCTCGGCTTTACAGAACTTACATGTTTAAAGTCAATGGATAGATTCTCCATGATTATGACATCAAAAAAAAATTACGCGTCGAGTGTACAATATTTATTATTGATTGTATGGGCTCGACTTTTATTGGCTCTGACGTAGAGCATAACATAAGACAATATAAAGGCGTGCACAAATTAATTGAGACTTGATATATTTGAGAAAAATAATGATGTGATTTTGCAGAAATCACTACCAATAGTACCGAGTTTATGAATTACTTGTAGAATGTTGTGTCAGAATTGCTCATAAAAACTTCCAAAACAACTCGAACCACTCAGACAAGTTTCACATCACGTAGTACTGCGTGTATGCACATGGACCAGTGGACTGCAGTCCTTCCATCACCTATAGGTATTATCCTTCTACAGACAACGGATCCACTGCCTCCCGACTGACGATGTAGCACACTGTTCCGTACCTAAGACAGCAGCTCAGGGTTTGATGAGCAGACAGCAAGCATCTCTCGCCCTCTGTCTCTCATGTAAGGTAAACGTTATCGACGCCGGATCGATACGTTGCGGATGGGGTACACGCCCACCCTTACCTTTTGGAACTTATTTAGACCATTAGGAATGGTAAGTTGAACACCAGGACCCAGTTGTTCAAACTGGATATACCTCCGCCAACTCCCCTCCAATGATAATAATGACGTTGCGTCATTGTCCATTATTTCTCCAAGTCTTATTACATTTCGTGTATATTGTCCTTTATTTGTTAAAATAATGATAATAAATATCACATTATTCCTTGTGTCACCGTTGAAAATTACTTGATTGTACTAAATTCAAAACGATTTTCAGAATTGTTATTGAAAATAATGCCCGTTTTTGTAAATAAAATATAAGAAAATGTCACAATTGGCAAAAAGAAGTTTTAAAGGTTATTGATAATTATGTATATTGTTAAACAATCGATTACGTTATAATACAATTGACTATTTCATCCTATCTCGAATCCTGTGATGATGGGCCCATCACCTCAAAAAAAACGAAATAGAAAGAAACTGTCTAACCAGAAAAGACAACTCTGAAATATCTGCATTCCGTGCGCTTGAAATGTGAGAAAATCGAGTAGCTCCATTCAAGTTATTTGTATTCCATAATAATATTTTTTGAATAAAATCTTTACTAGATTTGTAAATGACGTTTAAATAATTATTAAAATCTACGTTTAGAAAAATACCTTATTTGTTAAAATATTATAAAAGGAAAAATTGATTCTTGTTTTCGATGCAGTCGTTGAATAAGACGCTTAACTAGACCTTCTTTTGTTTTACCATTTACGTTCCCGAATGAAGTCGACATTTTGAAAAAAATAATAAAATATTCCAGTTCAGAAAATAAACGATTTGTATCACGTAGAAAACTATTAAAATTATAAAATTCGTAGGAGTAAATACATTTATTCTATAATAAATTACGGAAAATCAAATTTGTTTAATTTGTTCGAAGTTGTTCTATTTGCAATTCGTTTGAAAATTACAGCCGCAATAATTCATTTAAATAATGCGTAATAATATATTATTTTGGAAATGACGTAGCGAAATGAAAATAGTTATACCGAAATACAAACAATAAACAATAACATTTGATTGTTTATCCTTTGTTTTTCTTTTAAATAAAGTGTTCGTAGCATTATTCCATACTAAAAGCCGTAGATGAAAGAAATATGTTACGAATTAATCGAAGATTGAAGACGTTCCCAATTGTATAATAAATAGTACGCGGTCGTAAAAATTCAAACATAAAGAAAAGGTATTAAATCTTGCTTGATTAAAAATTAGAAATGACGTTACGAGCTGAAAATAGTTAAGCTAAAAAAAAAAATAATCAACTTTGATAACATTCTATTGTTTTTAAACAAATGAAATATTTTCAAAACAAATGAAACTTGTTAATAACAAAAGCTCATGAGAGAAAAAAAAAACGACATGTTATGAACAAACAGACTTCTTTTCAATGAAAAAGAAAATATACATTAAAATCCTTGTAAAATAATCGTAAAGTAAAAAAAAAAAACGAAACCCAACACGTTTAAGGCGGCCAAATTGTAAATAAGATAACATAATTAATGAATGGATAGACCAAAAATTCATTTAAAATATCTATCTAGCTATCTTGAATCTTGAATTAATTTCGATCTTGAATTACGATCTTGAATAAATTATTTCTTCGGGTTTCTGGTTTTGCCATTGAAGTGTAGAGTCTGTACAAATAAATTACCTGAAGCCGGCTGAAATCAGTATTGGGTCCCGTATAATTAATCTCCAGCTATGAAAAATCTCGTATTTCCAAGCGAGAATAATTATTCCTTCGTTATTTGTCAGATTAAAATCCGTGAGATTCCTTCCATGTTTTAACATAAAATGCTTGTTACTTGGCAATTAAATTCAAAATTGTCCATCGGTTATTTTCGGTGAAAATTACGAAGATAGAATTGTGTATTTATAACACTTATAGGCACTACGAATACGTTAGTCGCGGCCTAGTTAATTATGTTTCAGTTCGGATAAAAATAATATTCGTATTTCCTTATACAATTATTACGAAATAATATGAATTGAAATCACGACTGACTTGTCAGTAAAACCCTCTACCACCTTAGAAAGATTACTCAGAAGTGGGCCCTAAACAAAATATTCGATTTTTATACCCTTTTCAAAAAAGAAAAAATGAATGATGTTACTTCCAAAATTTTAAAAAAATAAATCTATGTTGAAGTTTATTATTTTTTTTAAATATTATTTAATCACCTCTTGAAATTAGGTACCTGCTTGCCTAGATCTATGATAAAATAAACTGCGAGAAATATTAACAAATATTTTATCATAACAAAGACCACCATTCAGAATTGAAACGTTGCTTGAAAATGGCTTTAGCCGTGTTTGGTGACCAGATCTGAATAGCCAGGTACTTCCCAACCTTCGTCTTCCCCACCTCCTTCCCCTCCCCGCTACCTTCAGCCTCACAACATACCCAAATTGGGGATGCCATAGTCTCACTGGCTCCAGACGGGAGCAGTTGAGATTCTTGTGCGGTATTCAATGTAAAAAAAAAAAAAAAAAAAATGAATATGGCGGACTCTCTCACCAGAGCTAGACCCGCCGGCACCCATCTACCCCTGTCGGTTATTGTTAGGAGTGCTTCCCCTGCTGACATCCGATGACATCACTGAGATTCTTTTTCGATACATTAGAGAAGTTGAACTAATATTCCTCTTATTTTTATTTATGCAGGCAAATTTATTAACTATAGAGATAATTGGAGTCGAGTTCAGACTGTTGATGAGAGAGATGAGATTTTGATTACAGGGGATAGTATTTTAAACAATGCTAAATAGAAGAAGGGATATTTGTTTAGAGAGAGACGAAAAAATATGTTTTCCTAAGTTCTCACTATCGTTGGAGATTGGAGTATCTTAGCTATTGTATCCTTTCTATATAAAATTGGCAGGTTCGTCGTAGATTGCCTGGAACTCCTATACCCTTTATAATAACATTCATTTCCATGCTAATTGTTTTGTTATGTTTATTGACTTTTCCAGAGTGCTTAAACTTATAGCCCGCCCTGCAATGTAAATTTGCTGTCGCTAATTATAAACTAGTCGTTGTCAAAACTGCAAGTAGCCTATTGTCATCGGGAGTTCTGGAGTTTGGATAATATAATGCAGTCTAAGTTTAGTTAGACTGCAGTATATAAAGCAACTTTAGATACTTATTGTTAAATACCACAATCGACCGTAATTTTGAATAATTAGCTTGTTTTGATAAACCTATCAATGTCTTCTTGTTATTCCAGGTAGCATTAATGTGGATAATGTTCCCATCAAGGCAGAACCAGGACTCCGAGAAGAATGTGGAGGGAGTGTTCATTATACGGAAATTGACATCCGGCGGCCGGATGCTAAAAAGGAATACTTAGAGCACTCTCAAAGTATTACCCAGACAGAAGGTAACGTCAATTTTTGTTTGTTTGAATTCGTTTTGATAATTTTCTTTTTTCATTTACATATCTTTGTTTTTATACCTTCTTTTTCAGACATTATAACAAACCTGAAGAAACCACCGTCACCAAAGCCGTTTTCATGTTCCTACTGCAGCTTTTCGTGTTCTGATAAGGAATATCTAAAAAATCACATGTTTACCCATCCTGGAGTAAAACCTTATTCATGTTCCTACTGTAGTTATTCAAGTTCTCTAAAGGGAGGATTGAAAAGTCACATGTTTACCCACACTGGAGAAAAACCCTTTTCGTGTTCCTACTGCATTTATTCATGTCCTCGAAAGCGAGATTTAAAACGTCACATGCTTGCCCATACCGGTGAAAAACCTTATTCATGTCCTCATTGTAGTTGGAGATGTGCTCGCAACGGCAGTTTAAAATATCACATGTTGACCCATACTGGAGAAAAACCTTTTTCATGTTCTTACTGCAGTTATTCATGTTCTCAGAAAAGTGCTTTGAAAAATCACACGTTTACCCACACTGGAGGAAAACCTTATTCATGTTCCTACTGCAGTTATTCATGTTGTCAAGAGGCAGCTTTGAAACGTCACATGCTTACTCACACAGAAGAAAAACCTATTTCGTGTTCCTACTGCAGTTATTCATGTTTTCGAAATGGAGATTTAAAATCTCACATGCTTACCCACACGGGTGAAAAACCTTTTTCGTGTTCCTACTGCATTTATTCATGTTCTCGAAAGCGAGATTTAAAACGTCACATGCTTGTCCATACTGGAGAAAAACCGTTTTCCTGCTCAGAATGTACCTATGCAACTTCACGAAAGGAATATTTAAGACGTCACGAGCTGACTCATAGTACCAAATAACCGTTCATGTTATGCGATGGATTTTACGCGTTTCTTTTTCT
Organism: Limnephilus marmoratus; assembly: GCA_917880885.1. NCBI lineage: Eukaryota > Metazoa > Arthropoda > Insecta > Trichoptera > Limnephilidae > Limnephilus > Limnephilus marmoratus. The sequence goes on along the minus strand of OU862907.1, from coordinate 15,555,872 downwards.
TTCTTAATCGCAAAAGGGAATCTATTAATAATTATTGTTTACTCATGTACAACCTGTCAATAGGTATGTACATGAGTAAACAATAATTCAATGCCCAAATATTTTAGGATTCCAACACGTAAACTATGAGATTTGAACTGTGGGTACAATATGATTACCACACGTGAAAAAAACGGTTACAGATCTGCTTTCTACAGAAGATGCTTATATTTAATATTTGAACGTCATTCAATCATTTTTATCTATCAAGATATAACATAATATTGTAAATCTAAATAAGCGAAAAATGAATGAAATGGGACGTATCCGAAAACATACAATACTTTACGAGATGTTAACATTTTTAATTGTACTTTGAATATGTATGTAATACTTGGCTAATTTATATAGCGCCGTTTTTGTGAGAAATCACGTCAAGGGCGCTGTAAAGTAAATGGTTGAATTTATCACGCCATTTGAAAATTTTAGTTATATTTACTGTTTTCGCTTTTATTATAATTCATCAGTTATTAGTTTTTTTCTTCTATTTTAGTTTTGTATTGCCGTATTATAAACGGCTATTTTAATGGAATTCTGGTTATCTAAGGTTTATTTGTCAAAGTCCTGCAAATGCGGAACCATTAAACTTATACAAACGTATGTATATTTGGGGATAATTGTAGATACGCACATGAAATGGGATACTCACAGAAGCAACATCTGCAAACGCCTACGAGCCATTGCGGGGCGAATTTACAAAATTTAATATTTTATGCCCATAAGTTCGTTAAAAATAATTTATTTGTCACTAGCGGAAACGGAATCAGATACGGAATAATGTCTTGGGGAGACTCATGCAAGACAAATATAGGTTCAGTTTAAAACTCTTTAATAGCTCTCGGTAAGCAAAAGTATATTTATGCATAAAGAAGAGACATAAAATTATTATATGAGTCAGTTAATATATGACCTGATCGAGGGATATTATGGTTTAAAATTGTGTGCCAAAACTTATTGTTGGATTCAATTTACAAAGAAAAAGTATATCATGCGCGTGGCACTAGATTTTGTAAAAATGAGTGTTTGTCCGTTCAGAAAATTATAAATAAAGACGGGCAACGGACATTTACTTATCTTGTCCCTCCGATATTTAATAAGATGCCAATGGACCTAAAAATCGGAACAAATTGCAACACCGATCTCAAAAAAAATGTTAAAAAATGGCCAACGGATCAAAGCAATTTAAATTGATATTATTTTTTAATATTATGTATAAATATTTTTTTATGGAAAGATTTAGATACCTCGGCAGTATTCTCACGGAGACTCTTGACCCAGGGGTGGAGGTTAGATGCAGAATTGAAGCAGCGAGAACTGCGTTCATTAAAATGAAATCCCTCTCCTGCAATGACAATATCAGCTTAAAACTAAGGCAGAGAATGCTAAAATGCTATGTGTAGTCGGTCTTGCTCTATGGATGTGAATCATGGACCTTGAAAGTAAATACCATGAACAGGTTAGAGGCTTTTGAAATGTGGCTTCACCGGAGAATGCTCAAGGTCCCATGGACCGACGTGATCACCAACACAGAAATTCTCAGGCGGGCTAGAGCAGATAGAGAACTGCTTACATTAATAAAAATCCGGAAAATTTCATATCTGGGTCATATACTTCGAGGGGAGAAGTATCGCTTGCTCCATTTAATATTGAAAGGCAATATAGAGGGTCGCCGAGGGCCTGGTAGGAGACAAATGTCTAGGCTGCGTAATATACGAGAGTGGACCGGCATTAGAAGTGTGGAGGAGCTATTCCGGGCAGCGCAAGACAGAGAGACATTCTCAAGAGTGATCGCCAACGTCGGGGGACCTGATACGGCACACGAAGAAGAAGATGTATAAATATGACTTTTAGTAATTTGCCTGTGTCTGTCTATCTGTATACTCTATGCCTTTGTTTTGTAGTTAATTTTAAGTTATTCTTCTGTACCTATTTATGTTGTATATTGTGGTTTCTTTTTATATTTGTGCTTTAGTGTTTTATTATATTGTTAAATTGACCTGCTGACAAACTGTTTTGTCAGTTTAGCGGGTGCTTAAAATAAAAAAATATAAAATAAATTTGCAATATAATTAGCAAAATATTATATAGCTGTTTGATTACTAAATGGACAAGGAGGCGTCTACTAATATCAACAGGAATTCCAAAAACTGAAAAAATCGAACTAATATCTATGAGAATCAAAGTGTTGACGAATATCTACAGCTCAAACTGTTGATTAATATCTATGAGAACCAAAGTGTTGACGAATATCTACAGCACTGGCAGAGGTTGGATTTGCAATTGTGTATAGCATATTGGAATAACGTAATATTGCGTATGCGGTTTAAAAAATTTAATTTATGTAAGTATGTTTGTAAAAATCCCTAATATCGGACTATTGGACACATTTAGCTGATTAGTTCAACCTATGCTCTGTAGATATTAGTTCAACCTAAGCTCTGTAGATATTAATCAACACTCTGAAGTTCGTAGATATTAGTTCAACATATGAGCTGTAGATATTCGTCAGACATACAGGCTGTAGATATTAGTATCTGGAGTCAATGGACAATATACAGTGTTAATTTCAAGCGACCTCCCAGGTAAGTATGACCCTGTTTTCATTAAATTTTAGGCAGCATCGCGTTCATTGGTCAAAATATTGTACATATATTTTCGTATCGGTGATCAATAAACCGGTGTATGCAATTTTTAGCCATAAGTTGGTTTTAATGGTTTGCCTAGCTTGTAGTTTTTTTTAGATTTTAGAAATGTATTATAAGTTTGTACAGCGCCCTTGAGGTGATTTTTGAAAAACGGCGCTATATAAATCATCCAAATATTATTATTATTATTAAATGAACTGCTTAATAAAAAATAATTAAAACACAATTTAACATATAGAGACTGAAAATGCATTAACATTAAAAGTGAGAACGAATTTGTGTTTAAAACTAAACGTTATATTTACTTGAAAAATATTATATCATACTTCTACAATTGATAAATAATCATGTGTGTAATATTAGTTTCTAAACAAACCTTTTTTTTTTAAGTACTTAATTATATTTTTTTTATTAACTTATATACATAAACGTGTAATATTTTCATGAATCATTACATTTTCAGAATCTGTATAAACATACGTATGTATATAATAAATAACCTTTACGGAGAGTGTATTGTAAATACATTTTTTTTAAATGGGTCAAAATTACAAAATGTTTAATAATCTCTAACCGTTGATCCTATGTACCATAATTTACGTGTAATCTATGTCTATCTCATCAATGTTTTGTGTTTCCACATTTTGTGTCTCCCTCTTAATATATTATATTTAAATATATTCTATGCTCCCACAATGCACTAAATATAGTTTAACAACCTTCTTCACACGAGTTTATAAACTTCTTCACCCAAGTTTACAACATACCCCTTCCACCTCATTTATGATAGTACTAATATGTCTGTCTCTTTCTTATTGTACCGTGTATCATTCAAACTCGGTCTGTTCGTTTATTGGTCACTGTCACATAATTTATAAAATGACCACTAAAAATATATCTCTTGCACAATGTTATTTTATGTCTTATTGGAGAACTAATGACAGAGTGTACAATAGCAGTGTTGGTCCAGTTGTGTTGTAAGTTGCTGAAGAACTGACAGAACCATTTATTGGATAATAATATTAGGTTCGCTATGTTTGGTGAATTAGTTGGGGTGCCCGGGTTCGTGGGGTTAGGTTTTTGTCTCTGCCAAACAAAAACTGCGAGGCTGCCAGATCGGGAGATCCTGGTTGAGGGAGATCTTTTGACCTTCGTCAGCAGGATTATTGAACTTTGGAACATTGCTTTGCCTTGAACTGCAGTGGTATGGATAGATTCATACGTCAGCCACTCCTGAACACATTGACCCCCAGATTCCTACCCACCCCTCATAACTTATTTCCTCCCAGGAATTCTTCTTCTTTCTTTCCCTATCGACACCCTTCACACATCATCCCCAAAAATGACGTATGCCCTGAGGGGTAATATTTTCTTCAGGGCTTCCTTAGTGGAGCTAATGTAAAAAAAAAGAAACCTGAAAATAACACTTCCAAAAGACGACAGTGTTAATAAAAATGACAAATAAATAAATATAATATAAGAACAAAAATTTTAACAAAACAAAAAAACGACTTCAAAAAATGCACTAAAAAGTAAAAAAATAATTTCGTATTCTTCTACAACTTCATAATCAACTTACTTTTTCTAATCATCAATATGTAGGTACGATTGTTACTTTTGGAGTCGGTGTCAGTCAAGGTAGGTTTGTAACTACATACTCGTACATAGTTATAGGTGAGATGTGCTTGTATCGCACAAGCGACTTGACGAGGCGAGAGCGGGGCCGCGGCCGGCGCGGGGAGCTGTCAAGTGAACACACCAGGCCGGGTACCTTTGCTGACACCGACTCCAAAAATAACAATCGTACCTACATATTGATGATTAGAAAAAGTAAGTTGATTATGAAGTTGTAGAAGAATACGAAATTATTTTTTTACTTTTTAGTGCATTTTTTGAAGTCGTTTTTTTGTTTTGTTAAAATTTTTGTTTATTTTTTGATTTTTAGTGAATCTGAAGTACACTAACTAATTTGTCTGAATATGGGTAAACCTACTAAACGTGCTGCTCATATGAGACAGACATAATTTGACCATAGCAACGTTAAGGTCATATTAAGAGATTCGGCCGAGTTTCGTTAATTTGTCATGGATCCGATAATCAGAATCTAACCAAACTCTCATCAAATTACCCTTGAAGTACATCCTTTCCAATAAAAAAAGAATCATCGAAATCGGTTGGCGTGATATTGAGTTATTCGTCCATTTGTCGCGCACATACTTAATTCAAATTTAAGACTTATATGGTTTTCTCATGGATGCTTTTATCAGAACTGGACCAAATTAAAATGGGACCACACGGGAAGCAACAGCTTTCAAATAAAAAAAGAATCATCAATATCGGTTCACCCAGTCAAAAGTTCTGAAGTAACAAACATAAAAAAAAAAAAAAAAAAAAAAAAAAATACAGTCGAATTGAGAACCTCCTCCTTTTTGAAGTCGTTTAAAAAACATAATAAATGACACATTTGATAATTGTTGCTAACAAGAAATAAATAAAAAGAAAAAAAGTTCATTCGATTTTATAAAGAACGTAACAAATCGGTATTGTACAAAATAACACAAGCTTGTTCTAAAGTTGCAGCATTTTGCACTCACATGTTTTTTTTTTTCAGGAGACCCTGAGGAAAAAAACCTTAGGGCCTATATCATATTTGTGGATACTGTGTGGAGGGTATTTTTAGAGAAAGGAAAGAGGAGAAGTTCCTGGATGGAAAAAGGTGTGAGTGGTGAATCTGAAAAATTTGTAAATTTATCCAGGAGTGACGGACGAATGAATCCATCCCTCCCACTGCTGTGTAAGGTGACGGGTCGAGAATCCTGCTGGAGAGATCTAGATTAGGCCTCCCTCAACAAGTGTCTCCCGACCCGGTCTGCTACGCGGTAGGTGGACAAACGTATTCGCCACATAGACCTAGACAAATCTCACCCAAAGAACCCGGACAACCCTGCTTAGTCTCCAAACGTATTGAACCTCTTAGGGTGTCCTGTGGCAGAGGCTTTGGTTATCCAATAAATGGTTCCTGGGGCGGCGGTACCCACACTTCAAGGACTTAGGAATTGTGTATGACGCTCGCTTAACATTTCATGCTCGCATTGAAAAGATTTGTAAATCAGCCACAAAGATGTTGGGTTTTGTCATACACAATTCAAAGGAATTGACCAACCTTACAGTTAAAAGGCTGCTTTACTTTAGCTTGGTGCGTAGCATTCTTGAGAGTGGATCTCAGATATGGGGGCCAGAGGACATCGTCTATGTACACTAATGGTCGAGAAAATACAAAAGAAATTTTTACAATACCTCTATATGAGAGAGTTAGGTTTTTACCCATGGCTGTTTCCAACAGCATTTATCTAGGGAATGTTGGGTATCTGCAGCCTTAGTTCCAGAAGAGATGTCGCATTACTACTGATGGCTTATAAGCTTCTAAGTGGTTTTATATCGGTACCAGATATTCTGGCGTAAATAGGATTCTATGTCCCGGATAATTTCACGCGAGGTCGCCAACACAGACTTTTTGATTCTTCCCAGATGCAGAACTAACTTACCAATGGTGATGCCCCTGGGAAGACTCACTAGGTTAATTAACTGCCTCGCAGGAAATGTGGATATTTTCCACATTTCTTACAACGATTTTAAGCGTGAAATAGCACTTATGTTTTCACTAAATGTTTTACTTTTAATGTAGGTACTTATTATGTATCTTTTCAAACCGCTTTTGCAATGTATAACCTTTTTTTTTATTAAGGAGAAAAAACAGATACAGATGTCAATTGACAAGAATATGCAAAACAATTAATAGAGAATTCACCTGCATCCAAACTATTTCTCACGAATTAACATTAACAGCAGATAAAAACATACAAATATACAAATGTTAGAAGATAACTTTATTTTCTTGTAGTTTTTGACATTTATATCTCATGTTCCCTTCTGAGTATTAAAAACTAACGCATTTTACAGAGATGATAAGATGATCCGTAACAGAGTTAGAACGCCATGAAAGTGAACATCTTGAGGTCAAAGCAAAAATCGTACCATTAATTGATGTATTTGGTAGACTTGCTCATCTTCGACCAACAGAGGTAAAAGGGTGCTTATACTTTAGCTTAATCCAGTCCCACCTAAATTATTTAATAGAAATATGGGGAAACACGTACATTACGTAGGTACTTAAACGACTTACTAATAATACATAAAAAAGTTAGGTACCTATTAAAAACTCTTCAATTATAACCCACACACAAAACAACAATACCAGGAAATGAACCTTCTGAAAATAAAAACATTATATGAATATAACATACCTATTCCTTTTAATTTACAAAATATAAAATAGACTCATACACACAAACACAACATTTATAAAAACGTCACAAGTACCTACACGACCATTATTCTAGACCAGGGTATCCCATTTGCCGGGTCGCGACCCGGTACCGGGCCATCAAACTAAAATACCGGGTCGCAACATTCCCCCGCCTTGTTTTAAGACAAGGTGGAAGCTGCAAGAAAAAAAACTTAATGTGTGGGCACAACGCGCGGAAACAGGAAACTTCAAAGCATTTACTAATTTAAGTAAAATACAAAAATAGTACAACATGATTGCATTGCCACAAGACATCTTAACTCAAATTAAAGAAGGAACATTAATATGACTGGAGAGGAATCTTCAAGAATATTTTCCTCCAATCGACAGCAACAAAGCTTGGATAAGAAACCCATTTACGAGAACATTCAAGTTAGATTCCGAAACTAATTTGCTACGAATTGCCAGATTGAGATATCGACTCGTTAATTGAACTGTCAACTGACACATCACTCACACAACTATACACTACTTTATATATATTCTACCATACTACAGGGTGTAGATAATAAAAAGTTAAAAAAGCGAAATATTATACTTCTTTCAACTTAATATAATAAATAAGAAAGGCATGATTTCAAAAGTAAAATCTAGTCCTTTTTAGTTGGTTTTTTCCAAAAGTCTGTGTACTGAAACAAGACGCAAAATTTCATTTGTGTGCAGATTTAAAATCTACAGTCAATCCAGAATTGAGAATTGATCAATATCCTATTCCACGGCCGGAGAATATACATATAAATATATATATGTTTGTTTCTGGGATTGCGGATTGCATGTTTGCATGTACGCTATGCGTTGCTTAACCATTCATCCGATTGCGATGAAACTTTGAGGATCTGATGTGCGCATGCCCGCGATGGTTTCTATATACAAGAGCGACTTCTAAGATCACTAAATTATGTGTTGCTAACCGTTCCTTCGTTTGTGATGAAGCTTTGGATCTCTGGCATCATGAAAGTATGCGTTGCTAAGCTGTTCATCCCTTGGTATGAAACTTTTTAGGGATTTTCTGTGAGTATTTTTATTAAATTTTCAGGTTGTCATGTATTTTGTTAAAAAGAATTAACAAATTAGTTATTTATTTATTTTTTTTAAAGCTATCTGTGTCGGGACTGTCGGGTACTAGTAAAGAACTGCTAAAAATTACTATGATCTTCCATCAAAATGGTTTATGATCATTTATTATTTTGAATGATCATATGTTTTGGACAGGTGGTCGAAGACGGTAAAATTGTCCGCATGACATAAAACAAATGACATCCGTTATCACTGATTGCTTCAGCACAGGTGCATAGTCGGGGAAATACCCCAAACACTGGGCCAAAATATGTGCATATTTGACATTTTCAGAGTTTTTCACATACATCAATCTCAAGAACGGGTCGTTCCTACGACTTGTTCTTGAGATAAACAGCTCGCCTGTGGAACTTTTCGGCATCTGTGTTTCTAGCATCCTACAACATATGTCTCTTCAAGACTTAAGTTCACTCATTATTATCCACAAATATGAAAAATCCACTCAATATCCCAAAAAAGACATAGGCCTGCATTATGGCAAAATTATTAGTACTGGGAACAAGAAAGGGGTTTTTTTCCACTGTGACAATATATAAATAATAATTTTCCTTACGAGAACATGAATAGTTGCACTCGGAACAAGAAAAAGGTTGATCTACACTGTGAGTCAGCATGTAGATCGTCAGATGGCACTTTAGAGAACATGAATAATTGCAAACGGAACATGAAAAAGGTTTTTCTCCACGTGAGTCAACATTTGGCTAGTCACATGGTTCTTTTGAACTCGGAACACGTAAAAGATTTTTCTTCACTATGAATCAGCATATGGCTGGTCATACTGCCCTTTTGAGAACACGAATAGTTGCACTCGGAACATGAAAAAAGTTTTACGCCCCTGTGAGTCAGCACGTGCCTCATGAGATGGTCCTTTCGACAACATGAATAGTTGCAGTCGGATCATGAAAAGAGTTTTTCTCCACTATAGGTCAGCATGTGTTTTTTCAAATATCCCTTGCGAGAACATAAATAGTTGCATTCGGAACATAAAAACGGTTTTTCTCTACTGTGAATTATATTTTCTTTATTTATTTATTTTCTGTAGATAGAAACAAAAGAAAGTACATATTACATATTAGGAATCTTTGCCTGTCCAACTAGGAAAGTTTTCCGTTCCAGGACAGACAAATAATTAGCATGTGTTTACTCAAATTTTTCATTTGAGATGACGACGAAGATTTTACTCCACTGTGGGTCAGTATGTGGCTCTGTAAATCTCCCCTTTCAGAACATGAATAATTTCACTTGGAACATGGAAAAGGTTTTTCTCCACTATGAGTCAGCATGTGTCTCTTTAAATTTCCCCTACGAGAACATGAATAGTTGCACTTGGAACATGAAAACAGTTTTTCTCCACTATGAGTCAGCATGTGGCTCGTCAGATAGCTCCTTTTAGTAGATGAATAGTTGCACTCGGAACATGAAAAAGGTTTTTCTCCACTGTGAATCAGCATGTGGCTCGTCAGATGGCTCCTTCGGGAACACAAATAATTGCACTGGGAACATGAAAAAGGTTTTTCTCCACTGTGAGTCAGCATGTGGCTGGTTAGATTGCCCTTTTGAGAACATGAATAGTTGCATTCGGAACATGAAAAAGGTTTTTCCCCACTGTGAATCAGCATGTGGCTCGTCAGAACGCTCCTTCGGGAACACAAATAGTTGCACTGGGAACATGAAAAAGGTTTTTCTCCAGCATGGATAAATAAGTGCCTTTCTAAATTTGTCTCGTGAGAGCAGGAGTAGTTACAACGGGAGCAAGAGAATTGTTATTCCACGTGATGGGTCTTTAGATCTGTCAACAAATTGAAAAATACTAATTACAATCGCTAAGAGACGTTAGATACACTAAGTGAGACAGTTAACTTCGTAAAACCATTAAGAAAATATGAAAGCATGATATGTTTAATTTAACAAAAAAAGTTGGTTTTACCTGCTGTCTGTTTAATTTTTCCAGAGTGTTCCAAGCATTCCTTTTTAACATCCGGCAAGTCAATGTCAATTTCCTTATAAGGAAAACCCCCTTCATCTTCGCCTCGGAGTCCTGGTTCCACTTTAAAGGTAAAAGTTTCGAAATTAATGCTACCTGGAAAAACACAACAACAATACGTACATTGATACGGATATGAACATACTGGGTCGAAGTACGCTATGTAAGCGATACACTACGATAGCTGTACTACTTAAAATCCGTACGATTTTTGTGGAAAGATTAGATGCTTAAGAATCACACTGGCCACATGCATCGCAACGTGTGGCCAGTGTGGTTCTAAGGCGTCTATTTCCGTAGAAAATGTGTGGATTGTTAAGTATTTCAGATATCGTCAGAGTGCTGTAGTAGCGTACGTCAACCCAGTAAGTTCTGAAGTTTACTCGTCTCTAAAACCTTTTTTTATTAAATTATATTTACATGAATTATTTGTTTACATTATATATTTATAAAGGGTGTTGAGGGGCGTACTTGATTTACTAACCAGTGATTTGAAGACCAAAATTTCATTTATATTTTTTACCCAAAATTATATCAGGTATCACTTGTTAAAGTAATAAGTTCCAACATCTATATATTAATTCCATACAAGCCATTAAATTATTATATGTATCTCTAGTTAGAAGCCTAATGGAATATAACTCGGTAGTTTGGTCTCCATCTTACAAAATTCATATTAATAACATTGAGCGAATACAAAAAAAAATTCTGCGTTTTATAAATATTAAGATAAATATCCCACTAGAAGACTTAAAATATACTTTATTATAAAATATTCTTAAAATACACACACTAGAAGACAGACGTAAAATAAACGACTTAACATTTTTATTCAAAATACTTAACTCTAAAATTAACTGTTGCGAACTCCTACAACTCATAAATTTACGAATGCCGACAGTAACTACACGACAAAATACACTATTCTACTGTAGCATTCATAAGCGGAACTACATTGCCCACTCTCCGATACAATGATTTCATACTATGGGAAATCAGAACTTAGATGATATTGACATATTTAACATAAACTTGGCGAATTTTGTTGATCTTGTAAAAAAACTTATTCCAAAACTATTCCTGAACATATCTGTATTTTTGTGAACCTGTGAAATTGCTGTATTTTTGTATTTTTATGACTTGCGTGCTTTTTATCTAATTTTATTTTTATTATTTCTTTATCTGTTTTATTCCTAAACATATCTGTTTTTCTGTAAACCTATGAAATCGCTGTATTTTTGTATTTTTATGACTTGTGTGCTTTTTTATCTAATTTTATTTTTATTATTTCTGTATCTGTTTAAAAATCATCTGTCGTAAATTAACTGTACTACCAAACATGTAAAAGTCCTTTGGGCGTAAAATAAATAAATTAAATATACGCCGAAAGAAACTATTGATTAAGCATGTATTAATCAGAAATTAGGAAAGATATTTTAAGGACAATTTAAGCAAAAACAATTCATTAACCGGATATTCTGAGATCAACATTTCATTTATATTTTTTACACCAAATTATGTCAGGAATCACTTGTTAAAGTAAGTAAAGTAAATTCCTTAACACCCTGTATATACTTACACATAAAAAACGTTTGATTAAAGTATTAAAATCAATTTTCAATTTGGGAGGCGGGAATGGGTACCGCCGCCCCGGGAACCTTTATTGGATAACCAACACCTCCGCCATAGGTCACCCCAAGTAGTTCGCTACGTTTGATGATTTAACAGGGGTGCCCGGGTTCATGGGGTGAGGTTTTGGAGGCGGATGACCAGGACACACTGAACCCCATATTCCTACCCACCCTTCAAAACCTAAACCTTCGTCCTTCCCAGAACTCTCTCCTCCTTCCTTTCCTTTACAAAAAACCCTCCACACAGCAACCCCAAAGATGACATAAGCCCTGAGGGAAATTATTTTCCTCAGGGCCTCCTGTGTGGAGCTCATGTAAAAAAAATGAACGCCTAAAGAAACCATTGATTAAGCATGTAAGAGCAGATATTTGGAAAACTGATTTTAAGGTCAATTGAAAAAATTGATCCAAGGAATGATGCTTCCAGAAGGAAAAACCGAGTTCTTCAGCACATTTCAGTAGATTCGGTGTATCTACTCAAAGAAAGGATTTTTCTTCCATCGAAACACATGTATTTTTAATGTTTAAAAAATATGTAGCTTATTTAAGACCCAAATAAGATTATGGTGAATGTTCCAACAGCCGCCACACATTCATAAGGTACAGATTTTGGAAATTACACACCGTTACAACTTAATTTTTGACCGGTCAGTCGTTGAGTGGGCATAGCGCTTCGGTCCCACCCGAGCGTCGCGTGTTCGATTCCTCGGCTAGCTAAGGCTGAATTTAGTCTCACGCTCACCGTCAGCGCTCATAGATCAGCGCGTAGTTCGTCAGCGCTGAGGCTAAGCGTGGCTCATTTCAGTATCGTACTGACCGCCTTACTGTACAGACGAAGACCAAAATCCTCAGGCGTACCTCATCGATAACTCGACCTGTATCCACTTCGCGATTCGCCATGACTGTACACCTGACGACGTCCGCTCCGCTCGACACTAGAACGCATAAATATACTAACCCCTAGAACGCTCACTGAAAACAGATGCGCTCGTGCAATAGTCAGCGCCGACAGCTACGCGGCGCCGACGCGCGACGCGTACGGCCTCGTAGCCATCAGCACTGACCACATTGCGCGCTGATAGCTACGCGTCATTCAAAAACGCTTCCTAGAAGTTCATATATCTCGACCATCAGCGCCGACGATGCGCGTGCGGTCAGCGTGAGACTAAATTCAGCCTAAGTCCTCCATCACAACACAAGAAACATTTTCGGCTTTCTGTGGTGGTAGTAGGAGATTTTAAAACATTGTTGGGTTATTCAAAACCCGGGAATGTTTGTCTTTATTTTTTTTTTAATAAAATTTTAATTAATTTAATTACATCGGGAAACAACAACTAACGTTTGTACGTAAGTAAATAGCTGTTTCTTGTGATAATTATTGAAATTCAGTGTAATTTCCACGATCTGTGTTTTAAAGTGTGGCGACTTATGGAACATTTAATAAGATTAGTTTAATTAACTTTAAGATTAGGATAAGAATTTAATGTGCGCAATATAATGAGTGAGCAATAAGTTAAGAGTATTGTAGGATGGTAGTTTCCTGCAAATAATCATTTTAATCACGAACTTATATATGACTAGAGAGGACGTTGTGAATAAGGCTAGCATATGTCTGTCTACACGACACTTCAAACGGACATGGAAACCGAATAGCGGGGCGGTTCTTGACTTTTCGTTATTTTAAACTCTTTATATTAATGAATTTATTTTAAATACTCACCTATGGCACTATCCCAAATCAAATACTTTGAATCGTATTAAAAATTATATTCATTTTAAATAGGTATCAAATTTAATTGATAGTTCTTATAATATACAAAAAGAATGTTTGTAATAGAAAATTTGTAAAAAAATGGCAATAGGTGACACGCGAGCTTATTGAAAATCTGAATGTACCGGGACTGAATATATTGAACGCAGGAGAGGCGGGGATCTCGGTAGAGGGGTGAGGGGAGGGGAAAAGCGATGGATGGTGAAGGGAGAACGCGTGAGGGGAAGGGGTCGCGGGAGGGGAAAAGGCACGCAGGGAGAAACAACTTCTATATTAGTGACATTGCAACGCACGATGAAAACTCGCTTGTATTGAATAAAAAATAACATATTTTTAGCCACAACATCAATAATGTCGTATTTGAAATCCTAGCACTCTGGCTCACTGAAAAGTCACGAACAGCCCTAGTTTCCGAACATAAATGTTATGTAACATCCTACATTTTTAACATATTTAATGGAATAGATGCAAAGAATATGCATCCAATGAATATATATTATGCAAAACTAACTGTCTGTCTGAGAACTCTCCGCATATTGCAAACATTCCTTCTTTACATCTGGGAGGTCGAAATCTATATCCGTATACGACATTTCACCTCCGCCTTCTTCGTGGGGCCCGGGTTCCTTCTTGATGGAAACAGTCTCAGGGTTTGGTAGATCCATGGCACTGCTGTGGTAGCGGCAGTAATTGGTTCAAGCCCAAACAAATATACCTGGAAACAGAACATAGTTTAAACGGAACTCTAATTCGAACTTATGTTTTCGTTTGGAATATTTTGTCAAAACATTGAAGTCGTTTGCATAAAACATTTAGAAACAGTATAACTAACACGTATAACGGTATAACTACTTACCTATATGAATAAATTTCGACCTTGAAGTTGACATTTGAAAACAATTCAAAGAATCGACGCCAATCGATGGACAACTCAATATATACAATATTTCTCTGAAAGATAAAGCAGTATTACCTCTTATTAGGTTCGCCATTCTGCTTTTAACAGAATAACGGAAATACGTATTTGTATAATCAATACAATAAAACGGTACTTCGCAAATTTTCTTTGCAACGCATTTAAAAGATCCCGCTGTGCCAACGTTATTAGTGTTATTGTACACGATAACTGATTTATGCAATACGAGATATGAGTTAACATAGTTATATTATAATGGAATTAGTATGAATGACTGGGATTAGAAGAAGAATGTGTGAACAGATGTTTTAGCATATAAACAATAAACCCTAGACTATTGCTGTCTCACTAAAATACGGCTAAGTCAAGGTAGCAAATTAATTATTCAACAGAAACTAATTAATTAGCAGAAGCAAATTAATTATCAAATATACAGAAACATATTGATCACGGGGATTTTACGGCGGCAATATTTATTGATCTAAAGAAGGCGTTTGACACGGTGGATCATAACGTATTGATCGAAAAACTGAAACATTTGGGTATTGTTGGTACTCCTCTGGAACTTCTCCGATCTTACCTATCAAATCGCTTCTCGGCAGTAGAACTGGGAGGAGAAACGAGTGAGTTGGGTAAAATAACATGTGGAGTGCCACAGGGATCAATTCTTGGACCGTTGCTATTTCTTATCTATGTGAATGACATAACAAAGTGGGGTATTAAAGGAACTCTGCAACTCTATGCGGACGATACAGTAATTTTTTACAACAAACTGAACCTAGCGGAGCTTGAAACGGAAATGAATGCTGATATTTCTAAACTCACAAGCTGGTTAATAATAAACAAACTAACTCTTAACGTAAAAAAAACTCATTATATACTTTTTGGCAACAAGAAAAATATCAGCCTCAATATCAAAGTTGGTGATAACTGCCTCGAAAAGAAAATGAGCACAAAATATCTGGGCCTGATCGTAGATTCCCAACTTTCGTGGGATCTCCACATAAATCATGTAAAGGAGAAAATTACACCCATAACTGGTGTACTTTATAGACTCCAAGGATTACTACCCGTACCTTTATTAACATCAGTGTACTACGCCATGGTACATTCACACCTTTCTTATCTCTGCTGTATCTGGGGATTTGCCTCAAAGAAATTGATAGCTGATCTGCAGGTGGTTCAAAACCGAGCTCTCAGAAATGTTTTTGGACTTCCATGGGACACCCATGTCAGAGACATCTATTCAGTTTCCGGTATTCTTCCAATCACAGTCCTTCCTAAACATGAAATCACAAGCACCATCCTACAAATTACCCAACAATCAACTCACACTAACATCAAGCCACTTTACAATCAAGACATCCACACTCACAATACTCGAAATAGCAATAAAATCCGCATACCTCAAACACACACTACAAAATATGGGATAAAATCTCTGAACTATGTTGCCTATACACTATATAATTCGCTACCAGATATGTACAAGGGAATTCAGCAAAATAAAAAAAATCAGAGTAATGCTTTAAAAGAATATTTTTTAAGTATGTATAAGGATGAAACTTTGTAATTTTCTTGTCATGTTTCAATTGTCTTGTCTCTTTTCTCTTCTTTTCTTTTCCATTAAGTTTGTAATCATCCATATCTGTATAACCTTGTTCCCTTTTCTTTAATTGTTTTCCATTGCTGTTTATTCTACTCAACCTGTCTTTTATTTTTCTTCTACATTGTATGTGAATCTTATATTTTAATATCCAAATTCCTATGTAAAATTTTAACTATTACCTCCCACCCATGATTTGTATGTTCCTCCTGTCCTAAAATGAGTTCTGTAACTCATCGGGATTGCTATAGCAAGAAATAAAAACAATAAAAAAAAAAAAACACTAATTTTACAATAGGTAGACGTCAAAATAATAGTTGAAACGTTTCTCAAACCAATGGATTCCCTAACGTAGGTTGCTGATTGGTGTAAGTTAGGCTAGGTCACGTTAGACACAGCGCACTTGTGCATTGAGTGTGCCATAGTTTTAATAAAATGTTAAAAAGTGACACAAATTAAAGAATAGGAGTCGCTCTGTTTTATTTGGAATAACGGCCGCTACCAAAATCAATAACGTGATTTTAATATAAGTATCAGTAAGTACTTACTTACAATTACTATAACAAGTATGGGATGACAAATTTAACAGTGTGAATGAAATAGAGTTTTGAAACAGAATGAAAAAACTGACGATGAAGAAAGCATGTGTCAAAAAATGTGCATAGACAATAATGAAGGTCAGAGACAATTATAATAATTTCAATGAAGCTGTCCTTTGGATTCATGATAATCTCATTCAAATTATGTCTTGTATAATATTAAGGGCGAGCAGTTACTTCAATCTGTTGATTGGGAAATCGGTGACCTTGAGAAAGAATTTCTCACAAAAAAGAATTATATCATATTATTCTTCGGAAAAAAAAGGGCTCTGAAATCGTGTTTTTAAACGGCAACACCAAATGTTAGTGCAAAATGTTAATGTTTTGGGATGAAAAGCCACGGGCAAAACAACTCTAATGGGGGTATGACACGACATCTTTTTTCAGCCCGATTCCCGTATCGAGACCAGGGACGAAATTTTTCGCAATACACGATCTCTATTTTCATCAATATTTCAGTTGGCCTCACTGCAAACAACACACATGATCAGCTGTCACCTGTCACGAGGATTTTATATCGCGTGCCATTGGGAAGAATTGGTTTATTTATGTTGTCAGTTGTTGTTCGTTTGCATTTGAACTCTCATAATGATGAATGGATGAATGCATGCTGAAATGAGGCAATAGACTTGAGACGCGTCAGTTCTTAGATTTCAAAAATACCGCCGAAATATAAATACCAAACAGTACGAAAATCAGCACTACCAACGTGCCAACCATTGGTGGTTGAGTATTTCTGTGATATTCATAGTTTGTCTATGCCTTCGGGATGAAAAAAATACGATATTCGGCACTACCAACCACCGGTGGTTGGTAGTGCCGATTTTCGACTATTTTTTTATCATGCAGCTAGTTGCCGTTAGAGAAAAAGTAAAAATATTTTGAGACGGTAAACCGTCGAAAAATGGCAACACCTTTTAAAAATGTCATCCGTCAGAGTCAGAATATTGTGATAAGCAATAAACAACACCATAATTTGCAGTTTCTGTGCGCAGTTTGTTGTCCTTATATAGTGAATCGTTGGTTTTTGGACCATTATAATAATGTCTTGCTCTAAAACTTGGTCAAATGAGGCAATTGAGTTGTAATAAAAAGCAAAAATGATGCGTGCTTGGTTAATGGATAGTTTTAAAAACTCACAGCAGTTGGAATACCAGAGGAACCCTCCTGAATTCCTCACCCTTGATGAACTTTACAATCAGACAGATGTTGAATATTTCAAGGTAATACAATAGCTTGTATCAATTTGTACCTAAAATATAAAACCTATTAACATTATTCTTTTCCAATTTTAAGCTGTCACCATATTTTCTCCACAGATCAACTGCGATACTTACAAAACTGATAGAATTCTTGATAAAAGATAAGAGTGATCGAGGGTATACATATCAGATAACTTGCTCCAAGGAGTGTCTGCCAAATTACGAGGAGAAGTCATTCTTCAAAGAACATTTGCACACAGACGAAGAGATCCATTTTGTCTTGGATGGATCAGTCTGCTTTGATGTAAGATATGGAAAGGATGAGTGGATCAGGACAGGATTGAGGTGGTTGCCGGAGACATGAATATTACTAAGTGGAATCTATCACCGCTTTACTCTTGACACAAAAGTAAGTAACCATTCGTTTTTTTAAGTGAGTGCATGCTTCTCCGAATTTTTTCCTTCTATATTCAATTTGGGAGGCGGGTATGAGTTCCGCCCCATTTATTGGATGACCAACATCTCTGCCATAGGTCACCCAAGTGGTTCGCTACATTTGGTGATATAGCAGGGGTGCCCGGGTTCATGGGGTAAGGTTTGTCTGGATCTTGGCATATACCGACCGATAATTATTTTCGTCAAGGCCTCCTTTGTGGAGCTATTGTACAAAAAATTATATTATTAATGTAATTAAATCATTATTAAATTACTTGGAGCTCTTTTTAAAAGGTTTCTTTAGTTCTCCCTGAGCTGCATAGGTTTTTAAACTTTAGTAGTCTTTCAGGTAGGTGGAGATGCAATGCTATATTGTGGTGTAGTAGGAGCATGTGTAACTCAATTACTAGTGTAGTCTCATTTTTAAAAATCTGTTCAGGAAGACAGGAACTTGGATAACCTGGTTCCTACCTAATATTGTTACTATGGAATTATCTTTGTAACTAAATGTAAAAAAAACTATGTACAAAATACTTGACTGGCAGGAATGAAATCTCCAAGAACTTCCCTATGAAAAAACACTTAAATACTTTATGATAATACAAAGGGTATCTTCTTTGTTTCAGAATTTCATAGTTGCTGAAAGATTATTTGTGGGAGAGGGGGTGTGGATTCCCCACAACCGCCCGGCGGATGATATGCCCTCAGCCTCAGCCCGGCCGGAAGGAGTATATATATATGGAGGAGCTAAAGGAAGGATTCGCCGCTCCAGTTGCCTAAAGATTTCATATCAATACTGCTGCGGCAAGACTTATGAAAACGTTGATTATTCCTAATTTGTATTTAAATATATAATATTATATACTTATTGTATTTTTATATTTATTGTTTAATATCGATAAATGATAAAATATAGAAAAATTAAATATGTTTGTATTTATTATGATTTTCATGAAAACAGTTGTTATCCTTTCAAATTATGAACTAAATTAAAATAAGAATTTCACAAAATTTTATGTTCAATGAAAAATGTTTTAAAAATAACGGTGGAGGATTTTATTTTATAATATTGACGCTGGAAAGGATAAATGGCTAAAGCGTCGCACAGTTGCAAAGGTAAAAATGGCTCGAGCGCCAGACAGCTGTACGTTTCTTGAGTCACTCTTCCTTTCCAGCTGCTTGGCGCTTTAGCCATTTATCCTTTAACATCTGGAAAGTGAATCCTGTCAGTATTCAATCCCTGTATCAATACTATAACTTTACCCAAGGACGCTGACTAACAATTTGTATTTGGATTATTGGGGCAAAGGAGCTTTGAAACTTATTTTATCTTATCCACAACATATACTTTTTTTACATTAGCTCTACACAGGAGGTCCCGAGGAAAATAATTACCCTCAGGGCCTATATCATCTTTGGGGATGCCGTGTAGAGGGTATTTTTAGGAAAGGAAGGAGAGAAAGTTCTGGGAAGGAAAGGGTATTAGAGGTGGGTAGGAATCTGGGTGTCAGGAGTGACAGACTTGTGAATTCATCCCTCCCACTGCGGTGCAAGGCGATGTTCCGAGAGAGTTTGGTTGGAGAAATCAAAGGGACTTCCTTAACCATTCTCTCCCGATTCGCCCTGCCAGGCAGCCAGTGGGCAGATGCATTCACCGCCAAGACCCGGACTAACCTCGCCCCATGAACCGGGCACCCATGTTAAATCACCAAACATCTTAACAGACGGATTGCAATCTTTAGAGCACAGGCGTCGGGTGGGAATGCTATCCTTGTTCTACCGGTATTACAATGGAAGATGCTCTGAGGAACTAGCATCATTGATCCCTTCGGCACCGGTGCATAGTCGGGAAACACGCCAAACGCGTGTCCAACATTTGTACACAGTTGACATTTGTCACATGAGAACGGGTCGTTTCTTCGACTCGTTCTTGTGTTCAACAGCTCGGCTGTGGAATGATTTGCCGGCCTCTGTGTTTCCTCCTTCCTACAACATGGGTCTCTTCAAGACCAATGTTCATTCCTTCCTCTCCTCAAAAAGACCCTCCACACAGCATCCCTGATGACATAGGCCCTGAGGGAAATTATTTTCCTCAGGGCCTCCTGTGTGGAGTTAATGTAAAAAAAAAAACATAGATAACCACTTGGGGTGACCTATGGCAAAGGTTGTTATCCAATAAATGGTTCCCGGGGCAGCGGTACCCATATCCGCCTCCTAAATTGATTACAACTAAAATAAGTAGTACTTTAACAGTTAGACTTATAGGTACATAGACATTATTCAACATCTGCCAGGGAACAGTGTGAAGAAATCTACGGAAAGATCCCACAAGTGCGAAGCACTTGCTGGAGGTCTTTTGCTGCCTGCTGCCCAACGTTTAACAACGGATCCCAATAAGTTTCGTGCTCTCGCTCCATCTATTTCCACGCATGCTGCTATTTTCTCTTCTAATAAGAAAGTTGTGAGGCGCACACACCGTCCACGTAATGGATTCAACTTTACCCATGCCGAAGTTGATTGGAGTTAGGATTCTTAACCTGTTTGCCAAAATCCCAAAGGCATTTTCAAGCATGCGTCTTGGCCTGCCTAGATGGTAATTGAAAATCCGCTTTCAGGGGGCAAACCCCTCTGTGCCTGTTGTTTCATAATATTGTTAGACATTTGTTGTAGCGAGATTCAGTGAGCATTGACGGTATACCTCACCAACAGTCTTGCACCAATGCAAGACTGTTGGTGGGGTATACCGTCACTAAATTACTAGGCGCCATTAAAACAATGCTGTGTTGGCCTTTATTATTAAAAAGTAAGAGCCATCACATCTTTTGGCCCTGAAGATATTCCCATCTAGAGCATCCAGGCAGCTTGAGAAATTCAATTTCAATTGAAATTTTTTGGCAACCTCTAGCGATTGGCGTCTGGCATTCTCAAATATATATTTTTAAAGAAACCGGACGATTTTTTAGACGAAGTTCATTGTTTCGAGCATATTTAGTGCGCCGTGTTCGTTTGTTCGTTACGCAGAAGCCACGGTTCTCTCTACAACTTCCAATAAGCTATTCTGAGTCACTTGCCTTTGAAAACCCAAACTGCCGCAGATGCCAAAGCAATAGCTTTCAAAATCTCGTTTCTATCCGTCTTATAAAAATGCATAAATAAACCAATCCCTAAAAATGTTTCAACACGTAATGCGTAAATGACAGATGAGTATGACAGATGTCAAAAATACAAATACCGCCACCAATCTGTACGAAAATCAGTATTACCAACTGAAAATAGAGCACACCTCCTTTTTCAGCCCGAATCTACAAAAACGATGAAAAAAGATGTCGTGTCATACCCCCATAAGTCCCAAATGCACGATACTTTCACTTTTGACATATTATAAAATATTTTTTTGATAAATCTAAAACAATTTCCTCGCTCCTATATTTGTACATACGAGTCGAATTAAAGTCCATATAATGTAGGTTTTTTTTACCAGTAACAATGTGGTAATAAAGTAAACAGTTGTGAATCGTAGAAAAAAATCTAGGACGCCCGAGGAAGGCATGATGAGAGGGCTTCCAACCGCGCTGGCTCTTTCGGGCAACGCGGTCGTAAGCGTATTCGTCGTAGTGAAGCTACCGAATAGATATCATGAGCGGCTTAAATTAAATTATGAAAAGTTCCTACAGTTTGATTGTTCATTCCTTGTGTTTCCGCACTCCTACAATATTAATCTCTGTTCGCGCATTTATTATATGGGATTGGTTGGGTATTGCATTCGCAGACTTGGTGGGTAGCATATGTCAAAATCCTGAAGTCATCCCACCTACCTAATCTTTCCTTCCTAAATGTCACCATGAAAAATTATTGCAAGAAAAAGTACTCAACTTTGGAGAGGTGACAGACAGTGTGTGCTTTGCTACTCGGTGCAAATTAACATCTCAGACAGGGCGCAAGTATCGGAATCTCTTGCTAAAATAATATTAAGATTTTTAAATTCAAACATTGTGAAGTGTACACCACAAACTGGAGTTCAGTGAGGCCCCATCTACAACGGTGAGTCCTATTTTCCTTTTTCCAATCTGGGTTTATCAAATTTTCCAAAAGCACAGATCTTAAATATCGACTGACTATCCATCAGGTTTTGCGAATGTATGCTATTTAATCGTCCCGTATAACTTAGCGATCACGTAGTTTCGGGACTGGTCCTTCGAGGGTTGCATAGGCTTTGCTTTGCAGCACTTAACGCCAATTTACAGTGGAGTCGCAGTTTCGCGACACCACGGTGTTCACTCCTTCCTCTCGCCAAAACGACCCAGCAATCAGCATCATCAAAGAAGACGATGGCTCTGAGAGAAATATTTTTTCTCTAGGCCTCCGGTGAGGAGTTAATGTATAAATAATAATCTTAATATATAAAACAAAGTCGGGTAGTTACACTATTTATAACTCGAGAACGACTGAACCGATTTTGATGATCTTTGATTTGTTGGATTTGTCTCCGCCTCGGATAACATAATAACTATTAAAACATCGCAAAAATTCACGAAAAAGAAAGTTATGACGAAAATTCATTTCCTCATACATTTAATATGGAACGAATTTTCATCTTTTGAAAGAGCTGCAGGAATATTGTGGTAGGTAGGTATAATATTGAAGTTTGCTTGAACTCCAAAAATTCAAAAACGTCAAATGTCAATGTGCTGATTGTTTTTCTATTGTTCTTAAACATAGAATGCTGCCTCTCTTTCTTACACACTAAATGTCAACAGTCGTAAATGGGACAAATGGTGAACGTATGTCTGCACAACTCCAGGAAAACAGCCACTTCTTTTAAAAACATTCAAGGCGCATTGTGACGTGGGGTACCTATTGCAATTCGATGAAGTCAATCAAATACATCTGCAAATTTGTCACAAAAGTCAGCGATATGGCGGTTATTTTTGTCGTTAAAACTACAAATAAAAAACGATGAAATCACACGCTACCAAGTTTGTGAGCTACAATGAGGCGATTTGGCGTATATTCTCATTCCCCATTCATGAACGACATTCCATTGTATATTTGGCGATGCATCTGGAGAATGATCAACGAGTTTATTTCATTACATCGATTGTTGTCAAACGTGCTGAAACACCTCCAGCAACAACATTGACCAGTTTCTTTTCGATTTGCCAATGCGATCTGTTTGCCCGGACATTGCTCTACTCTGAGATGCCACGTTATTACACTTTGTCGAAGAGATTTCCATGTCGGAAGCACGGCGATCTGTTACTGATCATCCGGTTGTGCTGAACTGATGCTCTTGGTCGCATTTACACAGTTCATGTAAAAAGTAACGAATGCTTCTACTTTCGGTTGTTGCTGGTGAATGTTCGTGGGCCGACATCGTTTGAATCACAAGTCAATGGTGTAGTGTGCCCAACAATTAGTGTTGCATGTCAGCAGATCAATTTGCTTGAAAACGATACTCATTGGGACATGACAATCACTGAAGCAATTATTTCTGCATCTCCAGTCTGATACGCACATTATTTGCTATCATTATTTCGACATGTTTCCCATCGAATCCACTTGAACTATGGAACAAGTACAAAGATGACATGTCAGAAGACATTTTACATCGAATTCGTGTCAGTTCAGGGAATCCTGATATCGAGGTGAATGAGGATATACATAAACAGGCTTTGTTTTTGATCGAAGACATGTGTTACCTCACGTGCGGCAGTTTGTTAGTCAAGTTAGGAATACAATGCCAGATCGACGCTTCATGAATGCAATGAAACTTGCAATGAATGATGCTTTCAATCGAGAATTGGTACGTGAACGTGAATATGATCAAGATGCATTGAACCAATCAGTTTGAACGAATGTATCACTATTGTACCCCCAACAGAAGGAAGTGCACGATACGTCAATGAAGGCTGTTAATGGTGGAAATGGTGGCTTATTTTTCTTCGATGCGCCCGGTGGAACTGGGAAGATATCTAACGACAACAAAACGAAAAATGTTGGATATCACAAGGTGCTTCAATGAAGGGAATCGACCCAAGTGCAACCCACCCAGTAAATAGTTTTAACAGAAAGTAGTACAATAATACCACGTGCATCATTTCGATTCGCTTTAATAAAGCAAATGCCTTGCTGCCACGTGAATTACATTTCTTAATTCATTTTGAGTATTAATTTTAACTTAAAAAAAAAATTAAATTAATTCAGCTAATAAGTTAACACAACCGTTATTGATTCTTAGGCGGTACGAAGTTCGCCGGGTCAGCTAGTGTATAAATAAGTAAGCGTAATTCATTAGGTATATCACATTGCATACAAACTATGTGAATTAATACAAGATGGCTGCCAACTTCCCGTCTCCCTTATTTTGGCTTCAATGTCATTCGTACAAAATCACATTAATTCTCTCTTCAGGCCGTTTTATAAATGTTCATAAAGTCTCGCCACCTAACACAGTACGCGGGGGCATTGAAGGTCTAGATTCGTTAAATTAAATAGTAGAGCCGTTCATTAAAAAAAAATAGATTCTTGCGAGAACTCCGAAGGGGCGACAATAAGTTGCCTAAACCGGGGTGGGACAGTGGTGGGTACTTCAATGTTCATAAAGTAAAACAATCTCATCATAATATTTTTTTTTATTGCATTAACTTTTCATCCTACATATTAACAAACTTTTATTTCAGCTACGTCAGATGGCGGAGATGAGACGTGATACTGTGAAATAAATAAAACATGTACGTACTCGCATACTGCCTGCTAACGATGTATGCCCGGACATTGGGGGTCTAGAGTCATTTTAAATAAAAAGTAGCTTCTTTGTAAATAAAAAAATTAGAGTCCTGACGAGTACAGTGAAGGAGGAAACCATCTGTTTCCATAGAACGCCATGAGAAAGTGGTGGGCAACCTCCAATGTTCATAAATGGCCTTATCAATTCCAGCTCGCGCCATTATTAAAAAATGTCCACCATTTATTTATTGAAAAGTAAAGTAATACATAAAAACAAAAGCTTCACATCTAAAGCATTCCTGTATGTGCAGTTTTACAAAACTTAGTGGAATTTAAAACTTACAAAAGAAGCACTATATACAGTTACTCAAACTTTAGTTAAAGCTGGACAATATGCTTATAGTTGGCAACAATAACATTCTGCTGTAAACTAAATATGTACAAGGTACCTGTAGTGGTTTATCAGATAGGGTGACCATACCGACAGTAACAATAAATCACTTACAAAAAATAAAGATAAGTAAATAATAAAAAATTATGTTATAAATATATATAGATTATGTAACAAATATAATAAGCAAATAAATTAAAAAGATAACATATTTTATAATTATGAGTAAGCAATAATAAACCTTTTTTTAAAAAAAAGAAGCAAACACATTGTGACTTGACATTTTAAATAAATAAAAAGAAAATAAAAGCAAAAAAAAATAAGATTAATATCCATAAATAAATACATTTACCCTAGTCCAATAACTTTTAACAATAATAACCTTAACCTCTACTCTTCGTGATGGGAATTAAAGCGGCCTTTTATACAAATAATAACCTAGGAAAAATTTAAATTAATGCCAAGGACAAAGAGGATGTACTAAGCCACTCGGGCGTTTATAAAATTAGTTGTAACGATTGTCCAGCGTTCTACATAGGACAAACATCACGCAATGTGGAAACTAGAATAACGGAACACATAAGATGCCTAACTAGTTCAGGGTTTTCAGAATTCGCAGAGCACTTAATTAATAATTATTTATTTGTTAACATTTAAACTTGCCAAACTACTTATGTAGTTTGTCAGCAGGTACATAATGACAACTTTTTTGCAATAACATGGTACAATAGTAAACAGTATCTAGGTATGTATAATGTTGAAGATAAGTTTAACAAAAAAGATAAGTTGGTTAAAATTGGACCGCCCCAAGTGCCACCCGAGGGGGGGTGACACTCGGACGTGGAGAAAAAACTTACGAAAGTTCAAAATTGTCGCAAAAAATATTTTACGCTTGAACACTGACTTTTATTTAGCTCTATGGCTCGTTTGGTCGGGGAATCCCGAAAAAATATTTTATTATTTTTGTTTTCGTTCCTAGCTCGAAGTGTTGCTCAGTCGGGGATTTCCCTGAAATATTCCTTGTGTCATTCTATTTTCGTAATGTTATTTGTATCGTACACGTAAACTCATGAAGTGAATTGTTATCTATTGACTGACTTGAATTAGTGAAAAAGTTGTTATTCTACTAGCGTTTTTATTAGTGCTAAAAGATCATTTTAAAAAAACAAGGTAAGTGGATTTTTGATAGTTCACTTTTCTAATAGACGCAAAACTTGAATGCAATTATACCAGAATCGATTGATAACTGATTGAAGAAAAATGATCAATCATCTCTATGTGTTTTTTTCTTTATTATATTGTTTTGTGTGCATGAATGAATAAAAAAGGAATAATAAGTAATTTGGAGGTTTTCAGAAAACGTTTTTTATGAATTCGAAATATGCGTTTTGAATTTGTTGACGAAGCGCTATTTACAGCGATTACCAAGTCAACTTCCGACAGTATTTACACCAAACGATTAGCTGCTTACACTGGGGTAGTTTCGCAAGCTAAGGTAATTCGTCTACCAAATGTAAGAGCACCCTCGGATATCGATCAGTTGTCGATTCTTTGGATAAGAGGTCACCTTCGCATTACTAGTAAATCATAATACCTAAATTATTTTATCCAATATTAGGTTGGGTATTATCCAAAATCTAGTTTTAGTTACTAAAAATAAAGATACTGCATATTTTAATGTATAATTATATGTATAAGTATAATCGATAAACTAGTACTCCTTAAATCAGATTTTTTCCTTAGTCCTAATTTAAAAAATAAAAAGTTTTTTGATTGGCGACGTTTCGTGAGTATGGCCTCTTGACGGTATATTTATTCGTTGACCCGGCCTATACTAATCTTACATTTTTCCAGATTTAAGTTGAGTCAGTCTGTGTAAGAATACAAAAGCTTGAATAAAAGTTATACACGGAACAAACAAATGACTCAAATTTTAAGCACATCTCAAAACTGGTTTCAATTTAACATTGAATCTGTATTCGGTAACTCGTTTTAATTAAAACTACACCCATAACATGTAAATGGTTTTCATCCGATATTTGCAGCCACATTGTCTGAAACTTTCATATCTTGTAACTCGGGGAATATCTTGCAATAATAGAACTCGGGAATAGTTTCCTTTGAAATGGGTCCGCAGCTGAACAGAGTTATAAATGAAATTTTAAAGGAAACCATTTTCGAGTTCCACGTAGAATTAAATATGAAATCTGTGTATTCCAGCAGGTTTGTCTCGACTGACCGTTTTCTAAAAAAGCCGTGCTGATTTTTTGATATGGTAGTTTGTACTGCTGGAAAAAGTTGGTCAAGAACCATGTTTTCCATAATCTTGCTGATAATTGGGAGTTTGGAGATGGGCCTGTAGTTAGTGATGTTATTTTTGTCCCCGCTTTTATTTCTTAGTCCAAAGGACGTACTGGTATAATCGTAAAATCAGGATCCGCCTGAGGCACTTCACGAAGTAGCAAGGCGCATCATGATCTGCTTAATTTTGCGATCGGCCGCCAACATATATACCATTTAAGAACAACCCATTATAGTGTTGAGCACTTGTTGAGATCTTTTTGCAGTAATAATATTGTTGAAATATTTACACAGAGCCTGTATTATGTACAACTGCCTTACTGTCATAATTTTGTTTTAGCTATATAATAACTGTGATGAATACATAAAACTTTTTTTAAACATTATTTTAAAAAAATAATATTATTTAATATACCGATCGAAGTTAATTCGAGAAAAGGGTTTCCAATTTACATCGTCTGTTTTTTTTAAATGAATACTAACGTTTATTTAACAAAGTTATTGGTTTTCATTAAATTGAATATTAAACTTATCCTGTCGATGAAAACGTTGTTTTCGAAGCATGTCGATAATATTTATTATATTGTGGAATTTTACAAATTTTAAATGTAAACGAATAATTAAACATTAAATCTTATACTGACAGAGAAAACTTTTTGTTCGAAACATGGTGAGAACATTAATTATTTAGTGGTGTTTTAACAAAGCTATTTATTTTCATTCGATTAAAAATAACTTGATTTATATTCAGTTTAAAAAAGTTTCGAGAGCAGATTTTTTAATATAATTCGTTAGTCCAGATTTTGCAAGGAAATCGACCAAAACTTTCCAAGCCATTTAAAATAAATTTTAAGAAATAAAAGATTGGCTAATTTAATCATTCAAGGTCAAAACCGAAAATGGCTAATTTCGAGCAAGCCTAAACTGATTTTTTAAAAGATTAATTCACATAAAAGAACAAAAAAAATTCTCATTCAAAAGGTCGCTTCGAGAAAATCATAGTTTTAGGCGAATCTTGAAAATCATTATTCTCCACTGTGATAGCGAAAGTGTTTCTCCACAAATCACTTTTGAGAAGGCGAATAGATGCAGTCGGAATTTGAAAACGTTTTTCTTCGCAGCATGTGTTTCTTAAGATCTCCCTTACAAATAAACATAAACATTTCTGTCGAAACATGAAAAAGGTTTTTCACTACTGTGAGACAGCATGTGTTTCGATAAATTACCCTATAGAGAACATAAATACTTACATTCGTAACAAGAAAAAGGTTTTTCTCCACTGTGAGTCAGCATGTGGCTCGTTAGACTGCTCTTTTGAGAAATTGAAGAGTTGCACTGGGAAGACAGAAAAGATTTTTCTCCACTGTGAGTCAGTGTGGCTCGTCAAATTGCACTTTAGAGAACATGAATAGTTGCACGCGGAACACGAAAAAGGTTTTTCTCGATTGTGAGTCAGCATGTGGCTCGATAGACTAGCCTTTTGAGAAAATGAAGAGTTTTATTGGGAACATAGAAAAGCTGTTTATCCAATATGAGTCAGCATGTGACTGCACTGGGAACACAGAAAGTTGCACTGGGAACACAGAAAAGGTTTTTCTCCGCTGTGTGTCAGCATGTGGCTCGTCAGATTGCCCTTATGAGAACATGAATAGTTGCACTCAGAACATGAAAAAGGTTTTCCTCCACTGTGAGTGAGCATGTGGCTCGTCAAATAGTGTTTTAAAGAACATGAATAGTTGCACTCGGAACATGAAAAAAGTTTTTCTCCACTGTGAATCAGCATATGTCTCGACAAATTGGTCTTTAGAGAACATGAATACTTGCACTCGGAACATGAAAAAGGTTTTGCTCCATTGTGAGTCAACATGTGTCTCGTCAAATTGCACTTTAGAGAACATGAATACTTGCACTCGAAACATGAAAAAGGTTTTTCTCCACTGTGAGTCAGCATGTGGCTAGTTTGACTGCCCTTTTGAGAAAATGAAGAGTTGCACTGGGAACACAGGAAAGGTTTTTTTCCACTGTGAGTTAGCATGTGCCTCGTCAGATTACCCTTTTCAGAAAATGAATAGTTGCACTCGGAACATGAAAAAGGTTTTTCTCCACTGTGAGTCAGCATGTGTTTCCAAAGATTGCCCTTAATAGAACATGAATACTTGCACTCGAGACATGAAAAAGGTTTTTCTGCACTGTGAGTAAGCATATGTCTGGTTAGACTGCACTTTTGAGAAAATGAATAGTTGCACTGGGAACATAAAAAAGGTTTTTCTCCACTATGAGTCATCACATGTTTCGTTAAATTTCCCTTTAGAGAACTTGAATAGTTGCACTCAGAACATGAAAATGGTTTTTCTGCACCGTGAGTAAACAGGTGTCTGGTTAGACTGCTCTTTTGAGAAAATGAATAGTTGCACTGGGAACATAAAAAAGGTTTTTCTCCGCTGTGAGTCATCGCGTGTTTCTTTAAATTGCCCTTTTGAGAACATGAATAGTTGCACTCAGAACATGAAAAGCGTTTTTCTCCAATATGGATACACACATGGCCTTCTAAATTCTTCTTAAGAGAACAGGAGTAGTTACAACGGGAGCAAGCGAATAGTTTTTTCACATGATGGGTCTTAAGATCTGTCAACAAATAGAAGAAGAATACAGATAGAAAAGGCTCCATAAGACTTATTACTATCACTAAGTGCAGATAAATAAATTAATAATAATAATATTTACCTTTATTGAATAAATTTGCAATATTTGTAACTAAAAAAGGACATGTTGAGGAAAAGTGTTGAACCCGTGCCCTTCTGATTGCCGGTCAGTTTACCCTTTACCCTTTGTGCTATGCATAAAAATCTTGTCTTAAACGTTAGTTTAACAATTTAAAAAAAATCAGAAGGGCACGGGTTCAAGTCCCGTTGGCGTCATGTATCTTTTCTCGGAGGATTTTTCAAGTGTTTCAGGCTGATAATTATTGCTTATAATAATTGTTTCCCTTTGTGCTATGCATAAAAATCTTGTCTTAAACGTTAGTTTTACAATTAAAAATAATAATTAATATTTGACAAGTTTAAGTATTTCCCCAATAAATGAAGACATAATTTGTCTCGACTCCACCTAGCGACGGATTTAACCCTAACAGTGTCGCTCTCGCAAAAATAAAGTTGGTTGTTTTCAGGTGGAAAAAATATAATAAGCAGTAATTGTTGAATGAAACACTAGTATATATTGAATCATTTGGCGGGTATAAGATAAGCCGCCATAGCTCAATTGGGAGAGCAGCTGACCGGCAATCAGAAGGGCCCGGGTTCAAGTCCCGTTGGCGTCATGTATCTTTTCTCGGAAGATTTTTCAATGTGGATGAGTGTTTCAGGCTGATAATTATTGCTTATAATAATTTAAACTATTTATATTCATATTAAATATGTACGGGCGCAAAAAATTAATTTACCTTAATATTTTAAAGCATAACTTGCAAAAAGTATTCAAACGTAAAAAAAAAATAATTGGCGCCATCTGTGAATGCGAAGGTTATAACGTACGTGACGTTTAACCTTAAAGGCAGAAAACTTTGTAAAAACGTGATAAATAGAATTTGGTTTTACCTGCTGTCTGGTTAATTCTTCCAAGGCGTTCCAAGCATTCCTTTTTTACATCCGGCAGATCAAAATCAATTTCCATATAAGGAAATCCTTCTTCATCTTCTCGAGGTACAATATTCGCCTTAATGGTTACAGTCTCCACATTAATGCAACCTGGAAAAACAAAACAATAATATGTACACGGACATATGGATATATCTGGACCTGCCCTAAGTGATAAAAACGTATTATTTCCCCCTCCCCATGGAGCCAGCTGGAGCTCCTCCTTGGAGCCAGTTCGCTCCATGGGGAGGGGAGAGAGCCTCGCTTGAATCAAAAATGTGTGACGTCATCATTCTTGTCCTGTACAGCGCGGAAGTAACATCCATACATTTAATAAAATAACACGCCAAAAACGGTAGCTTGTGCTTATACATTATACCCACATATTTATTTATTTATTTATTTATTTATTGAATTTCACGCCCGGCTGGGCTTTTACATGCATTTTTTTTTTTACAAAGAACATCTAAATTTAAATAAGCATAACAAAATTTTAAAAACAAAAAAACAAATACATAAACAAAACAAAAACAAAATCAAAATCAAAATCATAACCAAATCTAAAACAAAAATACAATAAAAAACAAATTGAAATAAAAACAAAATACTCCACCATGCAAGATGGAAAAAGATGTAGACTGAGAAAAGTAAAGTACATGTGAAATGATTCGAAGCAGAGCTATTCAGTTGGATTAATTAAATTTGTTGTTCTTCTTTTAGATATAAATTCTACTAAGACTTGTTTGTATTTAGTGAATGATGTGTTAAATATATCAACAACATCTTTATAGTCATTACCCAAATTTTGTATACGGCGAACGGGGGTATACAATTGTGATTCTGTGTTGGAGTTGTCACAATAGAATGGTAGATACTGCCTCGATGTTGAATTGCGAGGTATATGGAAGGAAATCAAGTTTAATAGTTCAGGGCTGTCAATTACTGAATTTATGATTTTATGTAAACAAGTTAGGTCATATACTATTCTGCGTTCGGACAATTTTAATAAATTAAGTTGACATAGTAGATAATCATAGTTGATACATTCACTTGTGATACCCATTCTGAAATTAATATATCTTAAGAATTTATTTTGAATTCTTTCTATCGTGAGTGAATGCTTAGCATAACTAGGTGCCCATACTGTCGAGTTGTACTCGATTTGACTCCTTACCAATGACATGTACAAATTTTTAATGGTTTGAATATTTTTAAATTGACTGCAAATTCTTATTACGAAACCCAACATTTTCAAAGCTTTATTTGATGTAATTTCAATATGATTTATAAATTTCAGTTTTTGATCAAAGTTTACACCTAAATCATTCACCTCGGTTACAGCTGTTAGCACTACATCATTAATGGAGTACTCATAAATTATTGGATTTTTTAATCTATGAAATCTCATAATAAGACGATTATATTATGTGAACATAGGGAATGTGGGCGGTTCTCCAGTGTGCTCGTCGCTGGTTACAGGGGTAAGTAAATTATGAAGCATTTGTAAAAGTGTCTTTACTAAACACGGCAACAAAATATTGCTATGTGAATAGGGACGATTCTATTCGGGGCGTACATTTGGCCTTCGCAAATATGTTATTAACGCGGCAAGCAATTCGCGCTCCCATGTAAAAAGGTCTATTCATTCAAAGCAGATTTTGCTTTTAAGAACTAAATGGTGATATTATAATGCGAGATGCCTATATACTGTCAGATTGATTTTTTTTACGAATCACAGTCATCTTCCCCTCTTCGCCCCCCCATAGTTTGGTTTTACCCCTCATCTGTATCTTCTCGTCTATCCATTTGGATGTCTATGCATATGTACAATGATCACACATATACAAGAACATTTATACGAGTTATAAACATAAAAAAATTATATATAACTCCACGTAAACGAATAAAAAGTGTGTTAACTTGATGTGAAATAACAAAAAACTGCGCTATATAAATACTACGTTATTACTATTGAGGTACTTATTTGATTTACCGTAATCAGTGATTCCTGACATTAATTGGAGTTAAAAACGTACAAGAAATTTTGGTCTTCAGTGACTTATTTGATTAGTTTTTTTTTAATCTTTCACTCGTCACTCAGCCAGGTAACCGCCCAACATCTAACCCCCACCCTAATGGTCTTTTATGTTTTTAGTTTAAAATAAAACCTTCAAATTTGTCACAAGAGACAAAAATTTCATTTTTACTCCAAATAATGTCAGGAACCATTGTTTAAAAAAATACTATTTAAAGTAAATAAAGTACTTCCTTAACACTCTGAAAATAAATAAGGATAAAAGGATAGGTATTATAGATTAAAGATGCCATTGATTAACAATGTAAATTATAATTTTGGAAATGTGATTTTAAGATCAATTTAAGAACTAAAAATGATCCCAGATGTCGCCTTCAAGGAATGATGCTTCAAGAAGGAAAATCCACCTCTTGAGCACATTCAGACAGTAAAGCTACGTGTCATCATCATTTAGATATACATCCCTGGTATTTAATAGTTTGTTTGGCAAGCAGGGAATGTGTAATTATTCTAATACCTTTCTTTCCATATTCTTATGTAATAAATACAGGTACAAACTTGTCAATAATGCATTCACTTCATAACATTGATAAATTTTTGTTTTATATTTCAATAATATTTTACTATGATTGGCAACATTGATTGCTTGTTTAAGAAATGTAACATATAAATGATAAATATAAAAATGGCGTTTACCGCGTAATTAAATTAATTTTAACAAAATTAATCCGATCGGAAGGACACGGGTTCAAGTCCCGTTGGCGGCAAGTATCTTTTCTCGGAAGATTTTTCAATGTAAATGAGTGTTTCAGGCTGACAATTATTGCTTATAATAATTGTTACCCTTTGTGCTATGCATAAAAATCTTGTCTAAACGTTAGTTTATAAATTAAAAAATAATAATTAATATTTAACAAGTTTAAGTATTTCCCCAATAAATGCAGACATAATTTGTCTCGACGCCATCTAGCGAGGGATTTAACACTAACAATGTCTCTCTCGCAAAAATAAAGTTGGTTGTTTTCAGGTAGAAAAAATATAATAA
Organism: Limnephilus marmoratus; assembly: GCA_917880885.1. Taxonomy (NCBI): domain Eukaryota; kingdom Metazoa; phylum Arthropoda; class Insecta; order Trichoptera; family Limnephilidae; genus Limnephilus; species Limnephilus marmoratus. The sequence continues at coordinate 15,521,468 of OU862907.1, read as the reverse complement.
GCAGTAATTGTTGAATGAAACACTAGTATATATTGAATTATTTGGCGGGTATTTGATAAGCCCCCATAGCTCAGTGGTCAGAGCATTCGACCGGCAATCGGAAGGACACGGGTTCAAGTCCCGTTTGCGGCAAGTATCTTTTCTCGGAAAATTTTTCAATGTAAATGAGTGTTTCAGGCTGACAATTATTGCTTATAAATCTAAATTTAACTGTTTGAATAAGAAATATTCTGTATTAACCAGTAAGCGGAGTAAGTAATAAATAATCATGACATTATTTAGAGTAAAAAATTGTAATCTTAAATTTTGGTCTCTGTTTAGTTTTTCGATTATTTTTTTTAATTAAAACCGAAATTGAAAAAAAATTCACTTGTCTACACTGATCACTCAGTTGAATAACCGCACAATCCCTCACCCCGACCCAAACAGTCCAAAACCTACTGTTTTAGTTGAAAAAAAAACCTCAAAAATGTCACCGGTGACCAAAATTTCATTAATATTTTTTACTCCAAATAATGTCAGGAATCACTGGTCGAAGTAAGTAAGGGAACGTACTCATACTACGTGACCAACTTTTTGCAATTTTTAACCCCCACCCGGTGACTAAAAACCTAAGCCCCCCGCCGCTCATTTGTGCCCCCTGAACGGGTCACATAGTATGGGTACGTTCCTTAAGGTACGTCCATTAAAACTGTAAATACAAATGTATAGAAAAACTTCAAATTAAAGTTTTTGCAAATAAATATACCGTTGATTAAGCGTGTAAAAGCAGAAATATGGAAAAAAACATTTCAAGGTTGACTTTAAAACTAAGAATGATCCCAGATGTCGGCTTCAAGGAATGATACTTCAAGAAGGAAAAACTCAGCTCTTGAGCGCTTTCAGTACCTACGTAGTTTAGTTGTTTTTAGGACTCCAGATACTAATATCTACAGCCTGTATGTCTGACGAATATCTACAGCTCATATGTTGAACTAATATCTACGAACTTCAGAGTGTTGATTAATATCTACAGAGCTTAGGTTGAACTAATATCTACAGAGCATAGGTTGGACTAATCAGCTAAATGTGTCCAATAGTCCGATATTAGGGATTTTTACATACATACTTACATAAATTAAGTTTTTTAAACTGCATACGCAATATTACGTTATTCCAATATGCTATACACAATTGCAAATCCAACCTCTGCCAGTGCTGTAGATATTCGTCAACACTTTGGTTCTCATAGATATTAATCAACAGTTTGAGCTGTAGATATTCGTCAACACTTTGATTCTCATAGATATTAGTTCGATTTTTTCAGTTTTTGGAATTCCTGTAGATATTAGTAGACGCCTCCGTTTTTAGTAGCTGTAATTTTGTTTTATTCCATCACAATGTATGTATTTTTAATGTATAATAAAATGTTATTAAATAAATAACTTTGTTTGAATCACTTTATTTTTTAAACATAATATATATGTTAAATACAATTACATTGCAATAGTGCGCCCCACGGTTGAATTTGGCAGCCACCTCTGGTCTGGAGCTCCAAAATACCTGAAAAATACCCTCGACTCTGTGCAGAAACGGGCGGTCCGTTTGATAGATTCTCCCATCTTAACAGACGGATTGCAATCTTTAGAGCACAGGCGTCGGGTGGGAATGCTATCCTTGTTCTACCGGTATTACAATGGAAGATGCTCCGAGGAACTAGCATCATTGATCCCTTCGGCACCGGTGCATAGTCGGGAAACACGCCAAACGCGTGCCCAACATTTGTACACAGTTGACATTTGCCACATGAGAACGGGTCGTTTCTTCGAATCGTTCTTGTGTTCAACAGCTCGGCTGTGGAATGATTTGCCGGCCTCTGTGTTTCCTCCTTCCTACAACATGGGTCTCTTGAAGACCAATGTTCATTCCTTCCTCTCCTCAAAAAGACCCTCCACACAGCATCCCAGATGACATAGGCCCTGAGGGAAATTATTTTCCTCGGGGCCTCCTGTGTGGAGTTAATGTAAAAAAAAAAAAAAAATAGTATTAACATAGGTAAAACTAACAGAAATTTTAGGGTAAGAGTAAAAGAACACCTCAGGGCTTTAAATGGTATTAGCGAATCTGAGTTCGCAGATCAATCATTAAAAATTATCATACATATAATACAAACTATGGACCTAAAATACTTCATACGGGATATAGGCATCGCCGATAAATAGTTTTGAAATCTTAGAAAGAAGGAAAAATGTCAATACCAAAACAGATAATAAGCAAAAAAAAATTGACGAACCCCCTTTTAAATATTTTCCCAACCGGTATTTCTCTTATAATTATATTGTTATCCCTAATTCCAATAAATTACCCCTACTCTTACCCCTCCCCCATCCTTCTTCCCCTTCCCTTGTGTTTAATCTGTGATCTGTATTTAATTTGTTACTTCAATGTACACTTCCTCCTGATGATAAGAACATTGTTCACGAAACATGTAGATTGTGTATAAAAAATTACGTGATGTAAACTAATGACGTTATATAAATAAATAGACTCGTCATAGTCTCATATACTCACAATATAATGTGGAAAGTAAGGAACACTCTTTTGTTTTCAGCGATTTTCAGTATAATTTCTTAATTCAAAAGTTTATTCCTGTGTGATAAAGATAAACAATCAAATAATGCGTGTGTATGAATGACATGGATATATATGAGCGGGCGGCGTATTGCTTGTCAGTTTTTAATGGAACGTTCGCTGTCTCCTTTTCTTGAGGCCCATTAGAATAAAAGGTCCGGCTGCCTGTCGGAATTTGATATGTCGAGCTATGCAATAAATACAATTAATAGGGCAACGACAGTTTTCAAATGGTGGCGATTGTCATCAATACTAGTTAGAACTACTGATTTATGTGTTGTTTTACCGCAAGCAAACAGATAAACAGTGTTTAGGCTGATTAGTCTACTTTAAAACAGTGAAGTTTACTTAGCAACAGAAATTTGGCTGTTGCGCGTCCAGATCCTTTACTTTAGTAGGACTTGAATTTTCTCTAATGACGTTTAAAACCGCGAGCGGGAAACATGAAAATTAATTGTAATATTTATGATAATCGATAATATTAAGTAATTTGCGTGTACTTACAAATGAAATGTTATTCATTCGCCTTTACTATTATTTGCCGTGTAATTGAAACATTTTCTCATCACACAGGAGGGCATTTTGACACTTTTTAAAATGCAAATTACTTACTGGTAAGTGCTGGTAAGACGCAACCTTACTCGAGGCGTAGCAGTTTAGTACTAAAGTACTAGAAATCGAGATCGGTACAATTGTCTTGTTCTTGTCTTCCCACTTTGAGATTTCTACCCCTCGTCTAATAATATGTAACGTCATTGATGTAAACAAAGTTATTTGCCTTTAAACAAAATAAATAATGCCATCACAAAGTGACAACCTTTCTGGAGAAGTTTTCTTCGAAAAAAGAGTACAAAAAACATATACTTAACTTAAAAATTCTTAAAAATATATACTATGCTCTAGCCCATTCGATAATACAATACGGTATTGTTGCATGGGGAGGAGCTTACAAAACCTCAATTTTACCGTTGGAAATTACTCAAAGATTAATAATCAAAATTATTACTAAGAAACCATCAGATTATTCAACCTCTCAACTTTTTCAAGACTTTCAAGTCCCACCTCTAAAAAATACATATATAAAAAATACACTGCTTCAAATACACAAAGACTATTCTAATAAGTCGCACCACGCCATGGTCCGCGTTGAGAGCAATAGGCAAAACACAGTGGGTCGCTTGTGTACGCCATTAATGCATACCAGTTTTGCACAACACTACTTACTACACGTACAATGGAGTGGTGTGGTTTAATCAACTAGCAATAGAGCTGAGATTAGAACCTGACTACAATAAATTCAAAAATAAATTAAACAATAATATCTTAAATAATTTAGCCACTTAGAACCGCATTAACCTTTAATTAACAATACTTATTCAAAAATTTATTTTAAATTTTTTTTTTTTTTTTTTTTTAATATTATTTTATTTTTTTTACACATTCGATTTATGTAAGTACGTAAATATAATGTATGTGTTATAATTTTAATTTTTTTAATTTAAAAAATATATATATATTTTTCTCTTCCCTTTACACACGAGTAGTTACACTCTCGTAAAGGTTATATATTATATACATATATATGTTTATACTGTTTATAACCAATGTTGCATGTTAGTATTTAATGATTTGAGTTTAATCCGTTTGTAACCTGAAAATGTAATTACTCATGATTATATTACATGTATATGTATATAAAAACTAATAAAAAAAAAAAAAAATAGGTATAGCTTTGATCATTTCCCAAAAAATATTAGGAGAAACTCTAAGAATCAGGAACTTGATGTGAGCAATATAAGTTAAGAGTGTTGTAGTATGGCAGTTTTCTGCAAAGATACATTCTTAGATAAACACCAAATAAACTTATGTATGGCAAGAGCGGACGTTGTGAATAAGGCAAGCGTACGTGCTGTCTACGCGACATTTCAAAACGGACATGGAATACAAACAGGAGCGATTCTAGACTTTTCGTTATTAAGAGTGCAAAGAATGAAAACATGTAATTTTTGATGATAACGTAGCCAAAAACAAATTTTCTTTTATTTTATTTCAAAATATCATTTTTATGAAGATTCTCAACTTCCACCAAATAAAAAATCTCCATACAAAATTGAAAAAAAAAGTTTTACACCTTTATAATATTAGTGGCTTACCTGGACTTGTGTCGATCTTTTCCATAAGAACTAAACATTCCTTCTTGATGTCCGGATAAACGATATCTATATCAGAGTAAGCGCCACATTCTTGCTCATGTTCCTCTGCCGCTAGAGTCACCGGTTCACACTTGTCTTCTGTCTCCTGTTTGACAATCCCGTACTGCAATATTGCATCACAGTGGGATGTTGAACTCCCTTCTTCGGGGATTGTCTCCGGTTTATTTATTACTGCGAAATCCGAGGTCAAGTGATCCATTTTAGGTAAACAGATTTCTGAATCTAATGATTGCAAGATATTCTGGAATAAAAATCATCATTTTCATATCGTACGCCTCAACTGAACTACCGCGAACAGTCAATATAATTTGAAGTTTTGTATGGGTAATCAATGTGTATATGGATATTCGATGCAAAAACGATCGAAGAAGTTTTGCAAATATAGCATGAAGTATAATGTTATCATATATTATGTGTAAAATCACAACTGTGTTTTCTTTTGCGGCACCGTCGCCATACACATCATTAATCCTTCGAGCCGTTTCTGCAGCACTGGTGCCACGATGGAACTCGTACTCGTAAATAACGCGACATTTCAAGTTTTCCATTTTGTAGTGACGCAAAGAAAAAAAACAATTAAGGAAAAAAGAAATGAATTATAATTTTCGAAACACAAATACATGAGTAAATAGCTGTATAAATTTGAATTTGGAATTCCTAACCAAATAGAAGATATTTGAGATCAAAGTTGCCAGTACGGCCAAACGTCAATTTCATATGTAAGGACCTAATATTATAGGAGGCGTCTACTAATATCTACAGGAATTCCAAAAACTGAAAAAATCGAACTAATATCTATAAGAATCAAAGTGTTGACGAATATCTACAGCTCAAACTGTTGATTAATATCTATGAGAACCAAAGTGTTGACGAATATCTACAGCACTGGCAGAGGTTGGATTTGCAATTGTGTATAGCATATTGGAATAACGTAATATTGCGTATGCAGTTTAAAAAACTTAATTTATGTAAGTATGTATGTAAAAATCCCTAATATCGGACTATTGGACACATTTAGCTGATTAGTCCAACCTATGCTCTGTAGATATTAGTTCAACCTAAGCTCTGTAGATATTAATCAACACTCTGAAGTTCGTAGATATTAGTTCAACATATGAGCTGTAGATATTCGTCAGACATACAGGCTGTAGATATTAGTATCTGGAGTCCGATTATATACATCATTTTACCATAATTCAAAAATTTTCATTCAAGTAAAAAAACTTAGAATTGAATGTTTATTGTATTTTTTAAGTATTAATTTTGACGAAATATAACTGGTTTCGTTTTTCATTTTTCTCGGATCAAGAATATTGTTGAATACAACATTTTTCCGGGCAAGTACTCAATTATTGTGTCTGTATTTTGACCTTGAAGTTAATATTTGAAAATGGAAATCGTCATAAATCGAGGAACTACTCAATATGACTCCAGATACTAATATCTACAGCCTGTATGTCTGATGAATATCTACAGCTCATATGTTGAACTAATATCTACGAACTTCAGAGTGTTGATTAATATCTACAGAGCATAGGTTGGACTAATCAGCTAAATGTGTCCAATAGTCCGATATTAGGGATTTTTACATACATACTTACATAAATTAAGTTTTTTAAACTGCATACGCAATATTACGTTATTCCAATATGCTATACATAATTGCAAATCCAACCTCTGCCAGTGCTGTAGATATTCGTCAACACTTTGGTTCTCATAGATATTAATCAACAGTTTGAGCTGTAGATATTCGTCAACACTTGGATTCTCATAGATATTAGTTCGATTTTTTCAGTTTTTGGAATTCCTGTAGATATTAGTAGACGCCTCCCTCAATATAAGTATGTAATATTCTCTCAAGATAAACCAGGGACCCGATTTTCATTTCAGTAGATAATTGTTCGCATGCGAGGATCGCGCACGATAAATTATCTACTGTTTCGATAAATGCGTATTTTCGACCGTCGTAGATAATGTAAAACAACCGATATTAATACCAACATAAAAATGTACCAATTTTATTTTTTTATATGGTAACCCGTGTCTTTGACTCCATAGATTTGATACATTTTTCTGTTTACGGCTGTCAATCTGTCAATTCACTTTGTTGTTCGTTGAAGAAGTAGTTGTTTCCTCTTGCGTGTTTTTCAAAATATTACCGACATTTGCTTTACCTTTGGACTTTCTGTTACTATTTGATCATTAGCTGTGTTGAATTAAGAGTTAAATGAAACTGTATTAATAAAATAACATTTGTTTAATATATTTCAATCGTTTGCATACTGGGAACTAATAAAAATGCATAATGTGTAGGTTCTTATAAAAATAAATACATACTATCAATGACGTTACATACTATATTAGACGAGGGGTAGAAATCTCAAAGTGGGAAGACAATGGCAAGACAATTGTACCGGTCTCGATATCTAGTACTTTAGTACTTAACTGCTACGCGTCGAGTAAGGTTGCGTCTTACCAGTAAGTAAATTGCATTTTAAAAAGTGTCAAAATGCCCTCCTGTGTGATGAGAAAATGTTTTAATTACACTGCAAATAATAGTAAAGGCGAATGAATAACATTTCATTTGGAAGTACACGCAAATTACTTAATATTATCGATTATTATAAATATTACAATTAATTTTCATGTTTCCCGCTCGCGGTTTTACACGTCATTACGAGACAGAGAACGTTGCATTAAAAAGTAACAAGCATAACAAAGACAACCTGCTAACAGTAGGTCGGTTCACACAGCGTCCCGCACTAGTTTTCTTCTTTTGGGAAAGATGGGGTAAAACGTACAAAGGGTAAATCGTTAAACTTAATTATGTTTGAATTGTCATAACGCTCGAACCGAGCTTCCTTGCTGACAATGACAAGACACTATAATTTAATACACGTAAACACGCTAGTTGTAGTTAAGCTCTGTTGATAAATATAATTTTTTGTCATTTCATATGAAAATAATTAATACCTAATAAAATCCCAAAAATTTAAAAAAAAATCAAATTGCTATTCAAAACTTTACGTTTTACTTTTTTGGTGGTCATTTTTAGATTTGAATATAAAGCATGGTATTTTGTCTTTCTAACACCGTTTAGAACATATTTCTCACTCTGTTAGTAAGGGAGTTACAGTGATTTATATGAGACCTGTGTGAGCTGGGACAAAAATGGTCTCGTGCTATTCAACGGGTTAAGCCTGTACAGATCTTTTTGTAATTTAAAGCAGTCAATAAGGCGTTAATAGGAAGAAATATTTTGATGTCATCAGCGAAGAGTAGAACATTTGCATAATGGAAGCATTTTATAATGTCGTTGATGAAAATTGTAAATAGATTTGTATACTCATTTGAACCTATGACCTGTACTGTATAATAAAATATGTTTTTAACAATACTACTATAATAGTACCAATATTGTATTACTAATTATAACTCATATAAATATAATAAAAAAAATATTTGCCCGTGTGTCTTGTTTTACCCGCCTTTACCCTCCCCTGTGCGTAGTGTAACCGAGTGAGAGTATATTGTTATCTCAGTCACACCCGTGATGTGAAAGCAGTATTCAACGAAGTAATTAATACGCCGCCCGCTAATGTATCCGTGCCATTCATACATACACATTATTTGATTGTCTATCTTTATCACACAGGAATAAACTTTTGAATTAAAGAAATTATTGAAAATCGCTGAAAACAAAAGAGTGTTCCTTACTTTCCACATTATATTGTGAGTATGTGAGACTATAACGAGTCTATTTATTTTATATAACGTCATTGCATACTATGACAAAAATACAATAAAATATAATTGCATTCTATAACGCTACTCTGGGACAGGCATAGCTTAGTAGAATAGCATAATTTACAAATTAAACAAAAATACAATAAAATAGTATACTGATTACTCAACTTTTAAACTTATTATTGTAGTGTTTTATATCTTATTGTCAAAAATTGTTATACATTTTAAAAAGAATTTTGTAACAAATTAATAAAATAAATATTTCTTTTAATTATTACCAAATTTCCTGAGTTATTTGATATCAAATATTGCATTGTAACACACACACATGCTTACTAAAATGCATCGTACCGAAGTAAAGAAAGGTGAAACCGTACAAGTGACACTTTTTGACAGTTGAACTACTGCTAAAACCAATAGTCTAATTATCTACTGCTTTGTAATAGACAATTATCTATTAGAAATTCCAAAATACGCTTTACATCGAAAATTAGTAGATAATTACTAGATGATAGAAAAACCATACACAAAGTACATAATTATCGCATGCGAGCAATTATCTACTGAAATGAAAATTGGGTCCCAGTATTACCCTACATTGGATACGCCATTCCGCTTTTAACATAATACCGGAAATCCATATTTTTATAATGCGAGCATTTTAAACAATTCAATTTTTAAAAAAACCGTAATCCGTAATTTTGTTTAGCAAAGAATTTACAACACCCGCTGTGCTAATGATATTTGTGTTATTGTACACGACAACTGACTTTCGATACGTGGTATGAGTAAAAATGGATATACCTACACCTACGATAATGAATAACAATATTAGTATGAATGACGGAGATACGAAATTAGGAGAAGAATGTATGAGCAGATGGTTTCGTATATAAACAATAAACCCTAGACTATTTCTGTCTAACTATAATATTGCTCAAATCAAAGCAGCAAAAGAATTAATTATTCCAAAGAAACACTAATCTCAAAATAGTGGACGTCAAAATGAGAGTTTAAACATTCCTATGTCCTCAAACCAAACGTCAAATAGGTGTACTGATTGGTGACAGTTACAGCAAGATCGCGTTAGACACAATGCAGTTGTGCATTAAAGCGTGCTATAGTATTGATTTGTGTTAAAAAATAACACAAATTAAAGAACAATGGTAGCTCACTTTTATTTGTAATAACGGCCGCTACCAAAACGTAAAGCGTGATTAATATAAGTATTAGTACTTACCAATTACTATCACAAGTATGGGATGATAAATTGAGCAGCGTGGGTTAAACAGTTAGGAAACAAGATGAAATGACTTACGATGAAGAAAACGCGTGTTAATAAAATTTATAGGTTATGCATAGACAATAATCAAGCCAAGAAGTTATAGACAAGTGTCATACTTTCCATAAACCGAGTCGTTAATAATAATTGTTTGCATTTCGCTCAAATTGCGTCTTGTATAATATTATAGGGCGTCAACCTGTTGACTGGGGGAAATTGGCGATCTTGAGAATAATTTCTTACATAAAATATATATCGTTTATCAACTGATATTTAATTTAAGCGATTCATACTTTATCTTACACAGAATTCTTTAAAACATAAGGTTTAAAATCGCAAAACTCGAAACATATTTGTAGGACACCATTACATCACAATGGGATGTTGAACTTCCTTCTTCGGAGATTGCCTCCGGTTTTGGTAAATATTTCCCTATCTAGTCCACGCTCAAAACAAACTTTAAATAATTAAAACAAATAATTGTACTAGGTAGATAATGGTTAGTAATAAGTAATTCAGTAACCGGAATTGAAAATATTGCGTTTTAACGTTTTTTTATTTTATTTTAAAAACGCTAAATATCATTTTTCAAGGACTAATTGTACGATTTAACCAAAGCAACTGAGTTGCAGTCGTCCGGCAGTCCCGCCGAGGATAAGCGGAGCCATCAGTCCAGTCGCAAGCAGGACTCGGTGTCCGTGCCCCTAAGCCGGCTTCCCGGTGCGCCCTCGAAGAAAAGGTTAGAATTAAAGAGGGAATAACCTGAAGACCCTAGGGATAAAAGTGAGCATCGGGTTACCGGAGGCAGGGCGGAAGGGCACCGGTCCGCAACGGTTGGTCTTCAGGCCCGCTCATAAACTGTAGGAACTATTCATAATTTAATTTTAGCCGCTTGCGATATTTATTTATTAGCTACACTAGGACGAATACGCACATCACCGCGTTACTTGAAACAGCCAGCGCGGTTGAAAGCCCCCGCATCACGTCTTCCTCGGGCGTCCTAGATTTTTTCCATGACGATTCACAACGGAATTCTTACCACGTTTCTACTGTTACAAAAAAACCTACATTATATCGAATTTATTTTGACTCGTATGTACAAACAAACAAGCAAATTATTTTTGATTTATCAAAAATAATAGGTATAGGTAATGTCAAGACAAGAGTGAACAAAATCGTTGATTTCGCTGGACTTCATTCTGCGTCACGAGCTTGCGAGCGGCCCAATATGGCAAAAATTAGTAGCTTTTCTTTTGTTCTAGGTACACTGAGAAAAATATTAAAGATTGAATCAGTAATGGCCGCATACTATGATTAGGTATATTCAGTGGCGTAGCTAGCATGGGTGGCACCCGGGGCGGAAAACGCGGTGTCACCCCCCCCCATTAAATTTTTTTTTGAGAAATTCAAAACACAAATTTTGACTTCCTAAAATATAAAAAACATTTCTAGCTAGTCAAATATGTAAAAAAAATTGTTATTCTCAAAATTAAAAACACAACAGAATAACAGCTTTTTCAAAAATCGATAGGTGATAATTTCCTTCGCGAGTTCCCGTCAATCACAATGTATGAAATAAATGAGAATGACACAGGGGAAAAGCGAGGAATATTTCACGGGTATCCCCAATAAATCAATAGTAACAGCTAGGAACGAAACTAACGTAACAGAATTTTGGGGAATGCTGACCGACCGAGCCATATAGCTACAAATAACAGAGTTCCGTGTGGAGTCTTCAATTCTTACAAAATCAGAAAAAAATCATTTGCTGTCATGAAAACGTAATAACCAATACTTAGGTTAAAACCAGTTTTGTGTTCAGAGTGTAATGATAAAATTTCAATCGTGAAATAGTAAAGGGGGCGTTCAAGTATAACGTAACGCAATTTTTGAAAAAATTTGACCCTCTCTCCCCCCATGCAACGCGCCTTAACATTTTTCTGCACCTCCCTCCCCCTAAACGTTACGTTACACCCAAGTGACTATTTTTACCTCAAAGTCTCAAATAAACTGAGCAAAGTACTGGAAAGTCGCTTAAATACCTGTAGCAATCAAACGTGCTACGCAAACGCGTAAAGAAAAACACTGGAATTCACTGTTGATCGTTTATTAATAAGAATTAATAACTCAAATAATACACTGAGCGTGATCGTAGTAAATAACGGTATCAGTTGTTTGGCTTGCTATTCTATCGACTGACTGGGTCAAACCATTACTCCGGCTTTTATAATGCCGCGGCGGAGGTAACGGTTTAATAATTCGGCCGATAATAACGAGAGAATTCGATACGTTTCTCGACGATTCTGACGCCTAATAAACAGGGAATATAAATGCTCCGGTTCTTTCCATAAAGTGCGACGAGATTCCAGATATCTCAGCGCCGATAGGTAGGTATTATTCGTGTACCGTTCCGACTGTACCACGCGGTGACATCGCCGCGCTGCACAGGTATATACCTTAAGTAGGTACGTACCTGAGTGTTGGCTTCACCACACACTCCCCCCCCAGCGGCACAGATAAGGGCTGCGATAAAAAGAGTAGTTTAGACATTAAGGTAGTCGGGAAAACGAACACGCCTTCCTGAACGAGTAGTCGTATGAGTTCGATCCTGTTTGATGGCTGGTTTTGGAAGGGTTGGTGGTAGCTCTGTTGCGGCTTCTTTCGGTTCCTTGGCGATGTAAGCCGGTTTGAGGCGGTCAATGCTCACGGTTAATTCTTTTCCTCTGCATAGGATGACATAGGTCCTACCATTCCGGCGGACGACTTGGTGAGGGCCGCTGTATGGTTGCTGAAGCGGGCTCTTAATGGTGTCGTCCCTCAAGAAAACGTGAGTCGCTGTGGGTAAGTCTTTGAAGATGAAATGACGTCCTTCACTATGGCGGGTACCTTCAACCGGTCGAAGTTCGTTGAAGTGCTGTCGAAGTTCCTTGAGGAAGTTGCTCGTATTGTCGCAGGTTGCTGATCGTGCAACGAGGAATTCTCCTGGTAAACGGAGCGGCTCGCCGTATACCAGCTTGGCTGAGGTGGTAGCGAGGTCGTCTCTCCAGGCTGCTCTTATTCCCATTAAAACAGTGGGAAGCACTTCGGTCCAACGGTCCTTCTGGTGGCATTTGATCGCAGCCTTGAGCTGGCGGTGTAGCCTTTCCACCATGCCGTTTGCCGCAGGGTGGTATGCGGTGGTATGAATCTGCGTCGTACCTGCTAAGCAGTTCAATTGCCTGAACAGCCTAGACTCGAATTGTCTTCCTTGGTCAGTGGTGATTCGAAGCGGGGTTCCGAACCTGGTGATCCAACCCTGGTAGAATGCGCGCGCCACTGTTTCTGCTTCTTGGTCCTTGATAGGGAACGCTTCTGGCCATCTCGTGAACCGGTCTACGCATGTAAGGCAGTACCGGCATCCTTCTGACATGGGCATGATAATGATGTCGATATGGACATGTTCAAATCTGGATGAAGTTCTAGGAAAGGTTCCAAGGGGTGCTGACACGTGTCGTGACACCTTACTTAGTTGGCACTGGAGGCAGTTGCGTGCGAGTTTCCTTGTGTCAGCTTTGATGGCCGGCCAGACATAACGTTCAGTCATGAGTTTGACCGTTGCCTTGATGCCTGGGTGAGCCAGCTGATGAACCGCATTGAAAGCTGCAGAACGGAATTTCTTTGTGACGAAAGGTCTGGCTATATTTGTCGATAAATCGCAGTAGAGTTGCGTGTCGATGCCGGGAATGCGCACCTTTCTTAGCTGGAGGTTAGAACCTCCCTGTAGGCACTTTTCTAGTTCCGTGTCGTTCACTTGGTCAGCTGCTAGCGCTACGTAATCCAAGGGAGCGTGAACTGTCTCGACCCTGGAGAGGGCATCTGCGACGATGTTGTCTTTACCTGCCACGTGGCGAATGTCGGTGGTGAACTGGCTGATATAGTCTAGGTGACGGAATTGTCTCGGTGAGCACTTGTCAGCCTTTTGCTGAAAGGCGAAGGTGATGGGCTTATGGTCGGTGAAGATGGTGAACATCCTGCCCTCTACCATATGTCTAAAGTGTTTTACAGCGAGGTAGATGGCCAGGAGCTCCCTGTCATAAGCACCGTATTTTCGCTCCGCTGGACTGAATTTCTTGGAGAAGAACCCCAACGGCTCCCAGTGACCTTCGATGAGCTGCTGGAGCGCGGCACCAGCTGCGGTGTCAGATGCGTCGCTGACTATGGAGAGTGGAGCTTCGCACTTGGGGTGAGCGAGCAGGGTTGCCTGAGCAAGTGCTTCCTTGCACTTGTCAAAGGCTTCCATGGTCTCTTTGGTCCAATGTATTGGTTGCTTGCCGTTCTGATTTCCTTGGAGGAAATCATTGAGTGGGGCTTGAGTATCTGCAGCTTTGGGCAGGAATCTCCTATAAAAGTTGAGGGCTCCGAGGAACCGGCGGACATCCTTTACAGTTTCTGGCCGATTGTAACTTCTAATAGCATCGACTTTTTCTGGCAGGGGTGTAGTGCCTGCGCCAGACACCAGGTATCCCAGGAATTTAACCTCAGGCAAACCAAAGTGGCATTTTCCAGGGTTAATGACCACACCATAATCCTGAAGACGCTGGAACAAGATTTTGAGGTGGGTCATGTGCTCCTCTTCTGTTGACGAGGCGATGAGTATGTCGTCGATGTAGGCATAACAAAAATCCAGCCCTCTGGTGATCTCATCGATGAAGCGTTGGAAGGTCTGAGCTGCGTTACGGAGGCCAAAAGACATCACTGGAAATTCGAAGAGTCCGAACGGAGTAGATATGGCCGTCTTTGGAATGTCGTCAGGAGCCACCGGAATTTGATTATAAGCCTGTACAAGGTCTATGGTTGAGAAAATCTTGGCGCCTCTCAGTGCCTGAGTGAAGTCCTGAATATGGCGTACAGGATATCGGTCAGGAATGGTTCTGGCGTTCAGCCCGCGATAATCACCGCATGGTCGCCATTGGTCATCCTTTTTGGGGACCATATGTAGTGGCGATGCCCAGCAGCTCTCGGAAGGCCGGGCGATTCCTAAACGGACCATGGTCTCAAACTCCTTCTTGGCCCGTTTGAGTTTATCAGGAGCAAGGCGGCGGGGTCGTTCGGCAACTGGAGGGCCTGGAGTAGTTCGGATGTGATGAAAGGTAGCATGGCGAACTTCCTTCATAGCGCCATCAGGGCGCGTGATATCAGGATACTGTTGTAAAATTTTGTGGAAAGGGGACGTTCCTGTGACAGTCTTGATAGAAGCAATATTATTGCTGCTTCGCTTGCCTGTGGTTGTCAGGTTAGTCACTTGGTCCAGCAGTCGTCGGTTTTTTTTTTTTTTTTTTTACAGTGAATACCGCACAAGAATCTCAACTGCTCCCGTCTGGAGCCAGTGAGACTATGGCATCCCCAATTGGGGTATGTTGTGAGGCTGAAGGTAGTGGGGAGGGGAAGGAGGTGGGGAAGAGGAAGGTTGGGAAGTACCTGGCTATTCAGATCTGGTCACTAAACACGGCTAAAGCCATTTTCAAGCAACGTTTCAATTCTGAATGGTGGTCTTACACCAGGGCGATACTAATAATATCTTCCACTCTGGAACATGCCGCAAATATACTATATATTATTTTAAATGAATTAATTGTGAAATAACACTAATTAATCAAATAAAATTTATTTGCGCATGCCGGGTTCGAACCCGCGACCTCCGGAATGTGAGTCAAGAGTCTTAGCCACTGGACTACTTACTGTCGTCGGTTGCGGATATCTACCAGCAACTCAAATTTCGCCAGGAAGTCCGCTCCAATGATGGGCTTGGAGACGTCAGCAATGACGAAGCTCCAAATGAAGTCGCGTCGTAGACCTAAGTCAAGGTTGAGCGTCAGGCTACCGTAAGTTGCGATGGTGCTGCCATTTGCGGCCGCCAGTTCGTAAGCTTGCTTGGCTGGACGACCTTGAACCAAACGCCGCGGAAAAATACAGAGGTCCGCGCCAGTATCCACGAGAAACTGAGTACGTGTTTTCCGGTCAGTGACGAACAGGCGACTTATTTGAGTAGGGCTCCCTGTGCTGGTCGCCATCAGTGTGAGCCCGGGGCGTTTCCCTGCACAAAGTTGCAAGGTTGATTGCATGCACGCGCCCTAGCCCCGAACCTGCTGTGATACCAGCACATGCCTTCGGATTGGCGATCCCTCGAACGGGAGCGGGAGGAATTTCTCCGCCAACGAGGGCTGATACTCCGTGATTGACGGTCTTTTGAGTGCAGCGTTGCTATCTCTTGTCTTAGGGTGGTCAACTCCTCTTGGAGTGGCGGCATCATTCGTTCGAACCTGCTGATCAGGCTATTATCAAGAGTCGGCTCTGAAACTGCATTGATTGCTGGCCTGCCGGCGTAGTCATCAATAGCGTCTGCAAGGTTCGCCAACTCGTCCAACGAGGTTTGTTGTTGTGTAGCCAAAACAACCTGCATACTCCGGGGAAGTCTGCCCATCCAGAGAGTTCTTAACACCTCATCAGGCACGGTGCTGCCCGCGAGGGTGCGCAGATAACGGAGGAACTGGGATGGTTTACGGTCTCCCCGTTCTTCGTGCTCCAAAAGTCTCCTTGTCTTTTGTTCCTGTGTGGAGCTGAGGCGTCTGGTCAGCTCACTTCTTAAGAGGGCGTAGGCTCCGGTATCAGGGGGCTTGACAATAATGTCCCGGACTTCTTGTGCATAAGTAGGATCCAAGGCTCCAAGGACGAATCCGAATTTGGTGGCGTCAGCTGTGACTCCTGAAGCCTCAAAACTCCTTTCAACCATCGCAAACCATAATTCTGGATCGTTCGGGCAAAAGGGCGGTATTCTTACCGCTACCCGGTTAACTTCTAGTGACGTATTTGTCGATGTCGATGATCCGATTGGAAGAGACATTGGAAGATAAAATTATTATAATTAATTCAAATCGTAAAAAAAACTTAATAAATTCGTGTATCGGAGGTCACCACTGTAGCAATCAAACGTGCTACGCAAACGCGTAAAGAAAAACACTGGAATTCACTGTTGATCGTTTATTAATAAGAATTAATAACTCAAATAATACACTGAGCGTGATCGTAGTAAATAACGGTATCAGTTGTTTGGCTTGCTATTCTATCGACTGACTGGGTCAAACCATTACTCCGGCTTTTATAATGCCGCGGCGGAGGTAACGGTTTAATAATTCGGCCGATAATATCGAGAGAATTCGATACGTTTCTCGACGATTCTGACGCCTAATAAACAGGGAATGTAAATGCTCCGGTTCTTTCCATAAAGTGCGACGAGATTCCAGATATCTCAGTGCCGATAGGTAGGTGTTATTCGTGTACCGTTCCGACTGTACCACGCGGTGATATCGCCGCGCTGCACAGGAATATACCTTAAGTAGGTATGTACCTGAGTGTTGGCTTCACCACATACCTTTTTCTTGTTTTAATCGCGTTTGCGGTAAAAATAAAACAAGTGATTTCAAACTCGCTTTAGGTCCATGCGTATATTGTTTATTTTATTGTTTTAAATTGTAATTCATAAACAAAATGGGAAAATATTATTATTTTTATCGACCTTTCATTCCTTCCCGATCTCCACAATTTAATACTGTCTTACCTTTAATACACCTACATGGTTTTACAACACATATTTCATTTTACATTAGCCACACTGAGGAGGCCCTGAAGAAATTAATTTTACAAAGGTTTCCATATGGAGCAACACTTTACTCCACTATGATTCATAAGCTTACTCAGAGTGGAGTAAAACCTTTTTCATGATCTGAATGCAGTTATACAAGTCGTCAAAACGAAGATTTAAAAGTCAACATTATGATTCACAGAAGAGAAAAACCTTTTTCATGTCCTGATTGTAACTATTCGTGTCACAAAAGGGATACATAAGAAGTCAGTTGCTGACTCAGTGTGGAGAAAAGCCTTTTTCATGTTCCAACTGCAACTATTCATATACTATCAAGAGAAATCTAAAAATCATACGTTTACTGACAGTGGACAAAAAACCTATTTCATATCCTGACTGCAACTATTCTTATTCTCGAAAAAAATAACTAAAACGGCACTTGCTAACTCAGAGTGATGAAAAACCTTTTTCTTGCCCGACTGTAACTATTCATGCGCTACAAAACGGTATCTAAAAATTCATATGCTTACCCATACTGGACAAAAACCTTTTTCATGTCCCGACTGCAGTAATACAAGTATTCAAAGGGAAGATTTAAAAATCCGCAGTACGATTCACAGAAGAGAAAAACCTTTTTCATGTCCTGATTGTAACTATTCGTGTTCTCAAAAGGGATACATACAAGGGAAAAAAATCATTTTTCGGGAATCCCCGACCAACCAAGCCATAGAGCAAAATAACAGTCAGTGTTAACGTGTAAAATATTTTTTACGGCAATTTTGCACTTTCGTAAGTTTTTTCTCCACGTTCGAGTGTCACCCCCTCCTCGGGGGGCACCCGGGGCGGTCCGCCCCCCCCGCCCCCCCCTCGCTACGCGGCTGGGTATATTCAATATTAAAATACGGTATTATTTTTTGGGGAAACTCGGTAAGCGCCAAAGATGTTTTTATAATCCAAAAAGATGCATGATAAAAATTACAAACTCTGATCGTCTGGATTCATGAAGACCTATGTTTAAAAATTTATGTTGAAATACGCTACAAGGTACACAGAAAACTTATTAACACCAAAAGCAAATAAAACAATATTCCAAAAAGGACCGTATTACACGCCGTTTAAGTATACAATAACCTTCAACATAACACAACATCTTACATTATTTTATTTTCAGTTTTGTAAAGTTCTAAATATAAGTACTTAGACTAGCTCCCCAATTAGACCCGAGAATATTTCTCTACTAATTGGGTAACCATAAAACCTTATAGTGTAACATAATGTAACATATTATTATATTATTATTGTAAACATTTACTTTTTTTCTAAATAAAAAAAAAAAAAAAATTTTAAAAAAATTAAACAAATACAAGATTCACACAAACTCAAATCGTCACCACTTTTCTTATAAACAAACGTTATGAATACCTCACATAAATGAAACACCTATGGTTGTATTTTAATTTGTTTATTTGAATTTTTCTTATTTGTATAAACATTATAATATTCTTCTTTGTATAAATATTTTGATATAAAATGTATGTGGTTAGCTGGAAGAATTAGATTTTAATTGATCCATTTTTTCTAAAAGCGCCTGTATGAGTAAAACTTGTTTTTTTTCCCAATGGCTTTTCACCCCAAAATAATATTTTCCACTACCGTTTGGTGCTGCCGTTCAATAACACGATTTCTGCAGCTTTGTTTCGGAAACATTTTTTGTTTCTATGGTTTTATTTTTGATTTATGGCAACACTTTATCTACATACCTGTCATGTTTATGCAACCTCATTTCACGGACAATATTTATGCACGGACGTTATACGCTTGGTCACCGCAATCTATTGGCTAGGTCCATGTGTCTTCAGTTATTATAATTTTATTGTAATCTCCCAATTAAAGCGGTAAGTCATGTAATTAATGTCCCACGAGCATTTATTTCATTACTCCGTAATGATTCCCGCAACTATACTGTTATAAAACAACTAACATTCATTTCAAACTTTTGGTATTTTTATACACATTATTTGTAAACTTAAAACCTGCTAGATAGATTCGGTACAGTACAGTTCGTACAATCAATTTTCAAAACTTCTTCGATCATTTTTGCATATATTCATACTCACATTGATTACCTATGCAAAACTTCAACTTCAATTACGGTAAAGAATTGACAAGCCGCCGCATGCCGCTACACTTTAAATAGGCATAAAATTTGAAAAGTTAACTACTTTTAAACATAATTACCTCAAGAACCATCGGTTTCAGTTGGGATAGACGGAAAAATATGCATTAAAATTCGATTTTCATTAAAAGTTTAAAAATCACCATCTCCATTACGGCCATGTTTTTTTTGTATGTATTTGACATTCGCAATGTTTCGTTTCAAACTAAAAAGGCATGAATTACTTAATTTGCCTAAACTAAGAACCTAATAACCTATTTTGTGTTCGTAAACAGTTGTTTCTTCTAATAATTGTTGAAATGAAGTATAATTTCCGTAATCTGTGCATAAAAATGCGGCGGCTTGTCCATAAATTAATCAAATTATATTATCTCTGTTTGACGTTCACGGCAACGGTTTAGTTGAGGGGTACGTTGAAAAAATGATGTTTTTTCTTTTCCAGAATACCTTGCAAACATTAGATGCTGATATAAGTTTACCTGAAATGGATCTCTTGACCTCGGATTTCGATGCAATAAAGTCTGAACCAGAAATAATCCCCGAAGAAGGGAATTCAACATCCCGCTGCGATGCAATATTGCAGTACGGGAATGTCAAACAGGAGACAGAAGACCAGTGTGAACCGGTGACTCTAGCGGCAAAGGAATGTTCCGTTCATCTGGAAAGGATCGACATAAGTCGAGGTAAGCTACTAACTTTTTCCGATGCCTTCTCCTGTCGGAGTATGGTTTCCCCTGCAGACTGCATCCCGGAACGGCCTAGAAGAAGTGCACTCTCACCAGAACGTCTTCCGTTTAATCTATCTCTGGGTTTAACGATATGGTTTAGACTTACGGAATGCAATAATTCGTTTGTGTGAAGACATTACGAAACAAAACATGACATCTGCCACCTCTCAATATTATATTGATATAAAACTTTTTCACGGGGACCATGATTTTTTTTTTCAATAATTCATTTTTGTGTATGAAGATTTTTTTTTGGGAGAGCTAAACCTACCCAGACTGAAAAATCTTCCTACAAAAAAATATATTTTGAAATAACCTTTCATTTTTGGTTACAAAGGTTAAAAATGTCAATTTTTTCAA
Source organism: Limnephilus marmoratus (assembly GCA_917880885.1). Classification (NCBI taxonomy): domain Eukaryota; kingdom Metazoa; phylum Arthropoda; class Insecta; order Trichoptera; family Limnephilidae; genus Limnephilus; species Limnephilus marmoratus. The sequence goes on along the minus strand of OU862907.1, from coordinate 15,500,734 downwards.
TCTAAGCACTCTATTGTCTATTCACGAAATGTTTGGATTTCATGTGCGTTTGCTTGTCGTGTTCCCAGCATCCTCTGTTGCCATACATAAGTTTATTTGGTATTTATCTTAAAATTTATCTTAGCAGTTAACTGCCACACTATACACTGTCAACTAATATTGCTCATATATACAATTTCTGATTTTTAAAATTTCACATGTTGTTATTTGAGAGATGATATAAACTACATGTTTTATTATACATTTAAATATATACTTTTTCATGGAAGGAAACATCTTTTCGTTGACTAAAAACAACCAAACTACTGAATGTGCTCAAGAGCTGGGTTTTACTTCTTGAAGCCGACATCTGATTTCTTAAATTTAATCATTCTTATTTCTTAAATTTACTTTTAAATTTCTGCTTCTTTACGGTTAATCAATGGTTTTTGATTCGTAAATACTTTATTTAAAGTTTCATACATATATAATGTTAAGGAGCGTACTTGACACACTCAAACCAGTAATTTTTTATAAACTTTCATATGTTGTAACTAGTCACTCAGCCAGGTAACCGCTCAACCTCTCACCCCGACCGAAGTTTTTTTATTGAACTAAAAACATTAAAGCTCAGTAGATTTTTGACAGTTAGGATCGGGGTGAGGGGTTGGGCGGTTACTCGGCTAAGTCTCCAGTGAAAATATATTAGTTATTAATTTTTTAAACTTTTATGAGTAAAATCTCAAATTATAATATTTAATTAAATGAAGACAATATTAGCGAAACTCAATCGAAATCTGGAGACAGAAAAATCAGAAAAGATATTGGCTCCGCTGGGACTCGAACCCAGGACCCTTTTCTTACGTGGAAACAGCTCTACCGATTAAGCTACGGAACCGGAACAAAAAAAAATTTAATTTAAATTAAATTTAAAAACCAAAATTTAATCTACGTTTTTTACTCAAAATAATCATTTACTTCAAATAGTTAGGAATTACTCGTCACAAATAATTCATGTACATCCCTGAACACATTTTACATGTATTAATCATCTCCCAAATAAAAAAGGTAAAACGTAAAGAAATCAGGAACTTCATGTGAGCAAAACGAGTAATGAGTGTTGGCAGTGTATTGCAGTTAACTGCAAAGATACATTTTTGTGTTGTCTCTTTCTCTCTAATCCTTTACGGAGATCTTTGTCTTTATTATTAGTTCTGAACTGTATGTCGGTGATACGTTATTTGATTAAAAGACTCCGTTTCTTTAACATCAGTGACTGTTTATTGTTATTATGCGCAATACAAATATGGTTTAAGAATACATTCGCCTTTATAACTCGCTACCTATGTTTTGTCTGGCGAGCTCTCGCTAAAGGAATGACTTGCCCCGCTCCGACCGGCTATGTTTGGCACACGTCGTAACCGACATCATGTGGCCCGAGCATAACGATGATAGAATTGTTCATAATTAACATTCCTGTAAAGTTTTAAGGTAAGGAACTGGTAATGAAAGACTCATCTTCGGGACAATTTTTAAGGGACTCTTGAGTTTATTGATTCTATTTCCAATTACATTTTTATAATCGGAAGAAGCAAACTACCCGAGACAGACCAAGGAGTTAGTAGTTAATTAAGTGTGGTTTCAGCGAAGCGACGAGGAGAAAGAGAGTATATCACCCTAAAAAACAGCCATTTATAGAATCATATCCTGACCTGACCAGAGTTTCGCATCCTCCGACATCCGTAAACAATTCATCTAACCAGCTATGAGACCTCTCACCTAATGTAGAATCTCGAGGGGTGTGAGTCCTGGCTAAATTAGATTTCAAGGTCTGAAATTCAGACAATTCCCATGTATTACAATTTTGATATAATTACAAAGAAACTTATGTATAGCAAGAGAGGATGTTGTGAACAAGACAAGCATATGTGCTGTCTACACGAAATTTCAAAACGGAAATGGAATCCGAAAATGGAGGTTTGTGGCATAATGGCATAGCGCGGGTGTGGGGGGGTATATGTGGATCCTATTTTTTTTATTACGACCTATTTATATATGAGCTGATTTTTTTTTAATAATCATATTTGACGAGTATTCTTCCAACGAAAATCATGTTTATAAATTATAATACTAAGTGTATAACTTTTTTTTACATTAACTCCACACAGGAGGCTTTTTGAGGAGAGGAAGGAATGAACATTGTTCTTGAAGAGACCCATGTTGTAGAAAGGAGGAAACACAGAGGCCGGCAAATCATTCCACAGCCGAGCTGTTGAACACAAGAACGAGTCGAAGAAATGACCCGTTCTCATGTGACATATGTCAACCTTGTACAAATGTTGGGCACGCGTTTGGCGTGTTTCCCGACTATGCACCGGTGCCGAAGGGATCAATGAAGCTAGTTCCTCGGAGCACCTTCCATTGTAATACCGGTAGAACAAGGATAGCATTCTAAACCGACGCCTGTGTTCTAAAGATTGCGATCCGTCTGTTAAGATGGGAGGATCTATTAAACGGAGTCGAGGGTATTTTTCAGGTATTTTGGAGCTCCAGACCAGAGGTGGCTTCCAAATTCAACCGTGGGGTGCACTTGTGATTTGTACAGGGTTAGCAGTTGTGTACTATTAAAGTATTTGCGGGCCCTGTACAGTACGCCCAGTTTTTGGGAGGCTAACTTTACTCTGGCTTCGATGGAGCCCCCATACCTGAGCTGGTCACTTAGGGTTACACCAAGCATCTCAATGGAGGGCCTGTTCGGAAGATTTCTACCGTTGAAAGATACTAGATTTTCATTTCGATCCCTTGTAGACGTAATCAGACAAGATTGGGTCTTTGAAACATTAAATTCAACGGGATTATTTATACCCCAAGAGAAAACACTCTCGAGGTAACCGTCCATTCTTTGTTTCAGAGCCCTCCAAGCCGTTGGAGTTTGTGAGCCCTTTGGAGGCTTGTCAAACAAAAAGCTATCATGGACTGTACTGTCACCCGCGTAACAATGAATTGGTGCACATGACAAAATGTCATTGATGTGCAACAAAATAAAGTCGGAGACAGAACCGATCCCGGACGCCATCATTTATCGAGTGTGAGGAAGAGGTGAAACCATCGGCTACCGTCTGAATCGACCAGTCCCTCAAAAAGTCGGCAATCCACGTACACAAGGATGCGGGAAGTCCGTGAGAAGGCAGTTTGTTGACAAGTCCTCGGTGCCAAACCCGGTCAAAGGCTTTGGAAATGTCCAGTGCAACCGTTTGAGTCTCACCGAAACGTTCCAGGCACCGCCCCGTCAGAATCCGTAATGACGGTCGTTAATAATTTTATTCTTCTCGAGGTATGTGAGCAGTTTGTCGTTGATCACACGTTCCATCACCTTAGACAGAACTGATGTGATCGCTATGGGGCGGCAGTTGGCCGGATTGGAGCGGTCACCCTTCTTTGGAATAGGATGGATAACCGCTTTTTTTCAAGCAGAGGGCACAGAGCCAGTCTTCAGGGACAATTTAAAAAGCTTCGTCAAAATTGGAGCTATTTCTGCAGCGCACCTCTGCAGTACCAGGGCAGGTATTCCGTCAGGCCCACTAGCTTTATTAACATCAAGCCCTCGTAAAACATGGAGTACTTCCCGATGCCGGATCCTCAGCTTTTTCATACGAAAACCGCAGTGAGGAACCGACGTCGGGACAGCACCTTGGTCATCGAGGGTTGAGTTATCCGCAAACATTTAACCTAATAAGTTTGCCTTTTCGGTGGCGGTGTTTGCTAGTGAGCCGTCAGGTCTGGTAAGAGGTGGCATACTGGATTTGCAGAAATTGCGACCTATTGAGCCCGCAAGCGACCAGAATTGCCTGCTGCCATGCGGGCATGCAGCCAGCTTTCTGCTGATCTGCTGGTCGTGCTCGAATTTTGACCTATTTATGATTCTCTTGGTTTCATTGGCTCAAAAATACACACCTGCCAATATTCGAATTAAAGTATTTAAAATAAAATAAACTTAAAATTTTAAATACAGATTTCTTTTCTTAAAAAAAGGTAATAAAACTGTCTCTTCACTTTCTATCGCAATCATACAATTTTATTTTAAAACTAAATGTGTCGGACAATTTGCGTCTCCTGTCATTAGCCGGGTTAAATTAAATCTATATGTGGCGAATTAAAACTACACTCAGAATATGAAAATGGTTTTCTCTTTGATTCTGGCAGCACGTACATAGTCTGCAACTAGAATTTTATTCTTATTTTATACTTCGAATAAAATAATGGTCTCCTTCGAAATGTATCAGCAGATGAATACACAAATGAAATTCAATGGTTACATTCTGAACACAATTCTGGTTTTAATAAAAGTGAATCTGTTTGCGAATACCCAGCTTTAATTAGTATTATTCTCATGATAATAATAATAATAATAAGCCTATTTATTTCTTGTTTTACAATAGTTGGTGTTACAATAAAATTAATTTTGATTTATATTAGTAAGTTAGCTTAGATTATGTTAGTAATATAAGTATATGTTTTAAATATATTTATGAGTTAACAGGAACCCCGGTTTGGGTAAAGGCCTCCTCCAAAGATGCCCATTTTTGTCGGTCTTATGTTATGGAGTACCAGTTTATGCCAGTTGATCCTTTCAGATCGTCTTCCCAGCGGGCTAAGGGTCTCCCCTTACCCCTCTTGCCTGATGGTCCTTTCCACTGGGTAACTCGTGTGGTCCATCTTCTGTCAGACATTCTCGCTACATGGCCAGCCCAATGCCATTTCAGTTTTTGAGCATAGGTTAAAGCGTTTGTAACTTTAGTGATGTCTCTTATCTTTGTGTGTCTTATTTTGTCGATTTTCTTTATGTTTAACATGCTTCGTTCTAAACCTCTTTGACATGTATTGATTTTATTCTTGACTTGTCTAGTGAGTTTCCAGGTCTGGCTTCCATAAGTTAAGCTTGGTAGTAGACATGAGTTCATCACTTTAGCTTTGAGAGTTATTGGTAAGTTACTTTTAAATATTTCTTTTAGGCTCCAATACTTATTCCAGGTTTGTTGGACCCTTCTCTCTATTTCTATTATGTTACTATTTTTCTCGAAACTTATTCTTTTTCCCAGGTAGATATAGTTTTCTACATATTCTAAAGGGTTACCGTTGATAGTTATATGTCTCATTTGTGTATTAGTCATTATCTTAGTCTTTGTTAGATTCATTTCTAATCCAACTTTCGCACTAGCTTGTTGTAGAGCTTCTATCATGGATTGCATCTTGTTGGCTGTCTCTGACAAAAGTATCAGGTCATCGGCGAACCTCAGATGACTTAGGTAGACGCCTTTTATATAGAGTCCTGTTTTACTCCAATCCAACTTGTTTATAATGTTTTCTAGAATGGCTATAAAAATAGTGGGTGAGAGCGGGTCCCCTTGTCTTACCCCTCTTTCTATATAGAAGGCGGGGCCTAAGGTTTCTAGTTTCTTCCTTTGTTGTTATTGTATATACTTTTAATCACATTTATGTATTTATCTGGAACCTCTTGTTCTTTTAAACTCTCCCATATACTTGTATGTGTGACCGAATCAAAAGCTTTTTGATAGTCAATAAAAGTTATGTAAAGAGGTCTCTGGAACTCTTGGTATTTCTCTATAATTAACTCGATGGTGTGGATGTGGTCAATAGTAGAGTACCCTTTTCTGAAGCCGGCCTGTTCGACAGGTTGTTTTGCCTCTATTATCGAGCTTAGTCTATTATTTATAATCGATGAGAAAAGTTTGTATATATTTGGTAACAGACTAATTGGTCTGTAGTTGCTAATATTTTTCGGATCACCCTTTTTATATATAAGTATGATCACCCTTTTTATTCTCATGATATGCATACGGTTTTCCTTCGAATTAGGAAATTTACAGCTTAAAGAAATATATTTATAATAAATAATAAAAGAAAGAGTTGGATTCGTAAACGAAAGTATTGTAGTACTTTCAAATGATCTTATTATACATTTAAAAAAAACTTCCTTTACTGAAATTTATTTTTCTTTAAACAAATCAGATAGTCAAACATACCATTACATAAATAAAATATTTATTACTCAAGTCGCTAGTCACTCATGATCAAGCCACGATTGAAATTTTCTTAGGATAAGGAACTCCAGTGAAAAATATTATGGCTTTAAAAAAATATGTTCATACAGACCAATGAACTCTGATTCTGAATATATAAGTTTTATTTCATAATATTAAACGTAGAGTTCTTAAAAAATTATTAAAAAGTGCATTTTTAAACCTCTCGTCAAAACATACTGTAAAGTTGGTATTACTGAAATGGTTAGTGCTGACGTCACGCATCATTAGTCATTGTATTGAAACTTTGATTGTGTAGGTATGACACAAGCCATCAGTACTAACAACATTTCATGTTATTCGTTATTTTATACTGTTTGTAGAGATTTAGTTGTTGTGTTTATTGAAACATTATTTAGGCCTAAATAATGTTTCAAAAATAAAGGAATCTCTTATTAGTTTTTATCTATTATTGAAAATATTAAAAAACTACTGCACAAAAAAAGAGTAATGCTATTTCTAGGGAGAATACTTCGAACAATGAAATTCAAAATGGCGGCAGTAGATCAGCTGATTGCCCAATCCTATACTAATTTTTCATGAGTGATGACGACATACGATTCACCATACATCGGTGGTTTTCGGGGGGTCTTGAAAAATTAAAACTTTGACAATTATTTTAACTATTAAAACTAACTCTAAAAATAAAAATGCAGTTATTTAAGTTAGAAGGTCATTATTTATTAAAAAAAAATAAAAATAAATTTACTGGAGTTCTCTATTTTCAACCACATTGAGAAAAACCCTCGCTACGCCGATGTTCTAGACTATTCTTGAGCTTGAGTGCTAAGATTTAAAAATGTAAAAATTGTATGTTATTGGTTTTGTTTTAATTTAAAACCGATCTTTATTGTAAGATTCCATAATTCATGCAATCCTTTGTCTACTAAGCTTACTATCCTTAATTTATTTCATTATTTTTCTTTTTTTTCAGATCTGAAAACCCAGCATGTGGAAAAACGATTTTCTTGCTCACGTTGTAACTATTCCTGCTCTCATAAGACGAATTTAGAAAGGCATTTATGTATCCATACTGGAAAAAAACCTTTTTCATGTTCCAAGTGCAACTATTCCTGTTCTCTTAAGCGCTATCTGACGAGGCATATGCTGACTCACAGTGGAAGGAAATCCTTTTCATGTTCCTGCTGCAACTATTCATGTTCTCGTAATGGGGATTTAAAGAAACACATGCTGACTCACAGTGGAGAAAAACCGTTTTCATGTTCCGAGTGCAACTATTCATGTTATCGCAAGAGCCATCTGACGAGCCACATGCTGATTCACAGTGAAGATAAACCTTTTTCTTGTTCTGAGTGCAACTATTCATGTTCTCGCAAGAGCAATCTAACAATCCACATGACGACTCACAGTGGAGAAAAACCTTTTTCATGTTCTGAGTGCGGTTTTTCTTGTTTCCAAAAGGGCAATCTCAGAAGCCACGTGCTGAATCACAGTGGAGCAAAACCTTTTTTATGTTCCGAGTGCCACTATTCATCTTCATTCAAGCAACAACTATCGAGGCACATGCTGACTCATAGTGGAGATAAACCGTTTTCATGTTCCAAGTGTAACTACTCATGTTCTTTAAAGCACAATCTGACGCGCCACCTGCTGACACATCTTGACGAGAAACCTATTTCATGTTCCGAGTGCAACTATTCATGTTCTCAAAAGGTTTATCTGACCAGCCACATGCTGACTCACAGTGGAGAAAAATTATTTTCATGTCGCGAATGCAACTATTCGTGTGCATTAAGACAAAGTTTGACTCGCCATATGCTGACCCACACTGGAGAAAAACCTTTTTCTTGTTCCGAGTGTAACTCTTCATTTTCTCAAAAGGGCCATCTGACGAGCCACATACTGACTCACAGTGGCGAAAATCCTTTTTCATGTTCCAAATGCAAGTATTTATTTTCTCGGAAGGACAATCTGACGAGACACATGCTGACTCACAGTGGATTAAAACCTTTTTCATGTTCCCGTTGCAGCTATTCATTTTCTCAAAAGAGATATTTGAAGAAACACAGGCTCTATCACAGTGGAGAATAAACTTTTTCATGTTTCATCTAAAATTATACATTTTCTCAAAGAGACCTCTAGAACAAAAAATTTTGTTCATTTATGCGAATTCATCTTCAAAAAATCAATCACAGATTTGACTTTCTTGAAACTAGCGATTACCGGTTTGATCGAGTGGTTAAAATGGTGGAATTTTTCGATTTCTTAAAATTTGGAATCGCGTGGTAAAAGACTACTTTTAAATCTAGAATTAAGAATTATAGTTAAGGAAAGAATGTCATTACGTATTTTAAATATAATTGATTTTTCCAAAATGAGTATAAAACTAGTTTATTTTCTGATTTCTTCTGAAAACATTTTTTAAATTATGACAAAACATTTTAATGCCAAAAAATACTTTAAAAAATATTTCTGAGGTGGCAATGTTTTTTTGTTGCTATCTCTTGCTTCGAAGGTCCATATTGGGCTGGTCACATAGAGTTACACCAAGTATATCAATGGAAGGCTTTTTCGGAAGATTGCCTCCGTTGAAGGTGACTATATTTTCATTTTCATAACTTTTAGACGTAATCAGATGATTCTGACTTTCAAATATCAAATTCGATGAAGTTATTCTTACACCAAGAGGAGGTACTTTCGTGGTGATCGTCCATTCTCTACTTCAAAGCGCTCCGAGCCGTTGGTGTTTTTGATCCCTTTGAGGGCTTCTAAAACAAAAAGCTAACAGGAACTGCACTGTGATCCGCGTAATAATGAATTGGTGCATGCATCATATGGTCATTAATGTGCAACAAAAACAAAATCTCATGGAGAACCTACCCCTGTGGGTTTGCCAGCATTTATTGAGTGCGAGGAAGAGGTGAAACCTTTCAGCAACTGTGTGAATCATCTTCTCCCTTAAAAAGTCGACAATTCATGTACCTACTCATTTCAACGAATCTGGTTTTGGGGAGGAAAAGGTTAGGACGTTGTGACATAAGGAGATGTTGTGCATAATTTAAATGTTTTTGCAGGCCGCAAATGTTGGCAAAATTCACCGACAGTTTTGGCCTGCACCCTGCACCGATGACTCCTGCTACTCGCCGCTGTGTTATTGAAGTTTTTTGTACTACGCATTTTTTAAATTTGTTTTTCAAAGTACAATTCCGTTTAATCGCAATTAAGCAGTTGGTCAACAGGATGTTAATGTTCATTGCAACAAAACTTTATAATACACTTCCACTGACCATTAGACAGCACACTAATCACGTAAAATACAAATCAGTTACCAGTTTTGGATCACTAGCAAAGACAGATCACATATTAACAATATTTTTAGAACCTCCTGATGCATGCTTTCCCATTGGTGCGATGCTGATTGTCCTTGTACTTTTACTTTAAATGTGAATAACATTGTTGTTGTTATCCTTATTTTTGTTTTAAACTATTTATGCTAAAATGCGCTTGCTTTCAACACAGGTACTCTTAGTGAGACAGGCACAGCACAATCACATATGTAACTTAAAAAATAAAGATTATAATAATAAAATAAAAAAATACTTACAATGTTTGCAAGTATGTGTGGTAATGTTCAATTACAATGTTTCTTCAATTACATTGTACTTACTTGATATTCTTTTTTTATATTTCTTGGGCATTAACTATTTATCAATTTCTAGACATTTTGTTTTGAATAGTCTTATTTTCTCTGTGCATTTGTTACCTAATTTTTTTCTTACTGGTTTCGACACAACCGTGTCATTTACTAGCAAACTTTAAACTAACTTAAAAATCCTATACAAGTACAAAAATGATAAGATTTTAATTAGGTGGGGGAGGATTTTGAGGGAAGGGAAGAACGGTAGGGGTAGGAGGAGTCGACATTACATGGAAACTCTGTTAATAGGGTCGATTTACAAGGTACTATTATTTTATTAACTCAATTATTTTTTTATTATTTTTTTTTATTTATTTCTAACATTTCTAAAGCGCGCAAATTAAAATATTTAGGTACTTATTTATATTTGAATATTTTACCTTGGTTTTTTCTCTGTTGAAGATATAATATTAAATCTCTATTAAATGGTTAGCAAACTCGGATTAGTTATTATTTCGTCATGTTCCCTAATTCTAGTTTAAAAATTTCTAGTAGTCATACCTACATACTGTGGGTCACATTCATTAAATTCCAAAGTGTACTTTATTAAAAGAATAAAGAACAGATGTGGAACCGTTTTTTTCTCGAAAAGAAGCCATGGGGAGGGGGGTGTCGTCTAGCTAGGGGATTTCTGAATTATCTTTTGTTATGCTTTTTTTATCGATATTTCTCTAGTCACCCCTCGTGGACAGTATGGCAGTGCATAACATACGAACAAACAATTTATTTATTTATTGTTTCTTTACACTGCAGGTAAAATTGTTTACAATACAATTTGTCACCTAACTAGGATAAGCCTGTGTTGTGGTTAACAATTATACAAATTAACAAAATAACACAAAATTTTACAGATATTGAAAGAACAATTTGATGTATTTCTTACAGGTTGAGATTATGGGTACCAACTAAACTGATGGCGCTAGGTAGAAAATTAATTTAATCTTGTAGACTTTTAGGGTAACCATAGTTTAGTGATCTGATTTTAAAAAGCATTAAGTTGTAAATAATAAATAAATGTGTATAATATAATATGCTATAAATTTGGCAGAAGGAAGATGAAACGAAAAACGGTTTAACCAAAAATAATATTAATTTAGCTAATTATTATAAACATAATAATCGTTTAGCTAATAATTTAGAAAGGACAAAGTAGATAAAAACAATTGGCAATCCTCGACAAACACAAATAATTTAAGATTGTTTTTAAATCTGCCCTTATGATGGACACTGCAACGCTATCCGAAACGTTGGCTAAAGAAGGGGGTAGCGCAACACGGCATAACACCCCAAAAACAAATAAAGAAAATACTTTCGGCTGAGAAAATCTTAAAACGTATCCAACAAACAATAATTGATTCTTATACATAAGATTTATGTGTTATTATTTACTGTTCGGGCAAATCTATACCTACTCCCATGTATCCCTCCCGTCTTACCTACCTATCCTGATATATCCATCTTGCTATTGTCACCGGTTCAAGATTGATTCCTAACCGTGAAATCAGTACAATTTCAACACCGCGCGATACTGGCAGCCCAAATACTTTGGTCTCGTCGCTTATAGTCAAAACCCGGATCCGCGCAAAATACGTGCTTTCAACCGCGAGTTATCTTGAGTGCATGAAGTGTGGGACCCAGGACGTCATCAGCAAGGTAGGGTTTCATCTTGTTTTCGGTGGACATCCCATTTTTTCCCCTTCATCCCTTTTTCCATTCCAACAGTGATAGGTGGAGATTCCGAACTCCGCGGAAGAAAGTAACAGGCTTCCAATCAGCTATCGAGACATTTACTTTTAACCCCATCCTATTATTAGTGTAATTCCTTGGAAAGTATTGCATTGTTCCGCGACTTAACATCTCGCGACAAAATACCCCCCGACAAAATGTCCCCGACAAACTATCCGACGACCAAAACATCCTCCGACAAAATATGCTAAAGACAAAATATGCTAAAGACAAAATATGCTAAAGACAAAATATGCTAAAGACAAAATATGCTAAAGACAAAATATGCTAAAGACAAAATATGCTAAAGACAAAATATGCTAAAGACAAAATATGCTAAAGACAAAATATGCTAAAGACAAAATATGCTAAAGACAAAATATGCTAAAGACAAAATATGCCAAAGATAAAATATGCTAAACACAAAATATGCTAAAGACAAAATATGCTAAAGACAAAATATGCTAAAGATAAAATATGCTCAAGACAAAACATCCCCCAACAAAATATCTGCTAAAACCTAACCTAACCTAACCTCACCTGCCTTACCTATCCCAACCTAACCTAACCTAATTTTCAATTTGGGAGGTGGGAATGGGTACCACCGCCCCGGGAACCTTTATTGGAAAATCAACACCTCTGCCATAGGTCACCCCAAGTGGTTCGCTACGTTTGGTGATTTAGCAGGGGTGCCCGGGTTCATGGGATGAGGTTTTTCTAAGACTGATGACCAGGACACACTGAACCCCAAATTCCTATCCACCCCTTAAACCATTTTCCTTCCCAGAACTCTCCTTCCTTTCCCTGAAAAACCCTCCACACAGCATCCCCAAAGATGACATAGGCCCTTAGGGAAATTATTTTCCTCAGGGCCTCCTGTGTGGAGCTCATGTAAAAAAAAAACTAACAAAAATGGGACAAAAATAATACAGACAACCTGTAAAGACAATAATGTTTTTGTTAAAAAATAGTAAAATGTAAACTTAGGTTAGGTTAAGGGATTATATACATTTAGGAGGCGCAAAAAAAACTATTATTAAAGATTTTTTTCTGAGAATACCTTAATATTTATTAATGTAAAAATTTGTACACATAATTTAATTATTGTAACTATTAACTGAATTTTAACTTTTTGTATTTGTAAAAATAATAATTTTGAAAGCTGCTATAGCTGATCTCCAGAAGCTCTTCTCAAAAAAGGCATCTTGCGGTGACCACTATATCTCTGGCTCAGGACTGAATCATTTAAAATGAAAAAAGCCTATTGCATTTCGTTAAAGTAATGGATAATCTTGTAATTAATCTAAGGACAAAGCAAGACAAAAAATTTTGACAAAATGGCGGCTTCTCAAAAAAAAAATCATTTTTTGACCAAAATTTTGGCCTTAAATCTTAATATACAAAGCAACTAGCTGACCCGGTTACGCGTTGCTCTGGCTAATTAAACACAACGCCATCTAATGGATGGTTATCCAACCTTCATCACCACCATCTTTGAGTTCACCGCGAAGAGATAGAAAGATAGACGCCGCGGAGGACTTTAATTTAAAATACGTGGAGATGGTGCGAAAGATCATATAAAGTGCATGAAATGCTTGAGGTAACTAACGTATTTAAGTTGATAAAGATTACTTCTGTATCAGTCTAAATAACTTTGCAATTACCGTATTGTACGCAGTAGCGTAGCGAGGGGCGGCGGGGGGGGGGGCGGGGGGGCAGACCGCCCCGGGTGCCACCCGAGGAGGGTGTGACACTCAAACGTGGAGAACAAACTTACGAAAGAGCAAAATTGCCGTAAAAAATATTTTACACGTTAACACTGACTGTTATTTTGCTCTATGGCTTGGTTGGTCGGGGATTCCCGAAAAATGTTTTTTTTTGTTCATAGCTCAGTCGGGGATTTCCCTGAAATATTCCTTGTGTCATTCTAATTTCGTTCGTATATTGTGATTAACGTAGACTCGTGAAGTGAATTGTTAATTATGGACTGACGTGAATTAGTGAAAAAGTTATTATTGTGTTAGCGTGTTTATTAGTGCTGAAAGACCAGTTTGATAAACAAGGAAGGTAGGTGTGAATTTTTAGAAACCGTTTTGTAGCGCATGAATAGTTGTAGTTTCAGTCGGGACAAGAAAAAGTTTTTTCATCACTGTGAGTTAGCAAGTGCCGTTTTAGTTATTTTTTTCGAGAATAAGTATAGTTGTGGTCAGGACAAGAAACAGGTTTGTTTCCCCTGTCGGAAAACGTGTGATTTTTAGATTTCTCTTCATAGTACAGTTGGAACATGAAAAAGGTTTTTCTCCGCACTGAGTCAGCAACTGACTTCTTTTCTTTTTGAGGACACGAATAGTTATAATCGGGACATAAAAAAGGTTTTTCTCTTCTGTGAATAGTACTGCGGATTTTTAAATCTTCCCTTTGAAAACTTGTATTACTGCAGTCGGGATATGAAAAAGGTTTTTGTCCAGTATGGGTAAGCATGTGAATTTTTAGATACCGTTTTGTAGCGCATGAATAGTTACAGTCGGGACAAGAAAAAGGTTTTTCATCACTGTGAGTTAGCAAGTGCCGTTTTAGTTATTTTTTCGAGAATAAGAATAGTTGTAGTCAGGACATGAAATAGTTTTTTTCACTGTCGGTAAACGTGTGATTTTTAGATTTCTCTTCATAGCACATGAATAGTTGCAGTTGGAACATGAAAAAGGTTTTTCTCCACACTGAGTCAGCAACTGACGTCTTATGTATCCCTTTTGAGAACACGAATAGTTACAATCAGGTCATGAAAAAGGTTTTTCTCTTCTGTAAATCATACTGTGGACTTTTAAATCTTCGTTTTGAGGACTTGTATAACTGCATCCAGATCATGAAAAGGTTTTACTCCACTCTGAGTAAGCTTATGAATCATAGTGGAGTAAAGTGTTGCTCCATATGGAAACCTATGTAAAATTACTTTCTTCAGGGCCTCCTCAGTATAGCTAATGTAAAACGAAATATGTGTTGTAAAACCATGTAGGTGTTTTAAAGGTACGACAGTATTAAATTGTGGAGATCCGGAAGGAATGAAAGGCCGATAAAAATAATAATATTTTCCCAATTTGTTTAAGAATTACCTATTGCGAGTTTGAAATCTCTTGTTTTATTTTTACCGCAAACGTGTTTAAAACAAGAAAATGTATTTAAGCGACTTTCCAGTACTTTGCGCAATTTAATTGAGACTTTTAGGTAAAAATAGTCACTTGGGTGTTACGTAACGTTTAGGGGGAGAGAGGTGCAGAAAAATGTTACGGCGCGTTGCATGGGGGGAGAGAGGGTCAAAAATTTTAAAAAATATCGTTACGTTGTACTTGAACGCCCCCTTTACTTTTTCACGATTGAAATATTTTCGTTACACTCTGAACACAAAACTGGTTTTAACCCAAGTATTGGTTATTATGTTTTCATGACAGCAAATGATTTTCTTCAGATTTTTGCAGCTAATTAGAATTGAAGACTCCACACGGAACTCTGTTATTTGTAGCTATATGGCTCGGTCGGTCAGCATTCCCCAAAAATTGTTATTTTATTTTCGTTCCTAGCTCTTACTATTGATTTATTGGGGATTCCCGTGAAATATTCCTCGCTTTTCCCTTGTGTCATTCTGATTTCTTTCGTACATTGTGATTGACGGGAACTCGCGAAGGAAATTATCACCTATCGATTGTTGAAAAAGTTGTTATTCTGTTAGTGTTTTTAAAAGTGTTTTAATTTTGAGGATAACAATTTTTTTTACATATTTGACTAGCTAGAAATGTTTTTTTATATTTAAGGAAGTCAAAATTTATGTTTTGAATTTCTCAAAAAAATATTAATATGGGGGGGGGTGACACCGCGTTTTCCGCCCCGGGTGCCACCCATGCTAGCTTCGCCACTGGCAGTAGCGTAGCGAGGGGGGGGCGGGGGGGCGGGGGGGCGGACCGCCCCGGGTGCCATCCGAAGGGGGGGTGACACTCGGACGTGGAGAAAAACTTACGAAAGTGCAAAATTGCCGCAAAAAATATTTTACACTTGAACACTGACTGTTATTTAGCTCTTTGGCTCGTTTGGTCGGGGATTCCTGAAAAAATATTTTATTTTCTTTCCTAGCTCGATGTGTTGCTCAGCCGGGGATTTCCCTTAAATATTCCTTGTGTCATTCTATTTTCGTAATGTTATTTTTATCGTAAAACGTAAACTCGTGAAGTGAATTGTTATCTATTGACGGAGTTGAATTAGTAAAAAGTTGTTATTCTATTAGCGTTTTTATTAGTGCTGAAAGATCATTTAAATAAAACAAGATAAGTGGATTTTTGATAGTTCACTTTTCTAATAGACGCAAAACTTGAATGCAATTATACCAGAATCGATTGATAACTGATTGAAGAAAAATGATCAATCATCTCTATGTTTTTTTCTTTATTATATTGTTTTGTGTACATTAATAAATAAATAAAGAATAACAAGTAATTTGGAGATTTTCAGAAAATGTAATTATGAATTCGAAGTACACATTTTGAATTTGTGGACGAAGCGCTATTTACACCGATTACCAAGTCAACTGCCGACAGTATTTACACCAAACGATTAGCTGCTTACACTGGGGTAGTTTCGCAAGCTAAGGTAATTCGTCTACTAAATGTAAGAGCACCCTCAGATTTCGATCAGTTGTCGATTCTTTGGATAAGAGGTCACCTTTGCATTACTAGCGCTGTAAATCATATTACCTAAATTATTTTTTCCAACATTAATTTGGGTATTATCCAAAATCTAGTTTAAGTTACTAAAAATAAAGATACTGCATATTTTAATGTATAATTATATGAATAAGTATAATCGATAAACTAGTAATCCTTTAATCAGATTTTTGCCTTAGTCCTAATTTTGAAAAATAAAAAGTTTTTTGATTGGCGACGTTACGTGAGTATGGCGTCTTGACGGTATATTTATTCGTTGACCCGGTCTATACTAACCTCACATTTTTTCCAGATTTAAGTTAAGAGTCAGTCTGTGTGAGAATCCAAAAGCTTGAATAAAAGTTACATACGGAACAAGCAAATGATTTTCTTTCGAATTTTGGAGCGTACGGTGAGCAACTCAAATTTTAAGCACATTTCCAAACTGGTTTCAATTTAACATTGAATCTATAACTCGTTTTAATTAAAACTACACACATAACATGTAAATGGTTTTCCTCCGATATTTACAGCACATAGTCTGAAACTTTCATATCTTGCAACTCGGGGAATATCTTGCAATAATAGAACTCGGGAATGGTTTCCTTCGAAATGGGTCCGCAGCTGAACAGAGTTATAAATGAAATTTTAAAGGAAACCATTTTCGAGTTCCACGTGCAAGATTTGAAAGTTGAAGAATTTGTGCTACAAAGATCGCAGTAAAACCATTTTCGTGTACTGCGTGCATTAATAATTAAAGCTGAGGACTCACACTTTTACTATCTCACCAAGCTATTTATTTGAACGACAACAAGTAGTCAAGATAAACAACTCCCTAAGTCTACCACTAACAAGTAATTTCGGGATACCTCAAGGCACAGTCCTTGGCCCCCTACTATTTATGATTTATGTCAACGATATTTTTAAACTATCACTTAACGCAGACATAATATCATATGCCGACGACACAGCTATCATAGTTAATGGGATCGACTGGAATAGAGTAAACGAACAAGCAAATAATAGCATGAACACCTTAAAACATTGGTTTGACACAAATCTTCTCTCATTGAATACTAACAAAACATACTACATACACTTCTCAATCAACAAACTAAAAACAATCCCCAACACTAAAATAATTATCCACAATAACAAATGTAATAAAATAACATGTATCCAAGGCTGTTCAACCTTGAAATCAGTATCAGAAATTAAATATCTCGGAGTGATAATAGAACAACATATGAAGTGGAAGAGCCATATCTGTGAATTGGTTAAGCGTATCAGAAAATGTATATATATATTCATAAGATTAAGAAATATTTTAAAACTCAACAATCTAAAAAGAGTATAGGTACTATGCACTAATCCACTCATCAATTCAATATGGAATTATTGGATGGGGGGGTCATACAACAATATTCTAACTCCGATCAAAGTGATCCAGAAGCTAATCATTAAAGTAATCCTAAAGAAACCCTCCACTTATCCAACAGAAACGCTTTTCGCCGATTTCACGGTGCCTCGAGTAGAGAATATCTTCAAGAAAAATGCAATTATCCAAATTTACAAAGATAATATCATCAAAAAATTTGAAACCCATCAATCAAAAATATATTAAGACAACTTCAAAATACCAAAATTTAATACAAAACTAATGCAAAACAATTATATCTATTTAGGAATAAAGTTTTTCAACAACCTTCCGATTGAAATAAAAAAAACCAAAGACATCAATAAACTGAAATTCAAACTGAAGCTACACTTCATCAGGAATAATTAAATTAATAATTACCTGTTTTTCTCTTTCTTTCTATATATTATCAATCTGTATTCATCTCTATTTTATTTAGACTTTTCGAATTTCTCTTAAGTGCACAATATTTTAGTATGTAACCGTATCCCATGGATGTACACCTACACTTATAGATAATCCAAAAGTTTCAATTGTTCCCATTACAAACTTACCTATTGCATAAAATGTTATTCTATTTCTGTTATAATTAGTGTAACTCGCTCATCAAGCACAAGAACTAGCTTCTTCTTTGGTGAGATTGAAATTTTAAATAATTTGTGTACCGATATGTAATTTATATAAAACCACTGTACTCTATATCTATATAAAATAAATAAAAAAAATTGAAATTATATCGTTACACTCTAAACACAAAACTGGTTTTAACTTAAGAATAGGTTGTTAAAATTTTATTTTCACGCCAGCAAATGATTTTCCTCAGAATTTTGCAGCATGTTAAAATTGAAGACTCCACTCGGAACTTCAGAACGGTTTTGAAATTTATCCTGCATTTGGAGAACAAAACTGGTTTTAACATTCTGTTTGCGTTTCTCCAGGTTCAAAACTGCATCCAGAACACAAAAATGGTTTTCCTCAGATTTTGGCACCACATAGTATGCAACTTGATTTTTTTAACTGCATTTGGAAAATGAGAATGGTTTCCTTCGAAATGCGTCAGTACATGCATCCTCATCTGGATATTTTTTTGAAATTCTGAATACAAGACTTTTTTTAACTTAAGAATTAATCTGGTAAGAGTCTACCGGCTAAAATTAAAATTGAAAAAAATTAAATTGAACCTTATTAATTATTAATTCAAAACTGGTTGATATTTAAGATTGAATCTGTATTCGGTAACTGGTTTTTAGTTAAAACTACACCCAAAACATGAAAACGGTTTTCCTCCGGTATTTGCAGCACGTCGTCTGAAACATTCATATCTTACAACTCGGGGAATAGGTATCCTGCAATAGTGGAACTCGGGAATGGTTTCCTTCGAAAAGGGTCCGCAGATGAACAGAGTTTCAAATGAAATTTCAAAGGAAACCATTTTCGAGTTCCACGTGCAAGATTTGAAAGTTGCAACCATATGCTGCAAAGATCGGAGGAAAACCATTTCCGTGTACTACGTGCATTAATAATTAAAGCTGAGGACCTACACCTTTACTATATCGCAATTGAAATTTTATCCTTACACTCAGAAAACTGGTTTTAACTTTATTATTGATTGTTAAAATGATGTTTTCATGCCAGCAAATGATTTTTGTCAGAATTTTGCAGCATATTAGAATTGTAGACTCCACTCGGAACTCTGTTATTTGTAGCTCTATGGCTCGGTCGGTCAGGATTCCCAAAAAATTTGGTTGTATTGTTTACACATTTGACTGGCTAGTAATTTATTTATTTATTTATAAGTACATGTTACATGATTAATACATTTACTTGAGAAGATACATTAGGTCAATACTAGGCAGCTGCCTGTATCATGGTGACCAGTAATGTTTTTGTATTTAAGGAGATCGAAATTTGCGTTTTAAATTTCTCAAAGTAAACTTTAATGGGGGGAGGGTGACACCACGTTTTCCGCCCCGGGTGCCGCCCATGCTAGCTACGCCACTGACTACATGTAAATGCAATACCTTGGAATGTGTAGACAGTATTATTAAATATCTTGGAATTATAATTGATAAATTTCTGAGATGGGATAAACATATAAACTTAACTTTCGCAAAGGTCAGGAAACTTATAGGTACATCTTTTCATGGCAATTAGAAATATTCTCTGCGTAAAAGACATGAAACGAATTTACTTTGCCATGTGTAATTCCATATTAGATTATGCATCCTTAGGTTGGGGCGGTTGTAATAAAACAATACTTGATCCCTTAGCAAAATCTCAGAAATCACTTCTAAGAGTCATAGGTACTCAAAAAACCGTTCAGATACCCCGGCTATTCATTGTTCGAAGAGTTTCGTGTTCTTGATGTAAGGCAATTATATATTAGGAAAATCATAATACATACCCAAAAACACCGGCTCCACTACACTTCATAGACCATTATCATGACACCAGACATACAAAGAGGAACCCAGTAGTTCCTCCCACCACTTATTCATGCTTAGCTCCAAAGACCATTTTCGTACTTAGGTCCTAAATTGCTTAATCTTATACCCGATGCTTGGAAATCAAAAAGTGATAGCATTCTGCGTAATCTGGTAAATGATTGGCTTCTGGTCTTGGGGAGAGGTGAATGCGAAAATATGTTAAACAACAGCCATTAAATTTTCTTCTTTGGTGACATTCATATATACTGGTATTATATTGGTATTACTTACCTTAATATTATGTTTATACAATTTAAGTTCAAAAACTTCTTAAATTTTTTTTCTTTGCATTTTCTTTTCTCTATTTTCTTTTTTCTTTTTTAATCCATTATATTTTTCTTATCCATTTTTTTGATTCTCGAGTTGATTAATTCATCAAAATTAATACTAAAATTTCTTGAAGTGGTTGAAGAGCATAAGTGCTAATAAAAAATTAAAAAAACACAAAGTATCCGCTTCATATGAACAAATATAAAAACACTTTTATATTTTCTTTTGGAATGTTCTTTTTATTTCTCTTCTCTATATTTTATTTTCTATTGTTAAATATATAATTAACACTTATAAGTAACTTCTTGTATCTACCATCAAAACCTTAATATTATTTATCAAGTGTTATATTTAAGTATAAGACAATATTACAGTCAACACACTAATTTTGTATGTAAAAAATCTGTTCATTTTGATTGTTCTAAAACGGGCAAATTGCCTAGTTGGACAGCCATAGTTCATTATAACGATGTAATATGTAATGTTTTTCAAAATAAATAAATAAAAAATAAAATAAAAATACAAATCCAGGGTCAATAGTTAAAACTAGCTTTGCCTTGGCTTTTGCGTTATCTGATGTTTTTTTATCGAAATTAGCATCTGGCTCCGACTTGATATTTTTTTTTTTTTTTTTTTTACAGTGAATACCGCACAAGAATCTCAACTGCTCCCGTCTGGAGCCAGTGAGACTATGGCATCCCCAATTGGGGTATGTTGTGAGGCTGAAGGTAGTGGGGAGGGGAAGGAGGTGGGGAAGAGGAAGGTTGGGAAGTACCTGGCTATTCAGATCTGGTCACCAAACACGGCTAAAGCCATTTTCAAGCAACGTTTCAATTCTGAATGGTGGTCTTACACCAGGGCGATACTAATAGTATCTTCCACTCTGGAACATGCCGCAAATATACTATATATTATTTTAAATGAATTAATTGTGAAATAACACAAATTAATCAAATAAAATTTATTTGCGCATGCCGGGTTCGAACCCGCGACCTCCGGAATGTGAGTCAAGAGTCTTAGCCACTGGACTACGGAGGTCGTCAGTACGAGTAGTTCACCAGGTTTTCAAGAACCAACAGATTTTCGACCGCAAAACTCCCCTGATCATAATTCTGGCGTCCTATCTGCTTCTCAATGCTTTTAAAATAGTTCACAGCCACATTTCCACAAAAAGCCAACAATTTCTAACTGTTTTATACTAAATTTACACAGTAAAAACCGAAAATAATGGATATTTGCCCATAATCTATTAAAAAAACGTTGCAATTTGGTAATAGACAAACGACAATCTTTATTATTCTTTAAAATGTTACACATCGTATTAATATTAATTTTCTATTATTTTCTTCGTATTAATTTTCTTATCTATATTCCAACAATAAGTTAACAAAAATCTTTAATCTAATAAAATTTATAAATTGAAAGAATGCGCCATTTTATAACTAACTAAGATCAAACCGATAATCACCACTTTCCAACAAGATCACATAATCTAAGATTGATTTTTTGAAGACGAATACACATGAATGAACAAAAAAAAATTTCTAGTCCAGGAGGTCTCTTTTCCCAAATTTATTCTCCCCTTTGGTAGAATTTGTGGTTCTTCAAATACCTGTTTTGAGTACATGATTAGTTGCACTCGGAACATGAAAAAGGTTTTTCTTCAACTATGATTCAGCATGTGTTTCTTCAAATAACTATTTTTAGAACATGAATAGTTGCAGTCGGAACATGAAAAAGGTTTTTTTCCACTATGAATCAGCAAGTGTAACTTCAAATTTCCCTTTCGAGAACATGAATAGTTGCACTCGAAACATGAAAAAGGTTTTTCTCCGCTGTGAGTCAGCATGTGGCTCGTCAAACTGCTCTTTTGAGAACATGAATAGTTGCACTCGGAACATGAAAAAGGTTTTTTTCCACCGTGAATCAGCAAGTGTAACTTCAAATTTCCCTTTCGAGAACATGAATAGTTGCACTCGAAACATGAAAAAGGTTTTTCTACACTGTGAGTCAGCATGTGGCTCGTCAAACGGCTCTTTTGAGAACATGAATAGTTGCAGCCGGAACATGAAAATGGTTTTCTTCCACTGTGAGTCAGTATGTGGCTCGTCAGATTGACCTTTTGAGAACATGAATAGTTGCACTCAGAACATGAAAAAGGTTTTTCTCCCCTGTGAATCAGCATGTGTTTCGTCAAATTTGCCTTTTGCGAACATGAATAGTTGCACTCGTTACAAGAAAAAGGTTTTTCTCCACTGTGAGTCCGCATGTGACACGTCAGGCGGTTCTTTTCAGAACATGAATAGTTACATTTGGAACATGAAAAGGGTTTTTTTCCACTGTGAGTTTGCATATGTCTCAACAGATGACACTTTTGAGAACATGAATAGTTGCACTCGGAACATGAAAAAGGTTTTACTCCTCTATGAGTCAGCATGTGGATCGAAAGATGGCGCATTGATGAAAATGAATAGTGGCACTCGGAACATGAAAAAGATTTTTTGCCGCTGTGGGTCAGCATGTGTATATTCAAATTTCCCATTTGAGAACATGAATAGTTGCACTCGGAACAAGAAAACGGTTTTTCTCCACTGTGAGTCAGCATGTGGCTCGTCAGATGGTGCCTTTGAGAACATGAATAGTTGCAGTCGGAACATGAAAAGGGTTTTTCCCCTCTGTGAGAGAGCTTGTGGCTCATCAAATGGCCCTTCTGAGAAAATGAATAGTTGCACTCGGAACATGAAAAAGGCTTTTCTCCACTATGAATCAGCATGTGTTTCTTCAAATTTCCTTTTTGAGAACATGAATAGGTGCACTCGGAACATGAAAAAGGTTTTTCTCCACTGTGCGTTTGCATGTGCGTCGTCAGACGGCTCCTTTGAGAACATGAATAGTTGCACTCGGAACAGGAAAAAGGCTTTTCTCCACTATGAATCAGCATATGTTGCTTCAAATTTCCTTTTTGAGAACATGAATAGGTGCACTCGGAACATGAAAAAGGTTTTTCTCCACTGTGCGTTCGCATGTGCGTCGTCAGACGGCTCCTTTGAGAACATGAATAGTTACACTCGGAACAGGAAAAAGGTTTTTCTCCACTGTGAGTCAGCATGTGTTTCTTCAAATTTCCTTTTCGAGAACACGAATAGTTGCACTCGGAACATGAAAAAGGTTTATTTTCAGTATGGTTACACAAGTGCCTATCTAAATTCATTTTATGAGAGCAGGAGTAGTTGCAACGGGAGCAACAGAATCGTTTTTCCACATCATGGGTCTTCAGATCTGTGAACAAATTGAAAAAAGAATTAAATTAATTAAGGATAGTTAACTTCGTAGAAATCTAAAAAAAAATAGGATAGCATGTGTTCGCGCCTTTATTGTTACATGTGGTTCTTTCGGAAATACCTATTGTGTGCCCTCCGCCTCAAATGTTCAGTTCTAATAAAATCACCACACGGGACACAAGTCCTAAAAATCGCATCGCTTTACAGTTGTAATAATCAAGCCGCTTAAAACAGAACTCATAAACCGCAGCCATTTCTCAAGTAAAAAGGCCGCGCCCCGCGCCGCATGATATCGCTCATTGAATACGCATTCAAATGTTTATACTCGTCCATTTCCCCAATATTCCTTCCCAAAGAAATCTCTCCCATCTAACATAGGTATACCTTTCCCAGCGAACACCATTGGAAAGCAGAATGCAGTTCGGTAAGTGAGATCAAATACATATAATAAATAGAACACTTGCTCCCCGCCGCAACAGCATGAATCATGAATCTTACAATGAAATTGGTTTTACCTGCTGTCTGGTTAATTCTTGCAAAGCGTTCCAAGCATTCCTTTTTAACATCCGGTAAGTCAATGTTAATTTCCATATAAGGACTGCCCCCTTCATCTTCTTCTCGAGGTACAAGTTCCGCCATAATGGTAAAAGTCGTCTCAACATTAATGCTAACTGGAAAAACATAACAAAAATACGTACACATTGATGTACCATACAACACAATATTTAAAAAAAATATACACAATATGTAAAAAAAACATATGTGCTGTTCACACACGGTAGAAGTGAAACCTTCAGAAAACTAATGTAGGCAAGAATGGGGAGGCTACGAACTTTGTTAGTTTTTTTTAAGCCAAATTTTATAAAATCTTTCACATGTCGTCACTGGTCACTTAGCCGAGTTACCGCACAACCGCTCACCCCGAACCTAACTGTCCAAAACCTACTGGTTTTTAATGTTTTCACTTCAATTTTTTTTTTTAAACATCAACAATTTCAAGTACACCTTAACATTATATATTTGTGGAAAAGATACTTTATGTATATATATATATGTAGAACAATTTTCTCGGTTTACCCGCGTAACGTAGTCCTTAAAAGGACTTTTTAACTCCTGACGTTTCGGACAGATCACACTGTCCATCTTCAGAGGCCTTATGTCTTGAGTTTTTGTCTCAAACTGATAGCTTTCGCATGTCTGTTCAATCCAAAAGCTAAAACGTAAGTGAGTGCAAGTCACTTCTTATGTCTAGAACGAAGTACCCGGGTTGCAGGCGATTGATGGTGGAGGGGGTGGGGGGCGGGGCTGGCAGTGGATACCTGATTGGTTAAGCTAATTGGAGACTCTACTGGTAATTTTGAAAATGCCGTTTTTGGGGGATTTTGATCGATTAAGACTTTCCAGGTGTTGGGAATTCTGATTGAGTCATTTCTAGTATTCATATTATTTTTATGTTTATAAATTTCTATTGCTTCGCGGTAAATTCTTTTGGTTCATTGTATATACTAGCTATTGTTTTTGTATTATTAAAGTCTATTTTATGACCTTCATTAAGGACGTGTTGAACTATGGATGAAGTTAAGCGTTTATTAGTGACATCTACTTTATGTTCTGCAATTCTACATGATATTTTTCTATTGCAACGTCCAATATACACCTTTTCACATGCCCCACACGGTATTTTATAAATACCATGTGACTCAAGTGGAATGTGGTCCTTCGGACTTCTTAATAGAGACGAGATTTTATTTTCTGATTTATAAATAGTTTTGATTTTATTGCTTTTGAGGATTCGACTGATTTTATATGTCGAGCCTTTGATGAATGGGAGAATTGCTATAGAAAGGGGTTCTTCTTCCGTTTCAGGAATGGTTTTTTTGCGTTTATTTATGGATTTGTCTATTAAATATTTTGAGAAGCCGTTTGCTTGAAGAGCACTACTTAGAAGACCTAGTTCTTCATGAATATGGTCTTTGTCCGCTAGTCGTTTTGACCGGGTAACTAGGGTATTTATAACAGATGACAACTGAGATGGGTTATGATTCGAGTTGGCATTTAAGTATCTATTTGTATGTGTCGGTTTACGATATACGGTATGGCCAAGGCTGCCGTTCTTTTTCTTTTTAACTAAAATATCGAGAAATGGGAGACAATCATTTTCTTCGATTTCCATGGTAAATTTAATGTCTTCAAGGATACTATTTAAATGAATAAGAAAGTTATTTAATTCTTCAATTCCGTGTTGCCAAATAATGAAGGTATCATCCACATAGCGACGCCATAGTGAAGGTTTCAGAGGGGCGCTCTCTAGTGCCTTTAATTCAAAGTACATCATGTAAATATTAGCGATTACCGGGCTGAGGGATGAGCCCATAGGGGCCCCTTGAATTTGTTTATATATTTGTCCCTCGAATTGAAAATAGGTATTTTTAAGGCAATGTTCCGTCAGAGTGATAAAATCAGTCGGAACAAAGAAAAAGAACGGCAGCCTTGGCCATACCGTATATCGTAAACCGACACATACAAATAGATACTTAAACGCCAACTCGAATCATAACCCATCTCAGTTGTCATCTGTTATAAATACCCTAGTTACCCGGTCAAAACGACTAGCGGACAAAGACCATATTCATGAAGAACTAGGTCTTCTAAGTAGTGCTCTTCAAGCAAACGGCTTCTCAAAATATTTAATAGACAAATCCATAAATAAACGCAAAAAAACCATTCCTGAAACGGAAGAAGAACCCCTTTCTATAGCAATTCTCCCATTCATCAAAGGCTCGACATATAAAATCAGTCGAATCCTCAAAAGCAATAAAATCAAAACTATTTATAAATCAGAAAATAAAATCTCGTCTCTATTAAGGACCACATTCCACTTGAGTCACATGGTATTTATAAAATACCGTGTGGGGCATGTGAAAAGGTGTATATTGGACGTTGCAATAGAAAAATATCATGTAGAATTGCAGAACATAAAGTAGATGTCACTAATAAACGCTTAACTTCATCCATAGTTCAACACGTCCTTAATGAAGGTCATAAAATAGACTTTAATAATACAAAAACAATAGCTAGTATATACAATGAACCAAAAAGAATTTACCGCGAAGCAATAGAAATTTATAAACATAAAAATAATATGAATACTAGAAATGACTCAATCAGAATTCCCAACACCTGGAAAGTCTTAATCGATCAAAATCCCCCAAAAACGGCATTTTCAAAATTACCAGTAGAGTCTCCAATTAGCTTAACCAATCAGGTATCCACTGCCAGCCCCGCCCCCCACCCCCTCCACCATCAATCACCTGCAACCCGGGTACTTCGTTCTAGACATAAGAAGTGACTTGCACTCACTTACGTTTTAGCTTTTGGATTGAACAGACATGCGAAAGCTATCAGTTTGAGACAAAAACTCAAGACATAAGGCCTCTGAAGATGGACAGTGTGATCTGTCCGAAACGTCAGGAGTTAAAAAGTCCTTTTAAGGACTACGTTACGCGGGTAAACCGAGAAAATTATTCTACATCTTACACCCGTGAAAACCTTAATCATAACATATATATATATATATATAAAAGTGTCTTGAAAACCTTAATCATAACATATATATATAAAAGTGGTGTAATACATAGAATTAATATATATATATATATTAATTATATGTATTACACCACTTTT
Source organism: Limnephilus marmoratus (assembly GCA_917880885.1). Classification (NCBI taxonomy): domain Eukaryota; kingdom Metazoa; phylum Arthropoda; class Insecta; order Trichoptera; family Limnephilidae; genus Limnephilus; species Limnephilus marmoratus. The sequence goes on along the minus strand of OU862907.1, from coordinate 15,473,445 downwards.
ATATTTGTATTTCATTTGTGTTCATATCTGTATAACATGATAGGTTAACTGGAAGAAATAGGATATAGGTACCTATAAGTTATACCTTTTGTACTAAATGAAAATTTTGTACAATAAATAAACGACCACTCTGCCCTTTACGTTTCAACCACCTCAAGGTCCACTTTCGCTCGAAGCGGATTCAGACAGGGAACCGTGCCCGAATCGTGTCCCGATTAGGGACCAGATTTCATACAAAAAAGATGATGCAGGATTAACAGCGCACCCAAATGGCGAAAACTACAATTAGATCTCTCACCGACGAAGAAATTCGGCCTCAGTTATATTTACTGCCGACAGGTTCACCCGTTAAAAAATATCGAATCGTTAATGCTTCAGAAAAGTTCACCTCCCATACAAAACTGATTTGCTAGGGAATTATTCTGTTTCGTTATAATTATTATATAATTAATTATTCTAATTTCGGCGTTCTTATAAAGAACGTCGAAAAATTGACATTTTAAAGGCGCTTTGCGGGACCACAGATTGCATAAACTTAATTTTGAATAAACATAAATTATACAAGTTTTAGAAACTATTAAAATCATAACATGTGTAGCTTCCCATTTAAAATGATGGGTGAAATGCAGATCCGGGCACCACTTGGAAATTTAATAAAAATGCACTTTCTAGATGAGAAAAGTGTGGAAAAGTTGAATAAAAAAGAAATTAAGGCGCGCTCGGCAAAATTGAGGGAGATACAGCCATAAATATACTAGATACAGCCGTTTAAAGAATGTATGAAATGACACTTCATGAACAGATATTGTCCGCCTGTGTCCGCCATTTGATACTAATTTGTTGGTAGGGATACCCGATATAAGAGCCTAGATACGATTGTAGGGAATAAATAATAAGGCGCGTAGGTACTGGAATGGAGACAAACCATTCAAATCCTGGGATGGGCTATATTTCGGTTTACGGAAGGTCTTCCTAAATAATAAAACCTTTTTTTTATACTAACTATTGGCTGGAGAATCCGAATCCGAAAGAATTTTTTTTCGGAAAGCAATATTAACAAAGTTACACGACTTTAAAATTTTCTATACGCACACATGAAGGAAGCATTCTGACAGTTTAAAGTCATAGAAATAGCCATACCAAAGATATTAAACCACATAAAATTAAGTGTTGCCATATCAATAACTAACTTTAGTAATTATTTTTTATAAATTTTACTCACTTTTGAAAAACTACTTGAAAACAGGGATATTTTTTTTAAATTGACGCGAGCAGGCGGTATAAAGGGGCACAAACCATGTTACACAAACCTAGCGTAGCCGCTAAACTACTTGAAAACGTAGGCTGTTTTTTTAAATTGACGCGAGCAGGCGGTATAAAGGGGCACAAACCATGTTACACAAACCTAGCGTAGCCGCTAAACTACTTGAAAACGTAGGCTGTTTTTTTTAAATTGACGCGAGCAGGCGGTATAAAGGGGCACAAACCATGTTACACAATGGTCGATTTATAAGGTATGTTTCATGATATTATTGCATGGTAACATTTAATTTTGTGTGGTAAAACATCGAGTAGGCGTTATAAAGGGGCACTTTTTTTTTAATCACAAACCATGTTACACAAACCTAGCGTAGCCGCTAGTAATTAAAAATTTTTAAATTATTATTTTTAAATTTTTCAAGTAATTTGTCGGTTTCTAGGGGTTTTTTAGTTTAGTTTAGGGATAAATATTTTTGAGAGTTGGCAACACTGATTTTCTTTTAGGTTAGTGACAAAATGGCAGGTGGACACAGTATTGGTTGGCGAAGTGAAATTTTTCTTAACGTAATTAAAAATTAATTACTTATTCAATTTTTTTTTTTATTCCTTTCCGCACTTTTTTTCACCTTCCAGGTTAAAGTTCTCAACTTAAAACGCGGTGAAAACATAGTTTTCTGCCAAAAAAAAGTGGTGCCCGGATCTGCATTCCTCCCAAAATGATTCACAAGGTTGCATCAAACTTTACAATTATATTTGACATTTACGAAAAATTCAATTTCATCGATAATGTAAATTGTTTTCAGCCTATAAAATCGGCAGATATTTTAAATCTTAATTTAATGTAACTAAAGTTTCTCCAACCTTCCAATACTGAGCATGGAACAATATCCAAAACCAACTAAAGTTTTCAGCCAGGCCAGGACAGTGTTGACTGACGTAATTTGTATGGAAAATATTCTAAAAACGATGCAGGTATTCGATTTTCAGGCTTGACTTGAGGTGGTTATGACAACGTTTATCGGTTGGTCTTGCCAGGTTGAAGAATATTTTACGCCTGTAAATAATAAACTCGGTAGGTACCCGAGAAACTGATAAATTATTATATTATTATTAAAATAATCGCCGATATGTATGTACGCCCATAAAAATATAACAAAATTTTAGTTTGGAAAAATTTCTGACAATTACATTTTTATAGCGTCGTTTTTGTGAAAAATTATAACAAAGTACACACAAAGTATCTACCCGCTTTCTATGAAATAAAAAAAAATTGTAATTTTTTTACTCCGATAAATGAAATTTTTAGTTTCTAATAAATTCTGAATAATACATGTTTATATCGCCGTTTTGTGAAAAGTGACTACAAGGACGCTGGGTACTTACCCGTACGCTATTGAAGAATATTTTTTTCTGTTTTTTTTTTTTGCAAGAATAAAACAAAATTGTTGTTTCTAAAAAATTCTGAATAACATATTTCATATATCTATAGCGCCATTTTTTGAAAAAAAAAATACTGCAAGTGCATTAAGTACCTACCCGTGCACTACGAAATAATATGATTTTTGTATTTTTTACAGGAATAAACCTAAGTCTTAATTTCTAAAAAAGTCTGAACAATACATTTGTATACCGTCGTTTTTGTGAAAAATTACAACAAAGTACCTACCCGCTTATTATGAAATATTATTTTTCTGTTATATTTTTTTTTACTCTGATAAATCAAAGGTTTAATTTCTAAGAAATTCTGAATAATACATTTTCATATCGCCGTTTTGTGAAAAAATTACTACAAGTGCATATACCTACCCGTGCACTTTGAAATAGTGTTGTTTCTGTAATATGGTCAATGCAATAAAATATACTTTATTAACTAAACCGTTCATCCGATTGCGATGAAATTGAAACCTGTCAAATCTAACTTCCGTAAATAGATTTGACAGGATTAGCTACTTTTACTTCAACTCTTCCTACTTTTGTAAGGTAACTCTGTTTATGGGATTAACCCACTCCCAATTACCTTTCTGTTTAAGTGTATTGACATTAATATGTATTTAGTCCTAAATATTTTTGTAACTATGATATAAATGTATGTACCTCTACGCCTGTCTCAACACATGTATATCCTAGTGAGACGGGCATCAAATGCCGAAATCACATGTAAACATGCTTTACATAGACAAATAAAAAAAATATATAAAATGGATAACAATATTAGTATGAATGAGGGAGATCTGGGTTTGGAAAAATAATGTGTGAGCAGATGCTTTCGTATTTAAACAATAAACCCTAGACTATTGCTATATTTCTATAATATTGCTCCACTCAAAGCAGCAAATTAATTATGCATCAGATACACCAATCTATATAATAACTAAATACGTATACGTCAAAATAACAGACTTACAGACAAACTAACTTACCAACGAACCATCACGCCATTTTGCGCATGAGTATGCAGAGAAGACGGACCGCTAAACAACCGGCCTAGGCACATACTCTTGGGCTCCTATGTTAGATTAAACGTTCTTTAAGCCAAACGTCAAATAAACAATGACGTTATATAGATAGACTTGCCATAGTCTCACAAACTCAAGATATAATGTGGCAATTAATCAACACTCTTTTGTTTTCAGCGATTTTCAATAATTTCTTAATTCAAATGTTATCCATGTATGATAAAGATAGACGCTTAAAGAATATGTGCATATGGACGAAACAAAAGATAGAACGCGGGCGGCATTTTCGTATTCAAAATTTCCGTCGAATACTGTCTCAAGGCCGACTAAAGTAGGAGGCCTGGGTACCAGTCGAATTTTGAGGTGTCAAATTTTCAAGCTATAATGAACAACGATAGTTTGCAAATATCGTCGATTGTTATTGTATTTGTTGTTTCTGCTGATTTGTATGTTGTTTTACCGCAGGCAAGTAACTAAAGAATCATTAGATTATTATTATAAAAAGTAAATTTTACTTAGCGACGGCATCGACTTTGTAATTTGGCTGTTGCGCATCCAGACCTGTACTTTAGTAGGCCTTGAGTTCTCTAATGACGCATAAAATCTTTGGGCGGAAAGCAATTGTATTATTTATATAATCGATAATAATAAGTAATTTGCATTTATTTACGAATGAAATGTTATTCGTTCGCTTTTACTACTGTTTACCGTGTAATGGAAACATTTTCTCATCACGCAGGAGGGAATTTTGGCGCTTTTTAATGCCTTACTCGACGCGTGGCAGTTTAGTACTAAAGTACTAAAAATCGAGTACTCTACAATTGTCTTGTTGTTGGCTTCCCACTTTGAGATTTCTACCACGCGTCTACAGTATATAACGTCATTGCAAATAAATGGATTCTCTAACTTAGATGTACAAATTGGTGTAAGTTAAGCTAGGTCGCGTCAGACACAGCGGAGTTGTGCATTTGAGCGTGCCATAGTTTAAATTACTGTTAAAAAATAACACAAATTAAATATCAATAGCCGCTCAGTTTTATTTGGAACTAGCTGGTCCCGACAAGCGTTGCTATGCCATTTAATGAAGAAATTGTTTCTCCCTGAGTGTTCTTTCCCATTCGTCCCGTTTCCCTTCTGCCTCCCCTTCTTCTCCTGCGTCCCCTTCCCCTCACCTCCACATTCCCTCCCAGGTCCCCCTCCCCCCTTCCGCGTTCCCCGTCCACCTTCTTCGCCTTCCCTCTTCCCTTTCCCGCTCCGTGTTCCATATATTCAATTCCAGTACATTCCGTTTTTAAACAGCCCGCGTGCCACCTTTTACAATTTTTATTCAAATTTCCATTTTGCGTGTATATTAAATTTGGTACCTAACATAGGTAGGTACCTATTTAAAATATCTTAAATTCTTGATTCGATTCAAACTATTAGGGGAGTACCTACTTTAAATAAATTTATCAACTTAAAGATTTTCAAAAATAGAATCCTGATTGAATAATCATTGTTTTGCAAAATGTCATTCTCAAACAAGCGAACTGTCAAACGTGCGATGTTTTCTGAAATTATCCAATTTTCTGCACAATTTTCTTGATTTTTCTCTCCGTAAGAACCATTCTCGTACTTCAAGGAATATTAAAAAAAAAACAATTAGCGAAATCGATTCAGTTGCTCTCGAGATTTGCCGGATTTGCACTTAGCAACACATTTAGCGATTCATTTTTATATATAAGATAACGCCCGCTACCAAAATTATTAGCATGAATAAAATAAGTATTAGAACTTACCAATTACTATTACAAGTATGGGATGATAAATTTAACACCGTGGGTTAAACAGAGTTAGGGAAAAGGATGAAACGACTGACGATGAAGTAAGCACGTGGCGACAAAATTTATAGGTTATGTATAGACGACGTAGATAATAATGAGGTCACAGACAATTTTTATTATGTCCAATTGCAGCGCCCATTTTTTAATGGATATCTATATAATGTCTATGACAGCACTGAACCTATCTGTGTCATGTGGTCATGTCATCAATTACAATTTGTTGTAGTTATCACGCGACACGCAGTCGAAAGGGTAAGTCAAATTAATGTCCCATGAGCAATTATTTCATTGCATCGCGCAGTATGGATTCCCTCAACTAAACTTTTAGTAGACGAAAATCGTTTGTTTTAATTGAGTTCTCCGGTTTGTATTAACTGTTCTTCTGAAAGAACATCCAGCGAAATGTCAAATTCCAAACTAAGATGTTACCACACTTACATGACATTAAGGTACATACCGCACTTGATGTTTTGCTATTATTTCATGTGTTTGAAACCTGTTGATAGCAGTGGCGTAGCGTGGGGGGGGGCGGTCCGCCCCGGGCGGCACTTTTAAGGGGGGCGGCAAATTTTCACAATAAATAATAACATTATCTTGGAAAAATTTAAACCATTTCAAATCATTATTTGAACATGTTCTACGATCTTTTCGTTTACGAATCCAACTCTTTATTTAATTCGGTAAACTTTGGGGATCGTTGGAAATGGTTAATACGCACTTTTTTTTTGAAAATATCTTTTGATTCACCTTAATTACATTAAAAGACAACTATTTGCATTGGGGGAAGTGGAAAATATTTCATTCTAAATTTCGATTACGTAAAATTAGCTTTCATTCTATGAAACGAGACCGTCCATTTTCAAACATTATTTTCAAATGTCATTTTTTTGTGATGTTGGTATTCTTGTTACTGTACGAAAAGATGCTAGAGCAAATCGTAGCAGACTTCATGGGAATTCGGCTCGTAAAACCAACGGCTAGAGACAAAATCGCGCGGGAGTTTTTTAATGTTATCAAACTGAAATTCCGCCTAATTAGTAGGTACTTACCTAATACACATGTATTGCGTGCGTTGATTAAAATTTATTAGTTTAAATTTTTTTTTATTTTAAAATTTTATTTTTATAAGTCAACTATTTCTGCGATGTTGAGCGGCTACGTACGCTAATTTTATGTGATATGGTTTGTGATACAAAAGAAAGTGCCCCTTTATAACGCCCACTCGCGTCACGGCAAAAAAACATCCCAGTTTTCAAGTAGTTTAGCGGCTACGCTAGGTTTGTGTAACATGGTTTGTGATAGAAAAGAAAGTGCCCCGTAGTAGCGCCTACTCGCGTCACGGCAAAAAAACATCCCAGTTTTCAAGTAGTTTAGCGGCTACGCTAGGTTTGTGTAACATGGTTTGTGATACAAAAGAAAGTGCCCCTTTATAACGCCTACTCGCGTCAAGGCAAGAAAAGCATCCCAGTTTTCAAGTAGTTTAACGGCTACGCTAGGTTTGTGTAACACGGTTTTTGATACAAAAGTGAATGTATTATTTATATAAAATAATTAGGTACCGAAATTAAAAACATGTTTTTTCCCGTCATTTTATTCCCAAAACTCCGATAATTTAGTACTTACCTTTCCAGATTTCGTGGTACCTTCAAAATCTTCTAGCCGTTCGTTATACATTCAAGTGTATCGGGAATACCAACATACCAAAGTGATAATAACCATAATGGCGTACAATCTCACAAGACGAAAGCTAATTTTAATTTTACGTAATCGAAATTTAAAATGAAATATTTTCCACTTCCCCCAATGCAAAAAGTTGTCTTTTAATGTAATTAAGGTGAATCAAAAGATATTTTTTAAAAAAAGTGCGTATTAACCGTTTCCAACGATCCCCAAAAATTAATTTTAATTCATTAAAAATATCAATTACTATATTTTTTTAAGCTGCAAATTTCGCAATTCGTAGGAATACCGTACCCATATTGTGAGAGTAATACTAATTAAAGCTGATAACTCGCAAACAGATTCACTCTTAATTAAAATCAGAATTGTGTTCAGAATGTATTAACGACTGAATTTCTGTTGTGTATTCATCTGCTGATACATTTTGAAAGAGACCATTATTTTATTCGAAGTGCAGTTATAAACTTCTAGTTGTAGATTATGTATGTGCTGCCAGAATATAAGAGAAAGCATTTTCATTTTCTGAGTGTAGTTTTAATTCGGCAAATACAAATTTAATTTGACCCGTCTAAAAAAATGAGAGACGCAAATTATCCCACACATTTAATTTTAAAATATAATTGTGAAATTATGTCCCACACATTTAATTTTAAATAAATTTGTGATTGCGATAAAAAGTTAAGATACAGTTTTGTAACATTTTTTTTAAGAAAAGGAATCTGTATTTAAAATTTTAAGTTTATTCTATTTTAGGTACTTTAATTCGAATATTCGCAGGCGTGTATTTTTGAGCCAATTTACATTTCCAATATGAAAATTTTAATGTTTGGAAACAATAATATTCTAATAAGACCGTCGAAAAAATTACTTTATCTAGATTTTAGAACAGTTTTGTTTTTATAAATAGGAACATTGCATGGGAAGAACCGGAAATTTTGTACGGAAACATTGACAGGCAAAAGTTTATAGATGTTTTTTTTTTCTTATTATTCGAAGGGTTAAACCAGTTTACAGGATGTAAAATTCCATTTGAGAATTCATCTGCTGACACAATTCAAAGGAAAACATTATCTTATTCGAAGTTCAGTTATTAAATTCTAGTTGCAGACTCTGTACGTGCTGCCAGAATCAAAGAAAAACCATATTCGTGTTCTGAGTGTACTTTTAATTCGCCGCATACAGACTTAATTCAAACCAACTTTGTGTTGAGAATGTAAATTTCCAGTTGTGGATTCATCTGTTGACACATTTCGAAGGAAAACATCCTTTTATTCGAAGTTCAGTTATAATATTCTATTTGCAGACTATGTATGTGCTGCCAGAATCAAAGAAAAACCATTTTCATGTTCTGAGTGTAGTTTTAATTCACCGCATATAAACTGGTTTTGTGTTCAGAATACAACGATAAATTAAATAACGAGTTGCAGATTCATCGTGCATCGAGTGAAGCTTTACATTTAAGTTACATAATGCTGTAAAATTCTGAGAAATTGATTGTTGCGTGTGTTATTTTTGTTTGGGGACTGTAGCGCAGTATCAATCAGTCAACTTTGGAGTAGAATTTATCTACGTGATTTTCATTGAAAGAATACTCGTCAAATGTGATTATTAAAAAAATCCAGCTCGTGTATAAATAGGTCGTAATAAAAAAAATAGGATTTCCATATACAACCCCCCCCCCTCTCCCCCGCCACCACCGCTTGAAGTACCCAAATAAGGGGGCGGCGAAATTTTCCTCCGTCCCGATGTTCTGAGTGTAGGTTTAATTCACCACAAACAGATTTAATTAAAACCAGTTTTGTGTTCAGAATGTAAATGCCGGCAGAATAAAAAAAAAAACCATTTCATGTTTTGAGTGTAGTTTTAATTCACCGCGTACAGATTTAATTAAAACCAGTTTTATGTTCAGAATGTAATTGCCGGCAGAATTGAATAAAAACCATTTTAATGTTCTGAGTGTAGCATTAATTCACCACATACAGATGTAATTAAAACAAGTTTTGTTTTCAGAATATATGTAAGTGCCGCTAGAATCAAAGAAAAACCATTTGTATGTTCTGAGTGTAGTTTTGATAAACCGCATATTTAACTAACTAACTAACTAACCATCACGCCGTTTCCCCGCAGGGGTAGGCAGAGAGGACAGACCGCCAAACAATTCGGTCTTGGCACACACTTTTTGCCTCACTCACATTCATACATCGTCTCATACATTCTCTTCTATTATTCTGACTTTTGACATGGCCCGACTCAAGTATTTGATTCACTTGATCGTGCCATGTCTTCCTCGGGCGTCCCCGACTTTTTCTACCATTCACATTCGCATCGTATATTCTTCTTACACTACTTTCTTCGTGCATTCGCTCTACATGCCCAAACCATCTGAGGGTCCCTTTCTTAATCTTACTCATTATGCTTACATCAGCCTTACATTCTTTGCGGATATCCACATTTCTCACACGATCATACTTTGTTTTACCACACATACGTCTCAGGGATCTCATTTCAACAGCATTCAGCTTACTTTCATCCTTCCTCTGCCAGTTCCATGCCTCACTGCCATACATCAGGGTAGGTACCAGGACTCCATTGTGGACTGCTAGCTTCGCTTCTTTTGACAGTTTTTTATTAGCGCCAACGGCATTCAGTCCACCATTAATGGAGTTACCGGCATTCACCCTTCTTTTAATATCTCATCATTCACCCTTCTTTCAATACCGCATATTTATTTTAATTTAAACCAGTTTTGTGTTATCAATACATCAATAAGTTGCCAATTCATCGTGTACCGAGTGAAGTTTTGCATTTGAGTTGCATTCCATACGTATGCGTGATGAAGATGCGCTCGATTTCTGAGCAGTTATATATAAATTTGTAGTAGAATTTATAAGCTTGATTTTGTTGGAAGAGTACTCGGCACATAGGATTATAAAAATCGGCATAAAGAAAATAGGATATCTACCCCCCCCCCCCCCCCCCCCCCCCGCTCAGCGCTTGAAAATCTGCGGAAAAAGTACCGGTAGAAGTTAGGGGGGGGGAAGGGGGGGCGGCAAAAATTTTCTCCGCCCCGGGCGGCCGAAACCCACGCTACGCCACTGATTGATAGTCATAGTTACGTAGAAAACTAGAGCTCTTCTTTACTAATTAACACTATATTTCATGCTATCAAATTGCAAAACATCTTTGATCATTTGCATACATATATTCATATACACATTGCATATCTGTGCAATACTTCAAATTTATTTTTGCGCAATTTGAGGTTCACAATAGTTCGGTTGAGGAGTAAGATATAAAAGAATGATTTCATTTTCCAGAATATCTTGCAAACGTCAGGATTCAGACATCTGTTTACCTAAAATGGATCTTATGACCTCGGATTTTGATGCAATAAAGTCTGAACCGGAGACAATCCCTGAAGAAGGGAGTTCAACATCCCACTGTGATGCAATATTGCAGTACGGGATTGTCAAACATGAGACAGAAGACAAGTGTGAACCGGTGACTCTAGCGGCAGAGGAACATGCGCAAGAATGTGGCGCTTACTCTGAAATAGGTATCGACTGTCTGGACATTAAAAAGGAATGTTCCGTCCATCTGGAAAGCATCAACAGAGGTGAGCTACTAACTTTTTCCGATGCCCTCTCCCAGAGGCGTAGCGTGGGGGGGGCGGGGGGGGCGGCCCGCCCCGGGCGGCACTTTTAAGGGGGGCGGCAAATTTTCCCAATAAATAATAATATTATCGTGGAAAAATTTAAACCATTTCAAATCATTATTTAAAAATGTTATACGATACTTTCGTTTAGGAATAAAACAATTTTTATTATTATTTATTAAAAATATCAATAATTATATTTTTTAAGCTGCAAATTTCGCAATTCGAAGGAAAACCGTACCTTCTCGCAAACAGATTCACTCTTAATTAAAACCAGAATTGTGTTCAGAATGTATTAACGAATTAATTTCATTTATGTATTCATCTGCTGATACATTTCGAAAGAGACCCTTATTTTAATTGAAGTGCAGCTATAAAATTCTACTTGCAGACTATGTATGTGCTGCCAATATCAAAGAGAAACCATTTTCATATTCTGAGTGTAGTTTTAATTCGCCAAATATAGATTTAATTTAATTTTAACCCGTCTAATCACAGGAGACACAAATTGTCCCACACATTTAATTTTAAAATAAAATTTTGAAATTATGTCCCACACATTTAATTAAAATAAATTTGTGATTGCGATAAATAGTTAAGTTTTACAGTTTTATTACATTTTTTTTTTAAATGAATCTGTATTTAAAATTTTAAGTTTATTCTATTAGGTAATTTAATTCGAATATTCGCAGGCGTGTATTTTTGAGCCAATCCACATTTTCAATATCAGGGTTAAACCAGTTTTCAGAATGTAAAATTCCTTTTGAGGATTCATCTACTGACACAATTCAAAGGAAAATATTATCTTATTCGAAGTTCAGTTATAAAATTCTAGTTGCAGACTCTGTATCCTGTACCTGCTGCCAGAATCAGAGAAAAACTACTATCATGTTCGGAGTGTATTCGCCGCATACAGACTTAATTCAAACCCATTTTGAGAAATTGTTTGTTGCGTGTGTAACTATTATTTGGGGACACTAACGCAGTATCAATATACCAACTTTGGAGTAGAATTTATAAACATGACTTTAGTTGAAAGAATACTCGTCAAATGTGATTTGACGAGTATTCTTTCGTCGTAATACAAAAATGGGATTCCGAATACAACCCCACCCCCCATCCCGCCGCCGCTTGAAGTACCCAAATAAGTGGGCGGCGAAATTTTCCTACGCCCCGATGTTCTGAGTGTAGTTTTGATTCACCACATACAGATTTAATTAAACCAGTTTCGTGTTCAGAATGTAAGTGCCGGCAGAATCAAAGAAAAACCCTTTTTATGTTCTGAGTGTAGTTTCAATTCACTGCATACAGATTTAATTAAAACCATCCTTGTGTTCAGAATGTAAGTGCCGCTAGAATCAAAGTAAAACCATCTTTTTGTTCCGAGTGTAGTTTTGATAGACCGCATAATTGGTTTAATTTAAACCAGTTTTGTGTTATCAACATAACAATAAGTTGCCGATACATCGTGAACCTAGAGAAGCTTTGCATTTGAGTTGCATTCCATATTTATGCGTGATGAAGATGCAAATTCTATTACAGGCATACCACTATCAATTTCTGAGAGCAGTTATATATAAATTTGTAGTAGAATTTATAAGCATGATTTTATTGATAGAGTACTCGGCACATGGAATTATAAAAATCGGCATGAAAAAATAGAAAATATCTACCCCCCCCCCCCGGTCAGCGCTTGAAAATCTGTGGAAGAAGTACCTGTAGAAGTTGGGGGGGGGGGGGGCGGCAAAATTTGCCTCCGCCCCGGGCGGCCGAAACCCACGCTACGCCACTGCTTAGAGCGCTCTGAAAGAAATACCCAGACAACTGGTAAAACCAACTTTAGTTTAAATTAACAATACGTGCTATTCCGATTTAACGTTTTAATCAGAAATATTTTTTCAGATTCATTGACGAACTTAAAGTTGCACCGAGTGGCAAAATGATACGACTGTCCACACTGTATCAACTCCAGCTCAGACAAGTCAATTTTTGAGCTGCACTTGAGCACCCACGCTGGAGAAAAATCTTATTCGTGTTCTGACTGCAACTATTCAAGTTTTCGAAAGGGAAATTTGAAGATTCACATGCTTACTCATATGCTGACTCACAGTGGATTAAAACCATTCGCATGTCCTAAATGCAACTATTCATTTTCACGGAGGACAAGTTTAAAGAACCACATGTCGACTCATGATGGTATAAAACCTTTTTCGTGTCCCGACTGCAACTATTCATGTTCTCTGAAGAGAAATTGGAAAAGCCACATGCTGATTCACAGTGGAATAAAACCTTTTTCGTGTCCCGACTGCAACTTTTCCTGTTCACTGAAAGAAAGTTTGAAGAACCACATAATGACTCACAGTGGAATAAAACCTTTCGCATGTCCCAAATGCAATGATTCATTTTCACAAAGGACAAGTTTAAAGAACCACATGCTGACTCACAGTAAAATAAAACCTTTTTCGTGTCTCGACTGCAACTATTCATTTTCACTGAAGGGGAATTTGAAGAGCCACATGCTGATTCACAGTGGAATAAAACCCTTTTCGTGCCCCGACTGCAACTGTTCATATTTTCGGAAGGCACATTTGCAGAGACACATGCTGACTCACAGTTAAATAAAACCTTTTGCATGATCCAAATACAACAATTCATTTTCACAGAGGACTTCTTTGAAGAACAACATGTGTTGACTCACTAAGCAAATAAAAAAACCTTATTAATTTCAGACTGCAACTATGAATGTTACCAGATGAGATTTTTGAAGAACCACTCAGTAGCGTAGCGCGGGGGGGGGAGGGGCGGCACTTTTAAGGGGGGGGGGGCAAATTTTCACAATAAATAATAATATTATATTGGAAAAATTGAAACCTATTCAGGAGACGAAAATTGTCCCCCACGTTTAATTTTAAAATAAAATTGTGAAATTATGTCCCACACATTTAATTTAAAATAAATTTATGATTGCAACAAAAGTTGAGATAAAGTTAAATGACATTTTTTTTAAGAAAAGGAATCTGTATTTAAAATTTTAAGTTTATTCTATTTTAGGTACTTTAATTCAAATATTCGCAGGCGTGTATTTTTGAGTCAATCCACATTTCCAAATTAAAATTTTAATATGTAGAAACAATAATGTTCTGACAAGCACGTCGGAAAAATTACTATACCTAGATTTAAGAACAATTTTGTTTTTTGCAAAAGGATAAAAAAAAAACAATAAAAAGACACATTAAAAATGCTTGGGATAACCGGAAATTTTGTGCGCAAACATTGACAGGCAGATTTAATTTAAATCAGTACGGAATGTAAAATTCCAGTTGGATTCATCTGCTGACACATTTCGAAGGAAAATGAAAATCCCGATGCGCAGACTATCTATTTAATGCCAGAATCAAAGAAAAACCATTTAATGTTCTGAGTGTAGTTTTAATTCACCGCTTACAAACTGGTTTTGTGTTCAGAATACAACGATAAATTAAATAACGAGTTACAGATTCAATCAGCGAGTGAAGTTTTACATTTGAGTTAGGTACATAACGCTGTAAAATTTTGAGAAATTGATTGTTACATGTGTTACTATTATTTGGAGGCTCTAACGCAGTATCGATCAATCAACTTTGGAGTTGAATTTATAAACATGATTTTTGTTGAAAGAATACTCGTCAAATGTGATTATTAAAAAATTCGGCTCGTATATAAATAGGTAGTAAAAAAATATGATTTCCGAAAACAACCCCCCCCCCCCCCCCCCCCCCCCCACCTGACTTGAAGTACCCAAATAAGGGGGCGGCGAAATTTTTCTCCGCCCCAATGCTCTGAGTGTAATTTCAATTCACCGCATACAGATTTCATTGAAACCAGTTTTGTGTTCAGAATGTAAGTGCCGCTAGAATCAAAGAAAAACTATTTTTCGTTCTGAGTGTAGTTTTTATACACCGCATATTTAGTTTAATTTTAACCAGTTTTGTGTAATCAATATAACAGTAAGTTGCCGATTCATCGTGTACCGAGTGAAGCTTTGCATTTGAGTTGCATTCCATTCGTATGCGTGATGAAGATGCGAAATTCTATTACAGGCGTATCATTCTCAATTTCTGAGAGCAGTTATATATAAATTTGTAGCAGAATTTGTAAGCATGATTTTAATGGAAGAGTACTCGGCACATGGGATTATAAAAATCGACATAAATAGGATATCTACCCCCCCCCCCCCCCCCACCGGTCAGCGCTTGAAAATCTGCGGAAGAAGTACCTGTAGAAGTTAGGGAGTGGGGGGGCGGCAAAATTTTCCTCCGCCCCGGGCGGCCGAAACCCACGCTACGCCACTGCCCTCTCCGGAGGATGATTTCCTCTGCAGACTGCATACCGGAACAGCTCAACGCAATAAGTACTAAAACATCTTTTGGCCAAAGAAACTTTTTATATCAGGCTCCACTTCTATTTAATATTCTGCCAGATTACATAAAGTCTTCCAATTCATTAGCTAAATTTAAAAAAAATGTTAAGATTTTTGTGTTGTCAGAGGATTGGCATACTATTTTTTCATCCTTGGCCTTTTTTTAAATAATAAAAAAAAAAATATTTTAAAATAATAAGATATTTTTTTAATAATATTTGTTTTTTAAATAAAAAGATATATATAAACATATATATTTTTTAAATAACCAGATTTTATTTGAGTCCCATTTGTAAAAATCGGAGTGTCACCCTAGTTGTTTTGAACTACCTTTGTTTCTTGGTGGGTATAGTAATTTATTAAGGATTTGTTTTATGGTCTATATTGTTACAAATTACCCATCTGGTCACCAATATAATATTGTTATTTCTTACTTTCCGCATATAATATTTTAGTGTTTTGGATGTAGTGTTTTGTATTTTAGTGATTTTTTTGTATTTTAGTGATTTGTGTGTAAATGCACCACTCAAATTTATGAATTTAACCTCAATACAGGCTGCTAGCCTAGTGAGGTTAATATTTTTGTAAAAAAAAAATAAGAACACATGTATGGTGAGAAATTATAAATAATAAAATAATAATAACGGAACTGCACTGTCGGTGTCCTTATAAAATACACAAATATTTATTTGTGTAAGTATATTATAAGAACGATCAATCAAATTATCTATTTAAAATATCTACAATTCTTGATTGATTCAAATAAATTCATTATTTTAAAGAGTTTTGTAAATTGAATTTTGTTTTCAAAATGTCAATTTCAAAATTTTAACAGTTTTGCAATAATTTATTGTGATTATTAAAAAAACTTTTCGGATGTATTGTCGTGTGGTTGTAATCATCCAGAAACCTTCGCGGGGGCTTAAAGAAAGTATTTTGAAATTTATATTATACTATCTCTGTGCCTTATCATAATTCAAATTTTGTTTTTCAGAATTAGTGTCGTCGAATCCATCTATTATTGGCAGTCGATACCAGAAAGCCAAACAATCAGTCAAAACACAAAGGGAACAGTTTTTCTGCTCAACTTGTACCTACAGGTGTAGTAATAAAACCATTTTGGCTGCACATACGAGAACCCACACAGGAGAGAAACCATTCTGGTGCTCGGAATGCATATTCAAGTGTAGTCGAAGAAGCTCGATAGTTCGTCATATTAGAACCCACATTATAAATAAACCATTCAGCTGTCCGAAATGTACATACAGGTGCAGTGATAAAAGCCAAATGGTTCTTCATATTAAAACCCACACTGGAGAGAAACCATTTTCTTGCTCGGAATGTGGATACGGGGGCTTTAGGAAAAGCGCTGTTATTCGCCATGTTAGAACCCATACTGGAGAGAAACCATTCTCATGTTCTGAATGTACATACAAGTGCAATCAGAAAAGCCACATGGATATTCATATTAGAACCCACACCGGAGAGAAACCATTCTCGTGCTTGGAATGTTCATACAGGGGCAACAGGAAAAGCGCTATTGTTCGTCATATTAGAACCCACACTGGAGAGAAACCTTTCTCGTGCCCGAAATGTACTTTCAGGTGCAGTGACAAAAGCGCTATGGTTCGTCATATTAAAACCCACACTGTAGAGAAACCATTCTCGCGCCCGAAATGCACTTACGGATGTAGTGACAAAAGTGATATGGCTCGTCACATTAGGATCCACTCTGGAGAGAAACCATTTTCATGCCCGGAATGCATTTATAAATTCGAAAAAAAAAACAAATTGATAGAACCGACGCTGTAAAGTAACCATTCCCATGTCCAGAATGTACGTCTGGTGCAATCGTAAAAGTTGTGTGTTTCGTTATATTTCAACACACACTGAAGACAAACCATTATCATGCTCTTAATGTGTTGCCAATAAATGATTTGGTTAATCATATTACCACCCACTTTGGAAAGAAACCATAATGGTGCTCATAACGTTAATTCAGGTGCATTTTCCAAAGGCGTATGGATCGGAATATTAGGATCAACACTGTAGATAATCTTTTCTCGTTCTCAAAATGCATAAGTGTTGTCAAAAAAATATTCTTAATTATTTATTTTTTTTATTAATTAAAATTTTGTTTTACTTGATGAGAACTAATATGTATGTAATGTGTTATAATTAGTCTATGATTTGCTCTCACGTTGTTTTAGTTGTCTATTAGCTCTTCGGTTCACATTGTCTCGTTTACGATATGCGCCGAACGTAGGTGTGCAGTCATTATAAAGTGAGAGCTCCGCAAACAAAACCCTGCTTCTAGTTAGTAAAGACGTTGGTCCTAAACTGTATTTTTATATTACGATGCGTCAATTAACAGTCACTGTTATCTCAAGATCCTAAGTCTTTCGATATGCATATTACAGTAATGGAGAGTGCTGGTCCCAGTACTGATAACGAATGCCGCTGGAGAGGATATGAATGATTCATAGATGAACGAGTTGCACGATTCAAGAGCGAGTCGTAGAAGTGACCCGTTCTAATGTCAACCGTGTATATGCCTGGAGTGAGAGGTCGAAAAAAAATTCTTCGAATTTCATCAACCCTGTATTACTAAATATTCTATTAGCTGTTGAAAAATATTTTTTTACAAATGGTCTTCAGGTGGAGCAGAGGACTTAAAATTTTGGAAAAACAATCGATTCTAGAAAATAAAATAAAATAAATATACGAATATTGCGCCCGTACGTGAGCTTTATCAGAAATAAAAACATATTTATCCACGAATATTCTATTGATCATCAATCATTATCTCTGAAATCTGAAATTAAGGACCTTGGGATTAACTTGATAGTAAACTGAATTTCAATAAACATATTGACTACATAGTCACTAACGTTAAGGCGGCCAACTTTGTAAAATATCAATGCGGGACACCGGGTGTCAGCCGGGGGGGGGGGGGGGTGGAAATCTTTATTTTTTATTACTACCTCACTTGTTTTCACATAATTGAGAGACGGAATATTAAAAAAAAATCATGTTCATGAATTCTACCCCATTTTATAACTGCTATCTCGGAAATCGAGAATGGTGTCCATGTGTGGCGACACATCATTATAAATTTCGCCACCAAAAGAGGAATCGAGAAACATCTCCTAATATCCGCGCGCATCGGCAAACCTACTTGCCTAGGTACCTTCGTACCTATACTGGCCGCGATGTACTTTCTCGCCTCCCGTGCCAGCCCGACGATAATAATATCGCCCCGCCTAGAAAGGTCTCGAGACAGCACCGTACAATATCTGTACGGCGCCGAATATTCTCGTCAATTGCCGAGGTGGCTCGTATTACCTACCGTGAGGTAGTTACTCTACGGCGGCTATATAAGCAGCCGATCGCTCGCCCGCTGCAGTTCAGTCCAGTTCAGTCTCACACTTACAGTCGGCCAACATCTCAGCATGTAACGATCTCTGCATGGCATCGCTACGCTCCAGGGCAGCTTCCTCGAGGTCCATCACCACGTCTCAGCCACAAGGCCCATCATGCCTTCAGCCCCGCAGAACAGCAACATCCCGCGACTCACAAGGCTTGCGTCACCTTCAGTCCGGGGATCAGCTCACCACTTCATGGCACCCCGAAGCCCACCGTGCTTCGCTGCCATGGAACGCGCTCCGCCTCGCCAGGACTACCTGCTGGTGGCTCAGCTCACCGAGCCACACACCGTTTACCTCCGCGACTTAAAGCGTCGAGCAACGGCCTGGAATATAGGTCATCTCCACCGCCATGGTGTCGAGCAACTCGCTGACCTTCACCACACCATCTCCACCACCGCACGCCTGCAGCATCTCATCACGGCACTCCGCATTACATCATGTTACCGACCACCGACCATCTGCTACGTAGCCCAATAAATGACTGACTCACTACTTCGACATGACGACTTTCATTTCTGTCTCCCGCTCCCTCACATGTAATAAGTAGGATAAATATATACAACTTGTTTTTTAATTGGTTGTTATATTCTGAACCCAAAACTAGTTTACATTAAATCTGTATGCGGCGAATTAAACCTACACTCAGAACATGAAAATGGTTTCTCTTTAATTCTAGCAATACATATTATGTATGTATTGCTAGAATTAAATTCATAATTAATGAATTAAACATTAAAATTAATTAATTAAACCATTAATTATTTATTTTTTTACCATGAATTCATGAACATGATTTTTTTTTAATATTCCGTCTCTCAATTATGTGAAAAAAGTGAGGTAGTAATAAAAAATAAAGATTTCCATTAAACCATTAATTATTTAATTTAATTAAACTTTTATTCTGGCAGCATATACATAGTCTGCACCTAGAATTTTATTACTGCACTCTGAATAAGAGAATATTTTTCTTAGAAATATGTCAGCGGACGAAATTTTACATTCTGAACTTGCAACTTAAATGTAAAGCTTCAGTCGGTACAGGTGAATCTGCAACTTGTTATTTAATGTATCGTTATATTCTGAACACAAAGGTGGTTTAAATTAAATCTGTATGCGGTAAATTAAAACTACACTCAGAACATCAAAATGGTTTCTCTTTGATTCTGGCAGCACTTACATAGTCTGCAACTAGAATTTTATAAATGCACTTCGAAAAAGAGAATATTTTCCTTACTGGAAACTGGTAGGGTCCCCTCTAATGCACTTCGAAGAAGAGAATATTTTCCTTCGAAATATGTCAGCAGACGAATCCAACTGGAATTTTACATTCTGAACACAAAACCGGTTGAAATTAAATCTGTATGCGGTGAATTAAAACTACATTCAGAAATGAATGTTAACACTTTTGCCAAAATGGAAATTCTTTTTGCAATTCTTCACTGAACTTACAACACCGCTTTTTGGCAGTCGGCATGGTCAAGAATTTATTTGATTTGATTTGAATGATAAATATGGGTTATAAATATTTCGTGTCACGGCGTGCACTAATTCATAAACAAAACAACTCAATCACTACTACTACACCGGCGCTCTTGGACTCTTGCTTGTAACGTAAATAAACCAATCCCTAGATCGATATCTTCGGGCCTTTTCCAGGGACAAATTTTGTCTTGAACTTAACCAAATGGCTTAAATAGACTGAAGATTGAGGAAGTTTATTTGACTACCATAAATAGTATTTAAAAAATATAGGAATGCGTGACATGCGGGACGCTTTAGACGATTTGCGGGACTATTTTTGTAAATATTGCAATGCGGGACTACAACTGCTAATGCGGGACGGTCCCGCAGAATGCGGGACGGTTGGCCGCCTTAACTAACGTTCCTTTAAATTTAAACAATTCAAAGATTTTATTCCATTCAAAATACTGTATTTCTCATACGTTCGTAGTATTCTTGACTACGCATCTCAAGTGTGAAACCCAGGCTATGCAATACACAAAAATAGAATTGAAAATGTTCAAAATAGATTTCTAAGGTACTTACCTTAACCTCCGCTCTTTTCGATCTCTTGTTAGTAATGAAGACTGCAAAGTTCTTCAATATACAGACGTTAACTTGCCGAAGTAGCACAGTAAATGTGGTAATGTTATTTAAAATTACACCCAACTCGATCGATAGCGTTGATCTTCTTCAACGCCTATCATTCCATGTACCAAATCGCAACAGCAGGCAGTCGCTTACCTTTAATCTCCCTCTTTGCAAGACCAACTCCAAATAGAACTCATTTATCTACAGATCCCCACATTAATTTAATTTAAATTATTACCACATTGACATTTTTATCTCGACTTTACGTGACATAAAACGAAAACTAACTAAGCAACATGACTCAAACTAGAAAATTTAATCTCTATACATATATTCCCGTCCTTTGCCTCTTAATCCTAATCCTTTGTTCCTCCCCCCCCCCCCCCTCCCTTTCTTAAATTAATTAAGAAAACACCCTTACAATGTCACACTTTATCATTCACTATCATCAGTGGAAAGTTAATAATTGGCATAATTAACTATCTTATTATTGTACTGTCTGGGTTACCCGGCTTCGCTCAAGACAACATTCGAGAGTGTTCTGGAATGTTCCACAATGATGTTCCCGATTCCCTATTTCCGAACATTCCACGACATACTCCGCCACTCCTTCCAGAACTTTCTAGAGCTCTATGGAACCTTCTGGAACTTTACGGAAGACTGTTATCTTAGAAATTTCAAAAGGGTGAAACTTCCAGCCCTTAAATCTTCAAAACCACACCCTTTAGGTAAAAACGGGAACCGTCATCATGTAGGGAGATAGAGATCTACCACACTATATAACTCCCTTGATCGTACCGGGACTCGTTTCTGAGTTTTTGCGAGCCGCACGTTTTTTGTACTTTCTTTTATAATATGTATTGAATATTGTGTAATCTCAGATCATCAAAAATAAAATCAATTCTTCGGATTATTTGAATTTATTTACAATATACTGTTATTCGAGAGAGGAACGCAATATGAGCAATACGAGTATATTTCATAATTTTCTTTAGACTAAATGCATTGGATACTTCGACCAAATAATCATGCAAAAAGACAAGAGAAAAAGATACGTATGTAGCTTAATATTTTCATACTTAATAAAAAATATTATCAGTTACTAACATCCTTTCAATTTGGGAGGCGGGTTTGGGTACCGCCGCCCCGGAACCATTAATTGGATAACTAACATGCTGCCATAGGTCACCCTAAGTGGCATGCTACGACCGGTGACTTAGCAGTGGTGTTCGGGTTCGTGGGGTGAGGTTTGTCCAGGCCTTGGTGGCGGATGCGTCTGCTAACCAGCTGCGTGGAGGGCTGGGCAGGGAGAGGCCGGTTGAGTAGATCTTTTGACCTCTTCAGCCGGATTCGATCGACCCAACGCCCTTGCACCGCAGTCAAGTGATAGAGGTGAATTCATTCGACATACTAAAACCGTTTTCTTTCCCAGAACTTCCTCTTTTCCCTTACTTAAAAAAAGACTCTCCAACCAGCATTCTCTAAAGATAACAAAGGTCCTGAGGCAAATTATTTTTCGCAGGGCCACCTCGTGTGGAGTTTTTTTACATTAGTTCCACACAGGAGACCCTGAGGAATATATTCCCCCTAGGCAGGGGATGAAGTTTCGAGAAGGAAAAGGTACGAGAGGTGGGTTGGAATCTGGGGGTCAGAGTCTCCAGGAGTGACGGGTCTCTCCCACTGCGGTGCAAGCCGATGTTACGAGAGAATCTTGCTGGAGAGCTTAAAAGATCTCCCCCAACTTGCCAACTGCCTGCCACGCAGCTGGATCCGCCATCAAGATCCGAACAAACCTCAATCCATGAAGTTAATGTACACTTCGAAGTTTGGCGATCATTAGGACAATCTTCACAACACACTTATCAATTGGGCGTTACATATAACTCATAGTGTGTAGGGCAATATACAATCTCTGTATTAACATGTATAAAGAATAAATAAACAAGTCAAACAAATTGGAGTTTTCTTATTTCTAAAACTGGAACATTTGTTGTCATTCGATTAAGAACTTCTAAATAGGCATTTCGGGACCGTGCTTATATTAGATCTAATGGTAGCCATGTTCGATGGCATTGTAAAAAGTAACCTGAAGTACGGTGCTATTGATTCACGGACTCTGCATCAAACTAAGTACGTAAATAAGCTGGAACGAATCCAGGAAAAAATCTCAAAAGCATCGTTATGCAAACGTATGAAACACATCCAATGTTAATGCACCATTGAATTACTTGAGGCAACAAATAGATTCATAGTCATGTTAACTTACGTAGGGAAAGATTGCAGGAAGATGGAGCCCTGGAAGAAGGAGAATATCATGGCTGAAAAACCTGACAGTGATTTGGCCAGTCTACTGTAGAGCTGTTCCGGGCCCCAGCAAACAAAGTCCGCATAGCCAACGAGAAGAAGAAGTTAATATAGGTACTCATCTTAGACTCGGAATACGGCAGAAGTGCAAAAATACATGATTAACATTAAAACAAAATAAAAAATATGGCTTTTTCCTATCCTCGTTGATATTCTTATCATATCCGTGACTGTTTGAGCAGAAAATATCAAATTCTTATTTTTTATAAATATTTCATTTTTATTCCATTCAGGGCGATACCGAAAGTGCTCTGAACGTGCCGCAGATATACTCTAATTATTTTAAAGTTTATTATAGTAAAGCGAACTTTAAAACAACTTAAAATGCGCTACGCGTGTGATTGTGTTATAATTTTTGTATACAGTATTTTAAATGCAATGCATTGTGAAATAACACAAATTAATCAAATAAAATTTCCTTGCGCACGCCGGGTTGTGAACCCGCGACTTCCGGATTCATAGCAAAGGATCGTAACCACTCAACACGGAGATCGGCTTGGTTGATTTTTTTTTAACCTTTATATGTCTATAACTGCTCTAGCAGGAAATGATTTCTTAAGGTTAACTCTTCAAGTCCACAAAAAACAAGTTTTTCTTTTTCCAATGCTTTTCTTGGGTTAAATCTTTAATAGCACTTGCAATTTACGTTTTTTTCTTTCTTTTTCTCACACTTTCCTTGGGTTTAATATTCAAATGTACTCGCAGATAATGCCTATTTAAATTCCTCTTTTCAGACCCTTTATAATTACACTTTGAACATAAATAAGGTTTTTCTCCAGTATGGGTTCTGATATGTTTTATCAAGTTCCCTTGATCCGCAAAGGTAAACGAACATTGCGGGCATGAGAAAGGCTTTTGTCCCAAATGAGCTCGCAAATGCCTTCGTAAATTACCCTTTTCCGAACAGATATAAGCGCATTCTGAACAAGCGAAAGGTTTTTCACCTGTATGGGTACGTAAATGACTTTTCAAATTGCCTTCTTGATAACATTTGAAACTACACTCCGGACATTGAAATGGCTTTTGACCGGAATGCGTTATCAAATGCCTAGTCAGAGTTCCCTTTTCAGCTGACTTGAAGTTGCACTCCTGACATGAGAATGGTCTTTCACCGCTATGCGTTCGAAGATGTCGCCCAAAATTTCCCTTTTCATTGCATACATAAGTGCATTGGGAGCATTTGAATGGTTTCTTCCCTTCATGTAACTGTAAATGATCATTGAATATCTCTGCTTGGTAGCTTTTGAAGTTGCAGTCTTTACAAGTAAATGGATTCCTTGCGGTCTTCAAAACTCTCCGTAGAATTTCCGAGTGAGCGCCATCAATTCCGCATTCTAAAATCAAACAGAATAAACACGATATTTTTGTTGAATTAATAAACATAATATTTAATTTAATTGTTATTAAGATTAACTGCAGAACTCCAATTTGTGTTTAAAAACATTATTATAAAAATTTTTGAAAAAAAAAATTTTTTGAAGTGAATCTTCTTTAGCACCGTTGTGATTTGAAACTCGATAAAACTGAATACTGAAATGATACTAAAAAGAGAAAAACACATAACATCTACAGGATTTAACCTGCGAGAGAATGAAACATTACTGCATTGGCCGCTTTGATTATGAGCTCACTTTTCAAGGCTATTGGTTGAGATTGTTTGGGTGAAGATTTCACTTCTACCGCGTGTGAACTGCACTCGATTTTTTTTATAAACGTACACAGAAAATAAACTTTATACACAGCAGAACTTTTTGTAAATAAAGTTTTTATTTTTAATAAAATGAATAATTATGTTATTGAATATGTAAAAGAAGAACTTATTACTAATTATAATCGTTATTTTTTTTGTAAGAAATGAATACATTCAATGTTTAGTATTGGAACAGTTTCGG
This sequence comes from Limnephilus marmoratus, assembly GCA_917880885.1. Lineage (NCBI taxonomy): Eukaryota > Metazoa > Arthropoda > Insecta > Trichoptera > Limnephilidae > Limnephilus > Limnephilus marmoratus. The sequence continues at coordinate 15,448,397 of OU862907.1, read as the reverse complement.
GACTTCGCCATAAATCCCAAGGTTCTGTTCAATGTATTGACATCTCCCATTGACTTACTCAAAGCCTTACTAGAGAATCAGAATAAAGAAAATGACTAAATCCTACCTATCGATGCCAATTCAAAAATATTATTTGTACAATAATTTTTGAAGTACCCACATTAATCAGTCGAAATATTGTCGCGATCGTGACCACACTAGTTATTTAAAACTTTCGCAAAATCTTGGTCATATACGTTTTATACGACACTGTAGCAACCAGCCTTTGCTACGTCACGTTTTGGATTGCCCCCGAAACGTATCGATGTTTCCCGAAGCGGCGCCTGTGTTCAAATATATGCAAGCGAAATTACTAGAGCGCTCGTCAGCCGTCTAGCATGGACGGTACGCGACTGAAGCAGTAAGTACCTAGTGCATCAAAACAGAGTCGCAGACCTACCTACCTCTCACACATTCCAGAAAAGGTACGAACCATTGTGCGCTTGCAAATGCACAGTTCTAGCGCCTTCGAGCAACTAGCCGAGTGACGATTTACCACTAATACTCCACTCGTCGGGCCATATAAAAGGCGCCCAGCAACAATGAAAGTACCAGTATTCGTTCAACTTATTCAAGGTACGAACCATTGTGCGCTTGCAAATGCACAGTTCTAGCGCCTTCGAGCAACTAGCCGAGTGACGATTTACCACTAATACTCCACTCGTCGGGCCATATAAAAGGCGCCCAGCAACAATGAAAGTACCAGTATTCGTTCAACTTATCGAGCAGTCTTATTACCTCGTCTATCCGCAATCAACCTTGACCCAGTGTGTACTATTAATATCGTAAAGCTGTTACGCTCACCGTGTTTGTGAATTATAATTATTGTGGGAACTCATTAAAGGTTTATTTTATCACGCAACCTCATTGTTCTTCATTTAATCAACTGTGATGACCGTGGCCGGTTATCATCATAATTTCTGGACTCCCTTTGATGGATCAAGATTCCTCTCGATATGTTGATCTCATATACAGGTATTTTGCCAATAATAAGACGTAGGTAGTCTATTGTGGTTTATTCCCCGATAACGTACAGTGGTGCTTCGTAGGAAGTCTAATGGCAAAGAGGACAATTGACTGCAATCAACCCTTTTATATGTTCCTCATGCTGTCTCACTCATACACGCATGTCTCTTTCATACTGCAAGACATACGTTCACCACATTAACCATCGGGTGTAACTGTGCTAAGTGACCAATGGTTGAAGGAGCAAATCGTCAAACATTTGAAGGTAGGGCTTTCTCCAGTCTCTCATTTCCCGGTGATAAAAAAACGCAAAAAATTTTCTTTATATTTGATATTTTGCAGTTGCCAATTGCCATTAAACATAGACATAATTAACACACATTAAAATAATGATAATTTTGCTTGCGCACGCCGGGATTTGAATCCGCAACTTCCAGATAGCTAGTGGATAACATTAATGTTCTTCGCTCGCTTTTTTTCATCAAAGGATATTTTGACACTAAGTCGTAGGTACTCAAAATAATGCATTTTAACTGAAGCTTTTCAGAGTACTAGCTGTAGTCTAGAAGTGGGAACCTTCAATCACATATTTTTGGTTGTTCCTTTCTAAACAATCATCCTCTCTTCTATCAATATGTTCTAAAATTGCTGCCCCTCCTGTTAGAGACTGTTCCTGTCATTTCCCTAATTCCTACCCACAGCTGGTCCCCTACTTACATATGTCAAGTCACAGGGTCAGTTCATTGACAATTTTCAAAGTGACAGCAGTATTCTATGCTCAGTATCTTGATAAAATTGCGAGCTTTATAAAAACCTTCAAAATTACATTAATTTTTGGAGATCGCTGGCAACGGTTAATATGCACTTAAAAAAAACCTTTTGATTCACCTTAATTACATTAAAAGGCAACTATTTGCATTGGGGAAAGTGAAAAATATTTCATTCTAAATTTCATTACGTAAAATTAAAATTAGCTTTCGTCTTGTGAGATTGTACGCCAGAATCACAAACCATGTTACACAAACCTAGCGTAGCCGCTAAACTACTTGAAAACTGGGATGTTTTTCTTGCCTTGACGGGAGTAGGCGTTATAAAGGGGCACTTTATTTTGTATCACAAACCATGTTACACAAAAATATTTTCCACTTCCCCCAATGCAAATAGTTGTCTTTTAATGTAATTAAGGTGAATCAAAAGATTTTTTCAAAAAAAAAGTGCGTATTAACCGTTGCCAGCGATCCCCAAAATTTACCAAAATTACAATTGGTAATGAAAATTACAATCGGTGCAAAGTGGAAAGTTGAATTCAGACAAGAAAAATCATTCCTACATTCAGCGTGTTTCTGATTCCTTTTATTCCAACTTCCACAAAGTTCCTAGACTCCATTCAACGTCTCATCTCTTCTAATTCTGAACCAGACTGAAATCTTCGATATAAAAATGGAATTTTTCCACTTAAATAAAATCAATTTGTTAATCACCTTCAAACTCTTCATAATTTATTTGAAAAGATGGCCTAATAAATCCTTGAAGGGTGAAAACCAAAACATTTTAATATTTTTTGATAGGTTTGAAGATGTTGTACGAGCCATGTGAGAAATGCATTGACTTTAAAGAGATTACATTACAAATTAAACAAATAATAAATTGAAATCGATTGACATTTACGACCCTAGGCTCAATTTCCATCAGACACCGTTAGTACCATATTAAATCTTTATAGTTAAATTGTCAAATAACACAATTTTTATTCGCGCACACCGAGAATAGATCCTGCGATCTCTGGATATGTATAAATCGGAATATCCGCTCGATTACGTAGATCATCCGACTCGTATTGATTCCATCGGTGTTGTTAACTGAAAATATATTTGAAAATTGCTATAATTACCGTCAGGATCATCTATTTCTGATTCCATCCCTCCGGCATCTTCATTATCCTCATCTGATTTAAAATTATGCAAACTATCTTCTTTCTCAACTTGAGAAGTAGAAATATCTGTATTGGCATTAGAAGTGCCAAGAATAGGAACTTCCCAACATGGTTCCTCCACATTTTCAATACTCGCAACTTCTAGTAATGATTCTGTTTTTACTCCAGAAGAATCTTGGTCGACTGTGTCCATTCTTCCACCGCCAAAGTGAAATTATATGTTTATTCCGGCGCCGAATACGCGATGCATCGGGACAACAAGATGGTGGAAAGTCATAGAGAAATGCTGACCATAGAAGTAGAATTAAAAGTAAAGCCATAGATTTTTTCGAAACTAGAGATGGAAACTGGCTGTTGTCATTTTCGAAACATGCATTCATTTTTAGAAAAGTGAAATTTTTTTTAAAAAGTAGCGCTTGATAATTATCCTTAGATATTTTTAATGGCGAGAATCCACGGAAAACTTAAACATGTGCGATCTTTCCCAGTTAAATTCCCTAGAAAGAATATGACGGCAAACATAAAAAGGAGCTTAGAGTTAGTTAATAGGCTGGGCGAAGTTTCGTCATATAATTTTAGAAATCGGACAGGATATACAGAAACACAGAACAGCGAAAGCAAAGCGGGTGCATAATAAAAATAAAATAATTAAATTTCGAGCAGTCCTGGGTCGGTCGTGAATAATCCGCTCATTAAAATCTGCCCACGGACCGCCAAAGAGCGAGCGGGACATTTTTTCGTCAGCACCCGGGTCTCGCGACCCACTTTTCGCAACCGCTCTACTGCAACCTGGGTTTCGGGTGCGGATGTGGCGGGGCGAGCAACGATAGATAGATGTATGAGAGAGCGAACGGGTTGTCAACACCCGGGTTTCGCCACCCGCTCTCTCGACTCAGGTAGTAGAAAGTAGCTAGGTGAAGCGTAATCGAGTTTCATATTTTGTGTCGCAAAAGGAGCGGGTCTTCGCGACCCGCTCGTGACGCCAGTCGAGTTGTGAGCGACCCGGGTCGTGTAAAACGATCGATTGACCCAGGACTAGTTTCGAGGCTTTCCCGAACCGCCCCCCGCGACCGACCCCGCGCAATCTCCCGACTAGGGAGATTGAGAGACACGCTCACGGATTCCGACCAGGAACAGCCAAGACTCTTCGAAACTTCCACCAGAAAGTCCACCGTAGTGACCGCCAATATTTCCACCCAGGAAGCTGGCCCTCCGCCCCACGAAGTTCAGTTCAAGAGACCGTATCTTACCTTTTGACGATGCATCAGTAAATTATAATGATATATACGAGGATCCCAAGACGATCATCATAAATAGGGGAAGGGAACGGTGTCTGATAGGAATTAAGACTTGGGTCGTAAATGTCAATCGATTTCAATTTCTGAAGTAAGACTTCTTGGGGGGTAAGCTGGTGAACGCGTTACGAAAAGTGGTGATTGTTACGAAAAAATGTCATGCGAACGGTAATCGATGCGAACGGTGATCGATTTCTAGGCGAATTGTCGGGCCTTTACGCACGCTTGACTTGGAGAGTGATAAGGATAAGAATAAGGGTACGGATAAGGATAAAGATAGTCATTCCAAGGTTGTAGGTCACCCCAAGGTCATAGGCCCCCCCCAGGTGGTAGGTCACCCAAGGTCGTAGGTCACCCCATGGTCATATTTCTCCCCAATGTCATATGTCACCCCTAATCATAGGTCACCCCGTTCGCTACGTTTGGTAACTTAGGGATACCTAAGTTCATTGGGCGAGGCTTGTCTTGTAGTTTTACTTCAGTCGGTCTAAAACACACTCATTTTTTTATTTGTTTCGTTTTCAATGTGATCTCTTAAATAAATTAACTGTCTTGGCAGACTACTAGGTATAATCAGTGGCGGTTCCCCATAAGGGGACCATGGGGACAGTCCCCACCAGTTATTCCAGAAACATACCAAGAAAAAATTGATAATTCTTTGTGTTCACAAAAAATAATTAATGCGTTCTCAACATAAAAGTGTCATTGCGCTTAGAAATATAATCTAAAAAATTAATTTGGATAAATTTTAGGCTCGAAATTTGAAATATTTCCGCGAACAAACGTGCGACCGCTCTCCTTTCTTCCAAAGCATACAACTAAACTAAACTAATACTAACGCGAAACGCGACCGGCCGGCCAGTCGGCCAGTCGGCCACTTCGGACTCGACTCGACGCATAGCTACTAGATTCTAGCGCCCGCTTGACTGTGCGCACTGACTACTGCGCAGTTAGGGGACAACACGGCGATCTATTCCTTCTAAAATGAAGTTTTTGCGCGCGCTGAATATTTTTGTATGTGATTTTAGGGATCCGCGCATGCGCACTTGAGCCATCTATACCATAATCGCGGGGACCGGTTCAAGAATCCCCCTGTGAAGATTGTGAATATTATGCACGGGCCGGAATTCACGTTAGGCGTTTTATAATCGTATTTGACGTTTAGTAAATAGTAATATTGTTATCGATTGATCGGATTATTTCTATAGCGCCGTTCTCGTGGTAAATACACATCAAAGATAATTTAAACGAAAGTGCCGATGATTATCTTGTGTATTTTTATTAAACTTAATATTTATGTATGTAGGTACCTAGTTGGTGTTCCTGGTTAGGTGCGTGACTTATCCTCTGATCTATTTTACTTTATATACTTTTGGTAAGAAATAGAAAATCTATAAAAAGAATTAATGAAGTTGACTTTTAACTGAAAATTATATTCTAAGTATAGATACTTTTTGGTGGTGATACGGTGTACTCAAGCTGGGTATAAGATTTAAAACTAATTTTAATCTTATATATTTTAAACATTTATCGGAAAGTTTGACAAAACACGAAAATTCGTGGGAGCACGTGACAAACGCAATAACTCACTTTTTTGGTAAAACACAACATTAAAAAAACATGAAAATGTCTACACAAAAAATGACCGTCCCCACCACCAAAAATGTGCTCGAGCCGCCACTGGGTATAATTGAAGACTGTTATGTAGAATTAAAAACATTTTAAGATCTAGATCATTAAACACCTGGTTATAAGACTAACACTAGACTAATAACACCTTTTGTAGTAATAGAATAAATGTGTCGTTTCTTTAATCAGTAGTTTTTTATTGTTCCCTCCTTAATTTTATTTAATAGTTTAGTTTGAACCCGCCATAAGGCGCGGGCAAACCACACTGAACGGAGGCGTCTACTAATATCTACAGGAATTACAAAAACTGAAAAAATCGAACTAATATCTATGAGAACCAAAGTGTTGACGAATATCTACAGCACTGGCAGAGGTTGGATTTGCAATTATGTATAGCATATTGGAATAACGTTATATTGCGTATGCAGTTTAAAAAACTTAATTTATCTAAGTATGTACGTAAAAATCCCTAATATCGGACTATTATACACATTTAGCTGATTAGTCCAACCTACGCTCTGTAGATATTAGTTCAACCTACGCTCTGTAGATATTAGTCCACACTCTGAAGTTCGTAGATATTAGTTCAACATATGAGCTGTAGATATTCGTCCGACATACAGGCTGTAGATATTAGTATCTGGAGTCCACTGAACCGATGTTATGAAATAACATTTTAACACAAACAACCTTACTAAAAACGTGGTGAAATTTTATTCAATTGATTAACTACCGTGGATGTGAAAACATCCCTAACTAAAAGATAATATGTACGTACATTGCTTACACAGAAAAGGGGTTGTTTTTCTATTGTAGATACTAAACTTGCTTTATTAATAATTTTGTTTGTATAATTAAATGTCTTTTATATTTCTTATTTTTCACACAAGAGGCCCTGAGAAAAATAATTCCCCTCGGGGTCTGTCATCTTTGGGGATGCTGTGTAGTGGGTCTTTTTATGAAACGAAGGAGAGGAAGTTCCGGTAAGGAAAAGGGTATGAGGGGTGGGTAGGAATCTGGGGGTCAATGTATTTTAAAATTATTGTTTTCATAGCTTTTAATGAATTTTCAATGAGGTGTTGAGTTGACTTGATTCTGAGTTGCCATGGAACCCAATTTCCACATTTCAACAAATTCAAAATGGTCACCAATATCTTTCCATACAAATTTTGGTCGTTTTGTTGATTTTTGTCGTGCTTATTTAACTAATTTCTTAATAAAATCATGTCCAATTATCTAATAATGGTGGCTTAATACCTTTCTGATAAATCACGGAAAGTAATGCGAATAACAGAAATGTAAAAGAATAATGTAGAACTACAAAAACAGTATGTAAACATTTGAAACTTTATGCCTATCATAAAATTTTCCAATGGCGTCTCATTTTTGTTAAGCCGGGTACAGACTGTAACGTAACATGCAATGTAACATGAAAGGACCATTTCATAAGTGTGGAGGCAGTGCGCGCACGAACCGAACATTTACCTACTCGCATCTGTTTCCGGCATGCGTGCGGTGAACATAGCTCAGTCTGCCAAGAACAAGTCCTCCATTGTTCGCACGCGTTCGTGTACACGATCAGGTACAAAGCGGATTTCGGTTTTCAGATTAACGGCGTTCAGTGCCCTGTTCCACCGGCGGCTGTTGACGCCGAGATGTGGACAAACAGAACGCGGATAAAAACTTGCGCTACCTGCGCGGTAGCTTGACAGCAGCTGTCAGTTTTTACGAAATGTCGAGTTCGTAGACGATGATTATTTACCCTTGGAGAATCCTTTCTTAAAATTAAGGAATAAAACAATTGTATTTGGTAATTGGTATCTTTAAATATGAAAAAAACCTCAGGGGAACACGATAATATGTTAAGTACGTGCCTGAAAGGAATTCACTTGTGACATTTGAGGTTATTTCAAAATTTTATCTTGTTGATTTCATTCCATCACTTGTCAATAACATTTTTGGTACTATGGAATGTATTTATTTTATCCCAGATTGGCGATCGATTGAAAACAGCGGCAATTAACAGGTCGCTCATTTTGATATCAGATTCTGACCGGCGTCACCGGCGAGCAAGAATTAAGAATTCATTCCGGTAAAGCTTATCGGCGCCGCCTCGCGCGGACACAAATCTGAACCTGCCTTCACTATGTTCGGTCTGATACGTTGACATACAAACATTTGTTATGAAAATAAGTACGGCGAATATTTTTTTATTTTTGTCTATGGTTTCTTTTAACAACCACACTTTGAGTGCAACAAGTTGGCAGGAATGATTTCCGTTTTTGGGTTGGCTTCACTTTCCGGTAGGGCCTCCTCAGGGCGGGGAGACCTTACCGGGACGTGACAGCGCCATGTTTTAAGTTTTTAAAAGAATAATTGTGAAACGATCGCGGGATGACAGTTTGTCGGAATATTTTTACCAATCTGGAATTTTAAAGATCAAGGATCAATCTTGAGTGAATGCCGTGGTGGCTTCCGTGTTAATTAAAGTCGCGATTCATGATGTACGCGCATGTGATATTATAGCCTGTCGGCCTTAAATTGACTAATCCGTTAGCGACACGCGAATCCTCGCTCGCTCCGCGACCAAAGCCCGTTAAATTACGAATATAAGGATTTTAGTTGGGACTAGCCTGTTATTTGCGTCCCACTCACATTGCCACGTTGACTGGTACCGAACTTCCCTTGGGTAAGGGCGATAAATAAACCAATCCTACGGACTACCTGGACCAACAACCGCCCATGACTTGGACCGGCTACGCCCTGGCGGGCTTTGACGAAATCCTGCAGCACCCGTGGACTGGAGGCCTTGGGATGGCTCCGTCCAGATGTCTCCGAAGAACTTCGCCGTCGGCCATCCTTATGCACGTCAGTGAGATTTAGTTAGGATTAGTAGCTTATTAACGGTCTGAACCTGGGGTGAGTCTTAACACGTAAAATTAATCACCATAATTTTGTCCAAAATTCAAATATAGATGTTATACTGTTATTTTCATAACGCAACTCTTTTATTTAAAGTTTCCCGTCATACCCTATGTCATTGCAATTTAAAGTATTGTGCCCATGTTCCTTGAAAAGAGATCTCATTTGCTCTACGGATGGTTTTCGTCCCCCCAACATATCTTGTCACCAAAGTGACAAGATTTGGCGCGTAGCTGGGAAGCTACAAAGTTGGATGGACGATTGCAAATGGATTGCATCACCTTCCTCATTGAAAACTCACCTGCATACCACAAAAACATAATGTTACAAAATGTTACAAACCGGGCCGTGTATCGCCCGTAACAAAATGGCGCCAACGTGCTCTCTATCAAATATTCTCATTACATTTTGGCTCTCCATCGAATATAACACTAACACATTCTTGTCAGCATGCCTGCGCCAGTCGGCCGCCCATGCGCCGACTAATCAGAAAACCGAAACCCGCTTTGTACCTGTTCGTACCCTTCTGCAGTATAGACATAAACAACCCATCCACACTGACGCTCCGTGCACACTGCGTGCCCCTTTGCGTTCGGGAAAAACCGACACTTTGTGGATTGCGGCGCGCACGAGTTGAAATGCTCTGTTCGTGCGCGTAGTGTGCACGGTTCGTGCGCGCAAGGCGTCCACACTATGGGAATTCTGTTACATTGCATGATACATTGCGACAATGTGGACGGTAAATTATTTCATTGCGTGTTACATTGCATGTTACGTTACAGCAATCTGTACCCGGCTTTAGAATATTTTTGAACTTAATGTATTTTTATAAAATTTAATTTGCAATATTTATTTCTAGATAAAGTGAAGGAAGTTATCAAATTAATAAAAAAAACCTGAATGATTCGCCAACTACTTAAACTGAAAAATTAATATGTCAACGTTTTTGGCATCCTGAATAACGACTTTGAGTGTTTTTGTTGTTTGTAATTATTATTACTTGAATAAACTGCACACACAGAGAACATATTTTTTGGGATATTTTTTTTATTTATTTTGATCAAAATGCAAAATAGAAAGCGCAAAAACACCGCCGCCAAATTAATATAAAATAAATTCAATTTGCCGCCAATCAACATCAATACGCGACTCCAGATACTAATATCTACAGCCTGTATGTCGGACGAATATCTACAGCTCATATGTTGAACTAATATCTACGAACTTCAGAGTGTTGACTAATATCTACAGAGCGGACTCCAGATACTAATATCTACAGCCTGTATGTCTGACGAATATCTACAGCTCATATGTAGAACTAATATCTACGAACTTCAGAGTGTTGATTAATATCTACAGAGCGTAGGTTGAACTAATATCTACAGAGCATAGGTTGGACTAATCAGCTAAATGTGTCCAATAGTCCGATAGTAGGGATTTTTACATACATACTTACATAAATTAAGTTTTTTAAACAGCATACGCAATATTACGTTATTCCAATATGCTATACCTACATAATTGCAAATCCAACCTCTGCCAGTGCTGTAGATATTCGTCAACACTTTGATTCTCATAGATATTAGTTCGATTTTTTCAGTTTTTGGAATTCCTGTTGATAATACGCTACACTAGCGCCTCTAGTGGCTAAACGTGTTATTAATAATACTGGGTATATGATAAGAGATAAGAGTGACGCGCGGTTTGCGTCCCCGCTGAGAGCTTCTGTAGTAGCTAGGTAAATAGTTTTTGATTTTTTCCAACAGGTGGCAGTAAGTTCATTTTTAAAATGGAGTGTCAGTTTTGTAAACCTTCATATATTTATATGTATTATCAATATTTATTACTAAAAAAGTAGTTCATTTGCGTACAGATCATAAGAGTTTGTCATACAAGATGGCTGCCAGGCAATTCTCTAGAGCTGGCTTCAATTCATACAAAATCGCACTTTTAAGTTTGTTTGAAAGATTGGAGGTCAAATAACAGCAATGGCCGCTTGCAATAAATGTTGCCATAGTCTAGAAATATAATTAAATTATAGGGAAAATGAGTGTTACGACATTTGAAATTATGTCGCCAATTATTGAAAAAGGCCTTTCCTCCTGGGTCCCACAACGTCTGATAAAATTATTGATTTTTAAAAATAATTAACTGTGTGAGGTTCATGTACATATTTCAACGGTTGATTTTTTGCAAACTGAACTTGAAAAAAATGTATATTATGGCAGGGAGTACATGTCATATTAGAACATTCACGACAAACTTCATAAAAACGAGCGATTCCTGATAATATTCCCGATTCTTAATGAAGTTTAAAGCATTTTAGTATTGCAAGATTAAAATATTTATTCCGTTCAGTCGCATAAATTCGTAGATGCCAAGCTGTTGTAATATAATATTATGTTCACCTTTAATTGCCAAAGAAATTTCTTAAAAAAATTAGAAACATACTTTTTTCGAAGCGAGGTCTATTACTCTCAAAACTGCTAGTACAAATCCTCTTTTTTAGAAAATTGCTTAGAAAGAGTTAAAATATTCCACCTTAAATCTTGAAATATACCTACTAAGGAATTTTATGGTTATCAAATATTGCAAAGGTCCAAGCCAAAACATTGTTTTTACCTCAGGTACAAATACTATAATAAATGTAACCAAAACCTAATTAATGAGTACAGTTTTAGCGACTTTCAACCGAAAATTTTAAATAGAAAAATCAGAAATAGATACGCATCTCGGAATCTTCTAACTCCTAGCTGTAACCGTATTACAATTTGTGGTTTTGCTCGTTAAGTAATAAAAATATAATCTAATTATCGTAGATCAGCATGCTGTTAATTTTCATTTATCCTAAACTATGACTTATGGAGATAAATAATTTGTATTCTTAGCCATCGATATCATCTTCTTTATTGTTTATTGCGGTATTTTAAATTGGTACAGTTTGGCAAGAAAGTGTAGAAAATAAATGATGGCGCTGCGATCGTTTTCTAGTTTTAAATGGCAACACCAAGATGGCTCATAAGACAAAGAACGTATGTTTTAAAAAAACACTTCTGGCAAAATGCATATTTCATAGCGTATTTGTATTTTCAAAAAAAATGCACAAAAACTGTAATTCAATAGAAGCAAAATAAAACAAAACAAGTTTTAAGTGGGCGTTTATTTCGATATAAAAACGTAGGTACTTCAAAATTTAAGTCTATTAATTCAACACCCGACATGTAATTATTGTCTTTGTCTTCGTGTGATTCTTCTTCTTCCGTATCTTCATCTTCATCTAAACGCAGTTCATCGATATCATCATATATAGTACTGCCTCGTGCATAATATTCTGCCTCAATTTTCATCAAGTGTTTGCAACAATTTTTCCAATCATCAGCACTTATGCTATTACATATTATTATTATTATGCCCATTTTCCGTTTTCCCGGTGTTTCAAATTTTCCATCTGCCTTTTCCCCTTCCTTGACGATTCGTCTTACCGTTGTTTCGGATTTACCTGTGTGTGAAAAACATCATTAAAATTGTTATTATAGAAGGTAGTTTTAAAAACACACACTAGATAATATTCACTTAGAAAGAAAAAAAGAGAAAACGAGAAAAAAGGAACTTTTCTACGAGTTTAAAGAAGTTGCATATTATTATTTTTTTATTGAGTTATTCCCTTTTTCCTGTGGCCGCATATGAACTGTCAAATCGAAATGTCAAATTCGAATTTTTTTAACATAACCTCAAATCAGATTGTAATGATTATTATCGCTCGAAAATTGGCATAAATCTTGTAATACTAATGAAATTTATTAAACAAACTATACTACGTACCATTCATTTCTGCAGTTCGTTTTTAAACATCTTCTAAATCAAACAAAAGCTTCTTCGCGTGACACTCGGCTAGGCAGCGTTGAAAAACGCAGAATGTAACCCCTCTTGTATCACTATGTAATAATTTATTCATTTTAATTAAATTCAGGCAAACAATGAATAAAAATATTATCAAATCAGCGATATTCTACTCAGATTTAAGACAATAAATCAACCGTAACACCCGATAACACGACAGCCATAAGAAACGTCATATAATTCGGTGTTGCCATAGTAATGAACAGGTTTAGTTCCAATTGATTTAATTTCTAGACTTTCTTGCCAAACTATACATATCTATGTCCTAACACAATCCTTATATACATACACTTAAAATAACACATCTATACCAAATCAATCACATATCTTCGCAATTTAATTTTAAATGCCTTTATGCTCTCTTCCAATTTTATTTCTTCTAGTAATTCTCCAAATATCTTCTGGTATTTTTTTATCTCTCTTTTACTTTCTTGGAATTATTTATTTATTTTGTATGTGAATACTCCGTAAAGCCTTGATGACATTGAGCGAGTTTATAAGATACTATCTGGGAAATTCACTATCTGTTAGTAAACTCGCTCAGTGTAATCGTATTACTAGCTAACTAACAGATTGTGGATAATCTACGAAAAAAGTTGAAAGGTGGTCAACTTTACTCGCTACTCGCTCAAGATGGCGGCCTACCAACATCTGATTTCGTAATTGTCAGAATTAACGCCTGAGCTGTTATTCTCACTACTGGCTAGTGTGTGGCGCCAGCAGTGACCTCAAGTTTTTTTACAAAATGTCGACCGAATTCGTTCGCGCTGGAGTCGTTATTTTAGCTGCTCCTGTCACTACTGAGTTCTGTTTTGTGTGGCATCATGATAATCTCATTCACCGATTCACCGGCTTTTAAACTTACCGGATAGTAGCTTGTAAACTCGCTCAATGTAATCGAGGCTTAAAACCTTTAAAATACGGGGAAAAATTCCCCACAAATATTATTTTAGGGTAAACGTAGAGCACACTGGCAGCACCGCAACGCCACATTACATGAAGAAATCATATTTTCATTCGATATAAAACCTTTGGCAAAAAAGTTCACTAACGAAAAAATCGAGATGTCTGCTCTTCAGAATCTGTTGAAGTTCAAACCAGTGGTGATGAACCCTCAGGTTTCGAGCCTGGTGCTGAAAAGGTTCAATAATCACCGTGCCATCGCTCAAGTCATTCCAGCAAGGTCCAAGGTGTCCGCACCCGTGAGTAAAACGCATTATCTCTTATATAAAGTTGGCTAACATCATCGTACAGTGTTTACTTAACAAATTCAATCAAAATAGCGATTTCCTTTAGTAATTACTTTCATAGACGCGTAGATTGGTGTAAAAGACTGTCTGCATACTTACATAAGTAACTACTTGATTCTCAGTACTTGAGTAGGGCCATGTCAAGAGTCGGAATAATAGAATAGTATGTATGAATGTGTATGAGGCAAAACGTGTGGGCCAAGAACGGCGTAATGGTTAGTTAGTTAAACTTTTGAATATGATGGTTCTTTCTTATGAAAAACTGGCTAACTTTGTTCCAAGGGAAAATTACTCTAGTAACATCGTAGGCAAATGGCCAAATTCACTGGTTCCTACTGAAGTGTTGATGGTTCAATTCCTGTCTCTTCCTTCATTGGAATCAATATTTTCCGACATAATTAATTTTAACATTATTAGGTTATTTCAAAGGTTGTTATTATAAACGCGATTTCTGTAGCCTTTTGCAAATTTTTCATGTAAAATTGGTTAGGTTTTTAAAACTTTAGTATAGTGAATTCATCTACTAATTTTACTTGTTTTCTTTGTTTAATATTATTCCTTAGGTTATATTGTGATTATATATTGATATTTAGTGAAATTGTTGAAGACACCGTCGTGAAAATGTGATTTTTAAAAAGTTACGTAATCTTTTTACATGAGTTTGACAGATACGAAAATCGAACTTTCTGTCAAAAGTGATATTTAAAAACTATTTTAACTGAAGTAAAGTTGTCTTTATAAGTTTTATTTTATTATATTTTTAATAGCGATTTAATGGTATTCATATCTACTTTATATGTTTAGATTTTATTGTGACATTTAATTTAAACCTAACCTCAATAATTTTTTAAACTGAGTTGTGATTTGAAACTCGATGAAACGAAAAATAGTGACACCCAAAAAGAGACAAACAAATACACCTACAGGATTTAGCCTGCAAGAGAATGAGATAGTATAAGCGGTCTCATTTTTGTGCGGTTGTTCGTAGTCTATCGGTCTCCTCTTTGTGCGGTGCTTCGTAGCTTCCCCACGCTTGTTTACTTTAGTTTAATGAAGGTTTCACTTCTACCGCGTGTAAATTGCGCAGTCTAATTTTTTTGTGCTACAATAATGCTAATTATTTTATTTTTTAGCGAGTATTTCTCTTGGTAGCTTATCCATAGGATAACGTTTTTAGGAGGAATGCAGATCCCGCCAATGTGGGGGATTTTAATAAAAATGCACTTTCTAGATGAGAAAAGTGTGGAAAAGTTGAATAAAAAAGAAATTAAGGTGCGCTTGGCAAAATTGAGGGAGATACAGCCGTTTAAAGTATGAATAAAATGTCACTTTATGAACCGATACTGTCAGCCATTTTGTAACCTTAAAGTTGGTAGCACTCGTAATCGTCCTCTAAAAACATGGTTTATGTAACATGGTTTGTGCCCCTTTATAACGCCTACTCGCGTCAACGCAAGAAAAACATCCCAGTTTTCAAGTAGTTTAGCGGCTACGCCAGGTTTGTGTAACATGGTTTGTGACCATTATTAATTCTGTTTTTCATAATTACGCGTCTTATTATATATCACACGAAGTTGGCTACAATCGTATCAACCTTCGGTCATAGCAAGTCTGAGATACCAACATAATAGTAACAAAATGGATAAGTTCACGAAGTGTCATTTTATTCATTCTTTAAACGGCTGTATCTCCCTCAATTTTGCCAAGCGCACCTTAATTTCTTTTTTATTCAACTTTTCCACACTTTTCTCATCTAGAAAGTGCATTTTTATTAAAATCCCCCACATTGGCGGGATCTGCATTTCACCCACGTTTTTATACGTTAGTTCCACACAGAAGGTCCTGAAGAAAAAAATTCACTCGGGACCTATAATATCATCTCTGGGTATGCTGTGTGAAGGGTCTTCTTAGTGAAAATAAAGAGAGGAAGTTCTGGAAAGGAAAAAGATATGAGTCTGGGTAGGAAACTGGGCGTCAGTATGTCCAGGAGTGACAGACGTATGAATCCATC
This sequence comes from Limnephilus marmoratus, assembly GCA_917880885.1. Lineage (NCBI taxonomy): Eukaryota > Metazoa > Arthropoda > Insecta > Trichoptera > Limnephilidae > Limnephilus > Limnephilus marmoratus. The sequence continues at coordinate 15,432,452 of OU862907.1, read as the reverse complement.
CCTCCCACTGCAGTGCAAGGGGATGAGAGTCCGACTGGAGAGGTCAATTCCAAAAACATTCGCCGCCAAGACCTAGACAAACCTCACCCCATGAATCCGAGGACACCAGCTAAATAACCAAACTTAGAGAATCACTTGGGTGACCTGTGGCAGAGGTGTTGGTTATACAATAAATGGTTCCCGGGGCGGAGGAAACACAGAGGCCGGCAAATCGTTCCATAGCCGAGCTGTTGAACTCAAGAATGAGTCGCAGAAACAACCCGTTCCCATGTCGTCACTTCATTTGGATAGGGTTCTAACTTCGCTTAACCTTGTTCTGTGATATGAGGTGTCAAAGTTTGCAAAGATGATTTCTCATAATCTGTTTACAAATTTCCGATTTTGATGTTGAACCTTGTGTAAAGTATTTTAATTGAACATATTTTAAATGAAAGTATTTAAAGAGGACGTAAACTTACCCTTTTAGAACATACGTAAACATACAAATAGAACCCTGTGCAACCAGCTAGAGCATAATAATTCATTGCACGAGGTTCTAATTACATTACCCTAATGCTATTCCTAGCTAGGGCCAAGCCCTATTCAAATATTTTCCATTAAAATATGATAAACTAAAATACATAAATTAAAATTCTTACATAGATTTCGAAAATTCGTCTTTGGAAACTTAGAAACCTTAGAAAATGGTAAGACGTAGTTAGAACCCTATCCAAATGAAATGACGGACCATAATGTGCCTCGTATTTAAGATCAACTGTCAGATACAAACAAAATAGGGTAATTATCGGTTCGGATTGGCCACGCTTATTACGAATAATTTTTAGAAAAAAACTTTAGATTCGCCTTAAGTACTATAAAAGGAAACTTTTTGGCTTTGGGGCGGCGGAAAATAATGCATTTTAATTTTCAATTGCATAAAACTAAAATTCACTTCGCGAATCGACACAGCGAAAATCCGCGGCCGTAGCTGTCACTGTTATGGACTGTAGCTGACTTCGTGGGATACCTGCATGAAATACCGCGAATCACAAACCATGTTGCACAAACCTAGCGTAGCCGCTAAACCACTTGAAAACTGGGATGTTTTTCTTGCGTTGACGCGAGTAGGCGTTATAAAGGGGCACATTCTTTTGTATCACAAACCATGTTACACAAACAAGCCCGCTAGAGAAATTTCATAATTACGCGCTTTATCCCACGAAGTCAGCTACAGTCCATAACAGTGACAGCTACGGCTGCGGATTTTCGCTGCGTCGTCGGTTCGCGAAGTGAATTTTGGTTTTATGCAATTGAAAATTAAAATGCATTATTTTCCGCCGCCCCAAAGCCAAAAAGTTTCCTTTTATAGTAATTAAGGCGAATCTAAAGTTTTTTTCTAAAAATTATTCGTAATAAGCGTGGCCAATCCGAACCGATATTTACCCAAAATAGAGAGTGTAAGTGATGTTAGAACCTTGTGAAATGAATTATTATTGAAAAAACTTGAAGTTAGAACTTTGTCATACTTATATCTACGAAAATACAACACAATAGTGAAAATTATTTTGGTTATAGAAATAAGCAAAGAAATGCTTTGGCATTCAAAGGTCATTTTTGAAAAAAATGTCAGTTAGAACCCTATCCAAATGAAGTGACGGTGTGACAAATGTCAACTGTGTACTGTGTACATATTATGTTGGGCGCGTGTTTCCCAACTATGCACCGGGGCCGAAGGGATCAATGGTGCTGCTTCCTCGGAGCATCTTCATTGTAATACCGGTAGAACAAGGATAGCATTCCCACCTGATGCTTGTGCTCTAAAGATTGCACTCCGTTTGTTAAGTTAGGAGAATCTATCAAACGGACCGCCCCTTTCTGCACAGAGTCATGTGATTCTCAATTTTGAAGGTTGATATGGGTACCGCCGCCCAGGGAACCATTTATTGGATAACCAACACCTCTGTCATAGGTCACCTAGCAAGGGTGTTCATGAGGTGAGATTTGTCTAGGTCTTGGCCGATTCAGGAGATTGAGTCCTTTTGACCTCTCCCGCCGGACTCTTTCGATCCATTGCCGTGCACCGCAGTAGGAGCGATGCATCCATACGTCACTCCTGGACGCATTGACTCCAGATTCCTACTCACCCCTCGTACCTTTTTTCTTTCCCATAACTTCCCATAACAAAAAAGATGACATTTTGATTTCTCAGGTTCTCCTGTGTGGAGCTAATGTAAAAAATAACCAAAAATAATGGTACCTGGGCGGCGGTACCCATACCAGCCTCTCGCAGTGAATGATTTTCCAGTCTTATGTGTTTCCTCCTTCCTTCAACATCGTTCTCTTCAAATCCCATCATTTTCACTACTTCATCTTTTCCCTAAAAAAAAACTTATTCTTTTATCAATTTTGGAGGCGGGAATGGGTACCGCCGCCCCGGGAACCTTTATTGGATAACCAACACCTCTGCCATAGGTCACCACAAGTGGTGATTTAGCAAGGGTGCCCGGGTTCATGGAGTGAGGTTTGTCTAGGTCTTGGAGGCGGATGACTGGGACACACTGAACCCCAGATTCCTACCCACCACTAAACCCTTTTCCTTCCCAGAACACTCCTCTCCTTCCTTTCCCTCCACACAGCATCCCCAAAGATGACATAGGCCCTGACGTAATTTATTTTCCTCCGAGTCTCCTGTGTGGAGCTCATGTAAAAAAAAAAACTGACTCTTGGCATGTATTACATTCACTTTTTTTTTTTTTTTTTTTTTTTTTTATTATTTCGTACAATTTTTGAAAATACACTTTTATGTTTTTTTCTTGATTACCATACTAGGCTAATGCCCGTGTTAAGGTAATCAAACATGATATAAATTATACAATGTGTGAACTAGAACAAAATATAGGTTTGAAATAGAAATTATAAGATATTAGAAACAAGAGAAAGAAAAAAGATAAAAATATTTAAGGTAAAATATAACAAGATATATGTATACGTATGCACATACAAATACATACAAACACACATACATACATATATATATATATATACACTTACATACACATACACATATATACATATACATATATATATATATATAATTATAAAAAAGAAAATGTTTGAAAGAAGTTAAAAATAAAATACTATATAAAATATACATAAAAAATAAAATACTAAAATATAAACTTATAACTATATAAAATACTAAAATATAACTATATAAAAATATAAAATACTAAGAAGTAAGATTTAAATATGTTAATCTATAATATTTTTTTTTTTTATGAAAGCTAAAAAATTTTCTGGAGGTTTGACAAGGTAGGTAATTAATCACCTAGAAGAGTATATATTTAGGTTAGATTAGATTTCAGTGAAGTCAGGTTAGAAAAAGATGTGAAGTATGATATTTTATTTAGTTAATTTAATTATTTTCTATTCCTTTATAATGGTTAGGAAGTCAGATATTCTTTAAAGAAATCTCGTCCCCTTTCGAATATCCAATTTTGAACACGAATAGTAAAAAGAGTTATGGTAATACTTGATTTTATATCGGTGCTCAATGCATTGTATATTTTGGGGGCAATGAACCAAAATTGTCGGTGAGCGAATGTGGTTCTAGTTTTAGGAACCATGCATCCCAGATTTGATGAAAAGCGGGTTTTGGCTTGATGTTGTGGAGCCACCAGTAGGTTATTTTTCCGTACGTAGGATAGGCTTGTCTTAGTGAATAGTTGGCGAATATCTAAGACCTTAAATTTAGTAAATAGCACATTAGAGGGGTGGGTAGGTTGGCATTTAAATATGATTCTCAGTATTAGTTTTTGAACTGTAATTATTGGATTAATGACGGATTCTGTGCAACCACCCCATCCCAAAATACCGTAAGTTGCAATGGATTGAAAAAGGGCAAAATATACGCTTCTAAGGGTTTTTAGGTCTAAGATGGATCTAAGAGAGCAGAATATATGGCAGAGCTTACGGAGTCTTTTCACTGTGTCACTTATGTGTGCTTCCCAACGTAGTTGGTCATCTATGATTATGCCCAGATATTTAACTTCCTTAGATGATTTAAGGGTAGGACACGTGCAATTTGTAATAGGTGGGGTTCCGGGTGGGTGTGGGTGCATGTTTAGTGAACACGAGTGAATTATTGGTTTAGGGCAGTTGTTGGGAAAATTATGTTTGCGTATGGAAAACGTCATATATTGTGTTTTGTCAATATTGAGTGTAAGGAGATTTGTGTCAAGCCAATGCCTCACTTTTATTAGGCCATTATTAGTTTTATTAATAACTGCTTGCCATGTTTCATCTTCGAATATTAAGACTGTATCGTCGGCAAATGATAAAATCTTACCTCCAATATCCATGGTACATAGTGTGTTGATGTATAAAAGAAATAAGAGTGGTCCTAGTACACTGCCTTGCGGTACACCGTAAGACATGGATAATTTTTTGCTTTTATTTATTTTGTCAGAGTGGATAAGAGTTTGTTGAGTTCGGTTTGTTAGGTAGTTTTCGAACCATGTGTAGGGTATCCCAGTTATTCCGATCTGTTGAAGTTTTTTAAGCAGTAAGGGATGGGAGACCGTATCAAATGCTTTTGAGAGATCGAGGAAAACAGCAAGCGGTTTTCGACCAAGGTCAAGATTAAAAGAAACTATTTTTGTGAGGGCGGCTATTGCATCTGAGGTACTCCTACCTTTGCGGAAACCATATTGGTTGTCCGATAATATTTTGTTATCTTCAAGGAACTTGTAGAGTCTATTCTTCACCGCTTTTTCTATGATTTTAGATATTGTGCTAAGTAAAGATATCGGTCGATAGTTATTTACAGATAGTTTGTCTCCTGATTTGAATATTGGGATTATTGTGGCCTGTTTTAAGGAGTTAGGAAATACACCAGTTTTAAAGCTTAGATTGATTATATGTTTCAGAGGTGAGGCTATATATTTTTGGATATGTTTGATGATTTTTGTTGAAATGTGATCTATACCTACAGAGTTACTGTTTTTAAGGGATGAGATTAGTTCTAAAATTTCTGTGTCAGTAGTGGGAGTGAATTGGAAAGGGTTATAGCTAAGATGAGTGAGGGGTATATTGTTTGCAAGATCTTTGTCCGAGACGTTGTGTCTGTCTAAAATATTTTTTGCTAAGTTAGATCCAATATTGGAGAAAAATTGATTGAAATGGTCGGAAATTTTTTCGGGGTCGGAATTGACATGTAATATTTGATCTTCGATGTTAATCTTAACAATGGGTGTATTGGTTTTATTAATATTGGCTATATCTTTAACGATGTTCCAAATTTTTTTATTATCACCGGTAGCTTCACTGATTTTTTTATGGTAGTAATCTCTTTTAACACTGTCAATTATTTTTTTGCAGTTATTTCTGTAACGTTTATAGAATAAGAGAGATTCATAATCGTGGGGATTTTTTCTACAGAAGTTATGAATCTTATCGCGCTTTCTGATACAGTAGAGAATTCCTGCAGTGATCCATGGTTTGAGTTTTGTGTCAGATCGTTTTTTTTTACTTTTTGTGTATGATGTAGCATCGGTTAAGTGGTTACGTAGGGTATTTATAAATAATTCACATGCAGAGGTGACATCGGTACAAGAATAGATAAGTTCCCAGTTTTCTTTAGAGACACTATTTAGGAGAGTTTCATATGAGATCTTTTCTTGAGGGGAAGTATTTTGTGGTGATTTATGATTTTTATGCGAGAGAGAAGTGATGATTGAATAGTGATCTGTAACAGTTGATTGATAGACAATGGATTGATCCTGCCATGTCTTCCTCGGGTGTTCCCGACTTCTTCTACCATTCACATTTGCGTCATATATTCTCCTTACACTCCTTTCCTCGTTCATTCACTCTACGTGCCCAAAACATTTGAGCATCCCTTTCTTACTTACATCTTACTCATTACACTTACATCAGCCTTACATTCTTTACGGATCTCCACATTTCTCACACGATCATACATGGTTTTACCACACATACGCCTCAGGGATCTCATTTCAACAGCATTCAGTCTGCTTTCATCCTTCCTCTGCCAGTTTCATACCTCACTGCCATACATCAGGGTAGGTAACAGGACTCCATTGTGGACTGCTAGCTTTGCTTCTTTTGACAGTTTTTTAGACCATTAATGGAGTTAGGGAACGTACCCATACTACTGTTCAGGGGGGGGGGGGTCATCAAAATACCACGCTTGGTCACAACGGGGGGGGCTTAGGTTTTTATCACGTAGTCAATCTAGAAATCTCGCGTTTTTTTTCGAGCTACGAGGGGAGGTTTTTAAGTTCGCGGAATGGGAAGGTAAGTGATTAATGGGGGTACCGCTGAATTAGGTACTAATTGAACAATTCATTTTTAGGATAAACACCGGGTTTTATCGTAATTAGGTCATTAGTCTTTGAGCTATCGTCGACCAAACACTTCAATCGGGAAGAAATTGTGAAATGTGGAGAAAATTGAGTTCCGCGCTGTTATAAAGTTCCTTTAAGTTAATTTAAAGATCGGAAAAATGTATTAGGGTAGTAGGTGAATATGTTGAAAAGGAAAAATAATTTTGGTTTTTATTTCCACTCCTTACCCAATCCGCAAACTTAAAAACCCACCCTCGGACATTCAAATAAGTGAAAAAGTTCAGGGAACGTGTTTGTTGAAGATGATTGAGATGAAAAATGTTTATAAAAATAACAAGACTTTCGTTTCCATAAATTACGTTCCGGTTTCAATATATTTTGACACAAGTTTTATCTTGATAATATTTTTTCCACTTGTAATGCATGCACTCTTGCTGTCACGCAGCAAGCGCCGTATTAATAAAGACAAATATAAGCCAAATAATGCATTTTTTATTTTTTGTTATCAAAAAATTATTCGAAACCATATTTATGAAATACTACGTGAAAACTGTAGGGGGGGGTCTTGGAATATACTACACATGGTCACCGGGGGGGGGTAAAAAATTGCAAAAAGTGTGTCACGTAGTATGGGTACGTTCCCTTACCTGCATTTACCCTTCTTTCAATATCTCTATCAGCCTTCCCATCTCTGGTAAACATACTACCTAAGTACACAAACTCATCTACCTGCTCCATGTATTTCATCATTCACAACTGTTTTTTTTTCTATTTCTAGGAAATGGCTGGCCTTATTACCGTGATGTTGGCCTGCTGGTTTGCCACCCCTATGTACGTGCTGTACAACCTCAAGTACTACAACGGAAGTGTTGAACGCCCCACATAAACCTTCATCTAGTCCTTCTCTCTTAGTGCGTCGCTTGTATTATAATAATGTTATGTTTTTCTGCCAATAAAGTTTAACGCAGTCAGATTACTAAGTTTTATTTATTTGTTCATTTACCAGAGAGGCAAAATATTTCCACTTTACGATAAAATTGAAATAAATGGAATATTTCCGAATGTATCTGAAAATTAGTAATGCAACGAATACTACTTTTACGAATACGAATATCAAACCTACTATCCGGCGAATACGAATAACTTGGCAGAGTAATAAAACACTCACTTATTTAACCTTGTGTTTGTTTTATTATAGGTACTAATAATTAAAATTTACAACTGTCAGATTTTTATTCAGAAAACATAACATCTGTAGATTCGCTGGTGATAGGCGATTTCTTTTTTCAGTTTGGATATTGCCAGCCGTTGAAAAAAGCCTCTCCGAGGCGACTGTACATGGCTTGTATGAAAAATATTTTTGCGCGATTTTTTTCAGTTGTGGGAAATTTATATCGTCTCGCCAGATGAGCAATGGAAGACATTTTATTTAAATTTAGTTCCTTTTACTTAGCAGCTAACTCACATGTAACAATATACTTGCACTTGACCTGTGCTATCGACTGTCAAATACTGAAACTACGAAAGAGAAAGAACGCGTATTAAATGAAAAATTCGAGGTTCATAGTACAGTGCCACAAAATCCATAGACATTTTGACATTTCTGTGACAATTTATTAATTCAAAAGTTTTTTTTTATAGTATTTGTATTCGTAAATATATATTCGCCGAATACGAATATTCGGTAAATGTCTACTATTCGGCGAATACGAATATTCGTATTCGTTGCATCACTACTGAAAACTAAAAACAAATATTTCCGAACGTATCTGAAAACTTAACTGTTTTTGAAAGGTGATAAAATATGCTTTCAAATTTTATAGTTAAAACAAAAAAGTTAGTGAAAATGAAAAACCAAAAAAATACCTAACATTTTTTATTTGACAATCTATCCATCTTCTATCTAGCTTCTTCTTATATACATCTATATCTATCTTCTTCTATATATCTATTCTATCTATCTTCTTTTTCTATATATCTATCTTCTTCTTCGATATATCTATCTTCTTCTTCTATATATCTATCTATCTATCTTCTTCTTCTATATATCTATCTATTCTATCTATCTTCTTCTATATATCTATTCTATCTATCTATCTTCTTCTTCTATATATCTATTCTATCTTCTATCTATCTATATAAATAAAAATGAACGCACATAACTTCTGAATGACTGCACCAAATTGAATAATTCTTTTTTTTTTGTGTTCGTTATTGTCAGGACAAGGTTTGTATAAAACTACGGGTGAGCTCTGGCATTATAAAATTTGTATAATAAAATTGCAACACGCGAGCTGTTTGAAAACTGGATGTACCGGGAATGAATGTTTGGAATGCGAGAAGGGGAGGGGAACTCTGGTAAGGGGTTCATGGGGGAGGGGAGGGGAACTCGGGGGAGGGAGGGTTTGCGGGACAAGGGAAGGTGGAGTCGGAACGCAAAAGGGGTCGCGGGAGAGGAAAAGAAAAGGGAAAGGACACGCTGGGAGAAACTATTTCTTTATTAAATGGCATAGCAACGCATGCCGGGAATCAGCTAGCATATTATAAACGTTCTTGTCACCATAATAAAAAATTCCGAAAGTTTCATAAATTTATTTAAAAAGCGGTTCGAAACTTTGTTTTCATAAATGTCTACATATTACTTCTTTTGTGGTTAGTTTTTGTATTTGAATAAATAGCGTGGTTTTTTATCTTTTCAATACCGTTTATATCATATTTCTCAGTATGATAGAAGGAAGATACAACGATTTCTAGGAGTTATGAAAACAGAACAAATAGGCTTTAAGGATTAAGACATATACAGTACATTATGATACAGGTTATAGATATAATAACTAGTGACTGACCGAAGGTTCGGTTTATGGCAAGTTTCGGAAAAAAAATCTAATTTCGGTTTTGGCAGAAAATCTGCTGAACCTTCGGCCGCACCGAAACTCTGCGTTTGTGAATTATCGCGCATAGATCGGGTGAGTTTGTGGCTCGTGTGTCACCCGCCATCATCAGCCGAGTTCTCTGGCCAGTCTGGCATGTTTGTGTTGTGAGTTTATGTGTTAATTTTTGTTTGTTTTATAGCAGTAATATCAAAAAAATTAATCACATACTTCAATTATTGTTATTTAATTCATTTAACTAACTAACCATCACGCCGTTTCTCCGCAGGGGTAGGCAGAGAGGACGGACCGCCAAACAACTCGATCTTGGCACACACTCCTTGCCTCACTTACATTCATACATCGTCTCATACATACTCTTCTATTATTCTGACTTTTGACATGGCCCGACTCAAGTATCTGATTCACTTGATCGTGCCATGTCTTCCTCGGGCGTCCCCAACTTCTTCTACCATTCACATTCGCGTTGTATATTCTTCTTACACTACTTTCTTCGTTCATTCGCTCTACATGCCCAAACCATCTGAGGGTCCCTTTCTTAATCTTACTCATTATGCTTACATTCTTTGCGGATATCCACATTTCTCACACGATCATACATTGTTTTACCACATATACATCTCAGGGATCTCATTTCAACAGCATTCAGTTTACTTTCATTCTTCCTCTGCAAGTTCCATGCCTCACTGCCATACATCAGGGTAGGTACCAGGACTCCATTGTGGAAAGCTAGCTTCGCTTGTTTTGACAGTTTTTTATTAGCGCCAACGGCATTCAGTCCACCATTAATGGAGTTACCGGCATTCACCCTTCTTTCAATATCTCTATCAGTCTTCCCATCTCTCGTAAACATACTACCCAGATACACAAACTAATCCGCCTGCTCCAAGTATTCATCATTCATTCCATCTAACCCATTGGCCACAAACCCCGGCAGCCTGTCGGGTGTGCAACTCAGGTACTTAACCACAAACCCCGGCGCGCTGACGGGCTAGAGTAGATCTGCCAAAAAACGGAAAACGAGCACGACAGTGACACTTTCAAATAAAATTTTAAATGCTGAACCCTCTGTAGGTAATTAATCATTCGTTTTGTAGAATTGGCAATAATATGTTTCTTACGTTTTTTCCCCGATATTTGTGTTCCAAGTTTTGTATGCAGCCAGCCGCCATTTGATTTCTTCAAAATTGCGAGTGGTTGTAGGCTATTGGTAGTGACCCTGAACGTCCCTGATTGCTTTGAGGACTATCATACCAAATTATTTTATTAGTTATTTGTATACTTGTATGTAAAAAATAAAAATTAATATTGTTCGATTTATGAAAATTATGTTTTTTTATAACTTTTTGAATAAAAATGTGTAAAAAAAACTTACGAAAAAAGAGAAGGTTATGTTTGTACCTTTATTTATACATATTTTAATATTTAAAAAAAAAATATTTTTATGTTTTTCTTTTCCTTAATCCAATATGTAAACAAATTTAAAGAAATTAATTCATTTGAATATATTGTTCAAAAGTTACAAAAGATTTAGTTCAACAATGGAGGTTTTCAATTTTTGGTACAAAATTAATTCAGTGGTGAAGGCATATTTTTTAACTCGTTTATTCTGTGGCCAATGGGTTAACACGTGTAATAAGAATGTTGTGATTGTAAACGCAATTAAAATTAAAATACTCAATTAATGATGACCTTCCGGTATAATGTGAGTGTTGATTGTTGACAATTTTTTGTTCCAAGAAGTAGTTAGCGTGTTTTGATAATTTTTGTTTGTTTTATAGCAGTAATATAAAAAAATAGTTATTTTTCACATACTTCTATTATTGTTTTTTTATTATTTCATTTAACTCTCGACAGGCTAAGATGCCAAACATGACGTCCATAACCGTGGGGGTCGGCTGATGACCCCATGCATTTTTTTTTCTAAACTTAAACCAAAGAAAACACTTTTTCTTTTTTTGATATTTTTTTTTGTTATTTATGTTTTTTTTGTTATTTGTCCATTTATTGGGCAGGGAATATTACCTACCTATATTTGACAAAATATTTTTTCCTGCGATCAATGATTTTTTCACATTTTTTTTTAAATGGCATTTATGTATTAATCCTTTGCGCAGGTATACCTAAAATATATTTCATGTATTTAAGTAGATATAAGAAGGATAGTTATTTTGGGGTCTACTTTCGACCCCAGTTGGCTGCGGGAGAGTTAACACGTGCTAACTCTCTGCATAAGTGTAAATCAAAAACCAAATTTCAGTAAACAATAGATTTTTAACATGTTGAAAAAAGGTCCGGTTTCGGCCAAAACTGAGACAGATACCGAAGATTCGGTTTCGGTAGAAAGTTCTGTTTCGGTCGGACACTAATAATAACCCTTCAGGTTAATTTATTCGCCTTTCGGAACAACTCATATAGGTCTCATAGAAATCGTTGTGTCTCCCTTACTATCATAGTGAGAAATATGATATAAACGGTATTGGAAAGAGAAAACACTACACTATACATTAAAATCTAAATTAAAATGTATACCTTTATGAAACCAAAGTTTCCGACATGTAATGATGACAAAAAGTGAGGTGACAATAATGTTTTTTTTTTTTTTTATGTGAATACCTCACAAGAGTCCCAGCTACTTCCTTCTGGAGCCAGTGAGACTATGGCATCCCCAATTGGGATATGTATTGTGAGGCTGAAAGTTACTGGGGTGGGAAATTACCTGGCTATTCAGATCTGGTCACCAAGTTCGACGGCCGGCGTAGTCCAGCGGTAAGGCTCTTGACTCGCACACCGAAGGTCGCGGGATCGGATACCGGCGTGGCAAATAAATTTTATTTGATTAATTTGTGTTATTTCATAATTTATTCATTTAAAATAATATATAGTATATTTGCGGCACGTTCCATAGTGGAAGATACTCTAGTATCGCCCTGGTGTAAAACCACTATTCAGAATTGAAAGGTTGCTTGAAATGGCATTAGCCGTATTTGGTGACCAGATCTGAATAGCCAGGTACTTCCCCACCTTCCTGTTCCCTATCTCCTTCCCCTCCCCACTACCTTCAGCATCACAACATACCCCAATTGGGGATGCCATAGTCTTATTGGCTTCAGACGGGAGCAGTTGAGACTCTTGTGCGGTATTCATATAAAAAAAAAGCACGGCTAAAGCCATTTCAAGCAATGTTTCAATTCTGAATGGTGGTCTTACACCAGGGCGATGCTGAGAGTATCTTCCACTCTGGAACGTGCCGCAAATATGCAATATATTATTTTAAATTAATTAATTATTGTGAAATAACACAAATAAATTAAATTAAATTTATCTGCGCATGCCGAGGTTTGAACCCGTGACCTCAGGATCGTTAGTCGAGAACCTTACTCCTCGACCACGGAGGCCAATGGTGATATACGTATACAAAGACAAGTCCATCCACGACTCAAGTCTGATTCTTTGGACTCGTTCCGCCGGATTCACCGAATCCGGTAGAATCAAACTTATCGTGTTATTTCGATCGACTGCCGAACCCGGTGGAATGCCATGGGGTTGGGAATGATAAAATTCACAAGAGTTACGAGAATCAACACCCTCATATCAGATGTATAGGGTGTTTTTATTAGAGCTGTGCAGAAACGGGCGGTCCATTGGATACCTTATCTTATCTTAACAAATGGATTGCAATCTTTAGAGCATTGGTGTCAGGTGGGAATGCTGTCCTTGTGCTACCAGTATTTCAATGGAAGATGCTCCGAGGAATTAGCGTCATTGATCCCCTCGGCACCAGTGCATAGTCGGGGAACATGCGCCCAACATATCTACACGGTGGACATTTATCACATGAGAACGGGTCACTGAACGCTGTGGGAGTGAAATTCCTGAGGCGTATGTGTGGCAAAACCATGTATGATCGTGTGAGAAACCTGGAGACCCGCAAAGAATGCAAGGCTAATGTAAGTGTAATGAATAAGATTAAGAAAGGGACTCTACGATGGTTTGGGCATGTAGAGCGAATGAACGAGGGAAGGGTGTAAGGAGAATATATGTATGACACAAATGTGAATGGTAGAAGAAGTCAGGGACGCCCGAGAAAGACATGGCACGACCAAGTGAATCAGATACTTGAGTCGGGCCATGTCAAGAGTCAGAATAATAGAAGAGCATGTATGAGACGATGTATGAATGTGAACGAGGCAAGGATTGTGTGTCAAGAGCGAGTTTGGCGGTCCGTCCTCTCTGCCTGCCCCTGCGGAACACGTTGTAATGGTTAGTTAATTTAGAACGGGTCACTTCTTCGACTAGTTCTTGTGTTTGATTTGCCGGCCTTTGTGTTTCCTCCCTCCTACAACGTGGGTCTCTTCAAGACCAATGTTCATTCCTTCCTCTCCTCAAAAATACCGGCAAGGCTAAGATCCTGGGTTCATTTCTGTTTCAAATTTTTGCTAGAACCGTTAATATTGTCTGTAATGAAAAAACGTAATTTTTTAAATAAACTTTATTTATCACAGAAAAATTTACTTTTCACAAAACATATATTCATAATATTATGACAGAATGATATAAATTACATACTAAACAATACGTGGAATGGTATGGGGTTTTCGGAAAGTGATGTGTTCATTAATAATAATTGTAAAAAATTATAAGCAAATATACACGGTGTTTGAAAACTCGTAGCACGAGCGAGAAAAACTTTTTTCAATTTAGTTGGAATTTTTTTTGGTCAAATTTGAAAAAAATCGATCGCTATGAAGTTTCACAACGAATTTCCAGACTCCGTGTATACAGGGTGTCCATGGGTAAAATACAATAACTTCAAGAGGTGATTCTACATGGTAGTACAAATAAAAAGTATAAATAACTTTATTCGAAATTCCATCATTTTAAGGTAGTAAAAAGATGAATTTTTATTTTAGCTCCACACAGGAGGCCCTGAGGAAAATAATTCCCATCGGGGCCTATGTCATCTTTGAGGATGCTGTGTGGAGGGTCTTTTCAGGAAAGGAAGGAGAGGAAGTTCTGGGAAGGAAAAGGGTTTATGAATTTAAGGGACGTATGAATCCATCCCTCCCACTGCCGTGCAAGATGATATTCCGAGAGAGTACTGCTGGAGAAGTCAAAGGGACTCCCTCAACCATTCTCTTTCGATCTGGCCTGCCATGTAGCTGGTGGGCAGAGGCATCCGTCGCAAGGGCCCGGACAAACCTCACCCTGAGCACCCCTGCTAAGTCACCAAATGTAGCGAACCACTTGGGGTGACCTATAGCAGAGGTGTTTGTTATCCAATAAATGGTTCCCAGGGCGGCGGTACCAATACCTGCCTCCCAAATTATTAATATGATTTGTGATGATTTGAAAAAATTGTGTTTTTAAGTTTTTGCTTATGGGGCCGTTCAAGTATTACGTAATGCACTTGGGGGGGGGGTCTTGTGAAACGTTACTGTGCGTTGCGAGGGAGGGGAGGGGGGGTTCGAACAACGCGTTACGCGTTCTTTATTTAGATAAAAAAATAGGGAATTAAAATCTTCAAAGTTGGCAATCCTTTTCGTTCTTGAAATCTCTTGTTTTATTTATTACCGCAAACGCGATAAAAACAAGAAAAAAGGTATTTAAGTGACTTTCCAGTACTTTGCGTGGCTTAATTGTGACTTTCATGTAAAAACTGTCACTTGGGCGTTACGTAACGTTTAGGGGGAGGGGGTGGGGAGGACCGAAAAACGTTACGGCGTGTTACATGGGGAGAGGGGGGGGGGGGGTCAAAAATCTTCAAAAATTGCATTACGTAATACTTGAACGCCCCCTTTACCACATCATGTAGAATCACCTTTCGAAGTTAGTGCATTTACTCCCAGACACCCTGCATGTAATAATATACAAGGAGATTGGGAATTCATGGTTAAAGCAGCACATGGATCAAATGATCCGATTGTTTGAAATAAAAACTGACCAAATCAATCATTGGTGATTTGTGATTGGGTCAAAATGATTGGGTTAAAATGATCAGGTCAAAATGATTGAATCTTTTTTGATAAAAATAACCCGTGATCTGGTCAAAATGATCACATTGTTCACAATCGACCCCTAATTTCTGAGATCTTGTAAACATCGATTGTCCAGTGGATTAGTGAGACATTTCTGAATAATCTAAATTGAGTTGAGTATGCAGTTATGTGTGTTAGTGTTCCCTCTATCTGGTACAATACTCAGATAACTCATAAACACCACCAACATCTATTATACATACACTCAAACTTGTTATAGTCAATTAAACTACATGTTGGTGTTTTCTGGGTCACTAGTAGGTTATTACAAAAGCATATCTAATACGTAAAACACAGACAAGTGTAAATTATATTTGATTTATTGTGAGCATCTGAATATTGCTTTCCTCAGTATCTCAAAACTTAGTATTTGTAGATGTCTGGCTAATCAATTGAACGATCAATGTACGTACAAGGTGGGGCAGAGAGGAGTGTCCAGTTTCAAAAAATCACTGAAGGCCCCCCAGATCAAGCAAAAGGGCGGGGCGGGTGCCGTTATGTCGGGGAAATGATGCTGTTATTTTTCATGATGTTTTGAAAATGATATCGTCTGACGTAGCGGCCTTGGCGAGCAATACACATATTGAGCCTTTCAAAGAAGTTTTTGGTCACTCTTTTCAGCATATTTTGCGGAATTCCAACGATGACATCCTCAATCGCTTCGTTCAGAACTTCAAGGGTTCGAGGTCGAAGTTTGTTTAAAGTTTTGACGTATCCTCACAGAAAAAAGTCACTCGGGGTCAAATCAGGAGTGCAATGGGGCCATGGAATATCCCGCCGCAAAGAGATCAGGTGACCTGGAAAGAGCTTTGCAAAATTTCACGTGAACGATGGACAGCGTGGGCCATGGCTTCATCTTGTTGAAACCAGAAGGCTTCTGTATCGTGTTCCTCGCCATACTCTTTAATTTTGGGACACCTTAGGTTCTCCAACATCTCACAATAGTGAGACGCATAACTCAATAACGGTAATGGTTAATCCTTCGTCGCTAGTGCACAAAATAACGCTGAGGGGTACAGTAGTTACAATTACAATGCAAGCATCTATACGTTTCACAAAATCTTGTGGGCTCAATTCCCGTGCACGCATCATCTTGTAGGGGTTCAGGTGAAAGTCTGAGTGTAAGATTCGCCTTACAATTCTGGATGATATTCCAAGCACAGAAGCATGTTTCCGCATTGATCGGGTTGGAGACTTTAGATTGACGCCCTTACTACCGCGATGTTTTCAGGTGTTTGCACACATTTAGGCCGCCCAACTGGTATTTAAGGATCTGCAGTTCCTGTCCACCTTGCATTAATGATTCATTTCCGAATGGTTTTAGAATCAGGAACACTGTCATAACAAATTAACTCGAACTGGACCCGGAAAGCCCCATGTGTAACAACAACGCTTTCCCCGTTTTTAAAGAACGTCTCCACAATAAAGCCCCGGTACTTACCTGACCACGGTGTGGTCACTACTAGAGATGCCATGAATAGTGATTTTGATGAATACCGAATATTCGGCTAAGCGGCTGAATACTGAATATTCGGCAGCCGAATATTCAGCGACACTTTTGTACATTTCGCAGGTGAAGTACGTGTGTTAACTAGGTATTTGTTTCATTTGCGAGTAGGTCGCATTATTTGTTGATTGTTTCATCAAATTGTGTTACTTATAGTGTGTAATACGTCTGTTTGTTCGCAAAACACTTTACAAAATGCAATCATTTAATAAAAAAATCACCTATTTGGGAATATTATGAAATTTATAGTGAAGACAATAAATATTAAACATTACATTTTTTTCATGATTTGGTATTCGGTCGACCGAATGGTTCGCAATATTCGGCCGAATACTGAATAGTAAAAAAAGTTGCCGAATATCGAATAGTAGCCGAATATTCGTGGCATCTCTAGTCACTACCATAAACGGCATAATTTCCCCGACCTAACGGCACCCGTCCCGCCCCTTTGCTCGGTCTGGGAGGCCTTTAGTGATTTTTTTTAAACTAGGCACTCCTTTTTGCCCCACCTTGTATATAATTTTTTTTCAAATCAGACAAAGACCAAGTTTCGAAGCCCAGTGTTGTTACTTTTTCTGCTAGTTTCCAGATGCGTTGTATAAACATGAGTAGGCAGTGTAAAAATAATGATTGCATTTGTGATGTCTGCAATTCTCTGCTTACCTCTACTCGCACAAACGGTGCTGTTATTAATGTGGTTAGTGATATAAATGTTTATTTAATTAAATTAAATATATAAAATAGAGTAACTGCCGTTATTCAAAGGTATTATAAATATTATACAGGGTGTCTGGTAAATTATAGTACAAGCATAAAATATAAATAACTTTGCTCCAAATGATCCACATGCATCAATTTTACATTCGCTTAAAAATATAAAGTGAATAGATTTCTATAGATATGTAGTACGAAAAATTCTAAATGTAATATTATTTTGTAATAATCAAATACATTTTTAAAATGGACAGATTTTTTGAATTTACAAAATTTTTCAGACTTAGTTAACATTACTTTGCACTCTAAAATTGTGTAAATTTTTCTTAAAATACTTACATTGATTTTTTAATTTCATCAAAAATTTTCTTCAAAAACATTCTATTTATCGTAAAAAATCTACAAAAAAAAACATTAGTTTTATCATAATGTTATGTAAAACTCTGTTTTTTATCATTAAAAATCTCAAAATGATCATAATATTATGACAAAAGATTGTTTTATCATAAAAAAAAACATCAGTTTTATCATAATTGTATGTCACAGACACTGTTTATATCATTAAACATTAAAAAGTGACAAAATGAAAATAATTTTATATCAAAAAGATTGTTTTATCATAAAAGATCTACAAAAACATTAGTTTCATCATAATTTTATGTCAAAAACATTGTTTTTAACATTAAAAAACCACAAAACGATCATAATTTTATGACACAAACATAAAAGATCTACAAAAACCTTGGCTTTATCATGTTATGTCAAAAACACTGTTTTTATCATAAAAAAATTACAAAATGATCATAATATTACATCAAAAAGAATCTTTTACGTAAAAAATCTACAGAAACAACAGTTTTATCATAAGTTTATGTCTTACACACTGTTTTTATCCTTAAAAAGTAACAAAATGATCATGTTATCATGTCAAAAAGTTTGTTTTATCATAAAAAATACACAAAAAAATTTGTTGTATCATAATTGTATGTCAAAAGCAGTGTTTTTATCATCAAAAATCATAAAATGATCATAATATTACGCAAAAAAGAATGTTTTATCATAAAAAATCTACAAAAACATTGGTTTTATCATAACTTTACCACAGAACACAAAGTTATTTAATTTTTTTCTAATATCCCAACAGCAAAATTCTTAATATTTTATAAACAATGTACATTGGTTTTTTTCAAAGACCTGACTTCACTGGTTTTATCAATTTATCATTAATTTACATATACAACATTGATTTCACATTTACTGGAAAACATGTAATTTCATCAATTACATAGATTACATCATTTATACAAAGAATTCATCAAAATGCATTACATATAATACGTAGGTATAAAAAAACACTGATTTTCATCACAGACAGAATTCATAAATTTCATTGAATTTATCATAATTTACAATTTTTAAACATTGTTACATTTTATTAAATATAAACAGAATTTATCATAATTTTCAATAAATTTATCATAATTTACCATTCTTTACACAGATTTTATAAAAATTAGAGATAGAATTCATAAATTTCATTGAATTTATCATAATTTACAATTTTTAAACATTGGTACATTTTATCAAATATAATCAGAATTCATAATTTTCAGTTAATTTATCATAATTTTCAATAAAGTTATCATAATTTACCATTTTTTTACACAGACTTTATCAAAATTACAGATAGAATTCGTCAGATTCAATACAATTTATAAACATTGACATAATTTACAAAATTCACCGAGATTCATCAAAATTATCATATGTTCAAATTGAAAATTTCAATACATTGCTTTTGTTAAATTCAATTTATACACAGAGTTTCACAAAATTTATCATATTTTATGCGTTAAATTTTCTTTATAAACAATACTTTTTTTATCAAATTTTACAATAAAAAGTGCAGTCTTTCTTATAGCTATTTAATATTTTTTACAAAAATGGTTAATTCTTAATATGTAACATATAATATATAAAAATATATTTTACTGTATAATAAATATACAATACGCATTATGCCAAAACAGAATATTGCGGCACTCTATCCTCTCTGCCTACCCAAACACAGAGCCAGCGAAATGGTTGAGAGGAAGAAGAGATAGAGGAAGGTTGGGATATTCAGATCTGGTTACTAAACTAAACTAAACTACTAAAGCAGCATTTCAATAATAATGGTGATATTTCAACTGTCAAGTTGATTAATTCGGCATCTCTGAAAAATCTAAATGAGAGTTGAGTATTTGGTTATATGTTAAGGCGGCGGTTCGCGCCGCGACCGCGACCGAAGACCGAGGCCAGAGACGGAGGCAGGCAACCGCGACAAGTGTGTCTGTCTCTTCGACACTACTGTGGGTGAAGACCAAAGACCGCGACCGCCTTCGCCTTCAGAGTTCAGTATAGCGCAGTCTGTCGATGAAGTCAGTTGTGTTGTACTGATAATTTACACTAATGGAAACCCAAGTAGAGTTACTAATGGAGGAAGAAGAAGACGATGATTTGTACTTATTTTAGGCCATTTTTCGTTCACCTATCACCTATTGTTTAACAATATATTCAGGACTAATTTTAGGCTTAATAAAACACAAAAGGAAGAATATCATTGAAAATAAATTTAATTTTAAAATTAATAATTAATTAATTTTTTAAATTTGTTAATTTAACCGGTCAAAGGCCAGGGCCGCAAATCTGAGGGCGTCATATGCGCATGCGCGAGATAATAATTCAAATATTTGAATAATATTGTCGATGAAAAACTTTTGGTCTGCGATTTTGACCCTTATATGTACAGAATTTGTACGAAGAACAGTGTCAAAATCACTTGCGCCATCATTACTCTAGGTGGTGTTAAAAGTTTCATTCACCTTGTCACCCTGGAATATTTTTAAAACGATTTTTTCCATGACAATGCGCTGTCATAATTTGCCGCGAATTTAACGGTCGCAATAAATGCGTGTATCGCGAATAAAACGTTGTAAAACCTATTAATTTACGTAATAAATGCCAGTTGTGTTGTGAACGTGTTTCAGTCAATAAAATATACAATAGCTCAAAATTTATCAACAAAACATTCAATTCAAAATTCAAAGTGGTGGTTTTTTAGTGTTTTTTTGTGAAGTTCCGCGAATTTCCGCGAAATGGCCCGGCATTTGACCGGTTAATTATTTTTTTTTTTCGGAATCTAATTGTGCATTGTATATGCTGTCTGATCAGTTCAATCAGCTTCTCACAGTATTAGTCAGAAAAAGCGGTCATTTTTTACAACAAACACACATACTTATCAAGCGTGACGCGAGACACTACTTGTCCGGGGCGGCGACCGTCTTGCTGTCTCCCGTCTCTGTCTCCTGCCTCGGTCGCGCGCACGAACTGGCCCCCATACAAAGCCATACAAACATGTACCCGTTGCGGTCGCCTGCCTCCGTCTCTGGTCTCGGTCTTTGGTTGCGGTCGCGACGCGAACCGCCGCCTTTAGTGTACCCTCTGTCTGGTACAATACTCAGATTACTCATAAACACCAACAACATCTATTAGACATGCACTCAAACTTGTTATACCTAGTCAATTAAACTTAATGTTGATGTTTTCTGGGTCATCAGTAGGATATTTCAAAATGTTATACTGATGTACCGGACTGTTATGCCTCCCGGTGTTATTTTATAGCATATTTAATATGTAACACATAGACTTGTGTAAATAATGTTATTTGATTTATGGTGAGCATTCAAATATTGCTTTCTCGTTATTTGGAGATGTCTGACTAAGCAACTGGACGATCGATACACCACTGTAAGATATGTAATTAATGTTTTGTTAGTACGTATAATTATTAATTGGAACAACTAATATAGGCCGTATATGCCTTGAAAATTATAATAACACAATTATTAAATGAAAACGGAAAAAAAAATATTTAGAAATATTTAAGAACTATTATTATTTGTGCCCAATTAAAATAATTTGAGATTACAATATGTGCAATTATCATTGAAGACAGCTACGTGTGGCTCTCTATCCTCTACGCTTACCAGTGAGGGGCCACGGTGTAGTGATATGCAAGAACATGGTGACCCGACAATTGATTCCCCGACAGTTGGCCCCCGAAATGATATTTGTTATGAAAAAGAACAAGATGCAGAAAAATAAAAATTGAATTTGAAATTTGAGATCGACAAAAATGAGAGGTCCCAATGGCTGAGTTGGTTAAAGCATTAGTTCTGGTAAGACAAGAGATCCTGGGATCGAGTCCCAATTGTACTATCACTTTTTTTTGTGTCTTATTCTTTTTCATATTTTCATTTCGATTTATTAGTTTCATATTTTCCGACTCAACATTTTTTGCCAATATACTCCTTGATATAATATATCATGTATCCCAAATATATCCAAAAGTTATATATTATATACTTAACTTTGGGACATTTTGACATTTAAACCATTGACTTTGCCATATTGGGTAAATTTGCCTGCAATTTGTCATCAGTATGGCAAATGTATACATTCACTTTGACTTTGCCATGTTTGCCTGGAATTTGCCATCAATATTTCAAATGTATACATCAACTTTGACTTTGCTATATTTGCCCGCAATTAGGCATTAATATGGCAAATGTATACATTCACTTTGACTTTACCATATTTACCTAAATTTACCTGCAATTTGGCAAATATATACATTCACTCTGACTTTGCCATATTTGCCTAAATTTGGCATCAATATGGCAAATGTATACATTAACTTTGACTTTGCCATATTTGTCTGCAATTTGGCATCAATATGGCAAAGGTACCTATATATTCACTTTGACTTTGCCATATTTGCATAAATTTGCCTGCAATTTGGCATCAATATGGCAAATGTATATATCACTTTTGCCATATTTGCCTACATTAAGTAAATCTAAGTTTAATCGTCGCCACGCCCCCAGTATCTTTGGACATTTGCGGGGAAAGAGGGGACTGCAGCCGATCTATTGGCGTACACAAAACATTAAAATATGTCCCCTTTAAGATGATCTGCCTGTATTTCACTTTGGATTCAACATGATACATTTCACCTTGACTTCACTTTGCAATCAGTGACATTATTGATTTATCTTAACTTTTATTGGCAGCGAAACGACATTTACTTCACTTTGACTTGACTTTGCTTACAATTTGGAATCAACACGATGCATTATCACTATCCCTTCACATCGCCATCACTTTGGAATCAACGTGATTCATTTTCACTTCGCCATTATATCACTTTTCCATCAAAATGACATTGAAACATTATCACTATGCCTTCATGCTGCAATTTGGAATCAACATGATACATTTTCACTTTGACTTCACTCCGCCATTACATCACTTGGCATCAAAATGACAATGACACATTATACATACTGCCCTCGTTCACTTTGGAATCAATATGATACATTTTCACTTTGACTTCACATCACCATTACATCACTTTGCCATTACTAAGCATTATAACTATGCCTTCATACTGCCCTCTCTCACTTTGGAATCAACATGATACATTTTCACTTTGACTTCACTTTGCCATTTTAGCGTTTTGCATCAAAATGACATTGATACATTATATATACTGCTCTCGTTCACTTTGGAATCAATATGATACATTTTCACTTTGACTTCACTTTGCCAATTTAGCGTTTTGCATCAAAATGACATTGATACATTATATATACTGCTCTCGTTCACTTTGGAATCAATATGATACATTTTCACTATGACTTCACTTCGCCGTTAATTAGTTTGCTCTCACTGTGCCATTAAGTTGTCTTCAAGTTCGCGCCACAAGATCCTTATTGCACAATATACTCCTTGTGACCCCGCACTGCTTTAAGGGCTGTTCTGAGCAGAGATACAAATTCTGTTGGCTGGACAAGTATAGATACGTCTCTGCCGACAGAATTGAGGCGATCCTTTACTTGTGTGTCACCCTGTAAACAAAATAACAACAATAGAAATAATAAGTTAAATAATGACAATTATGATAAAATACCACTTATCTGGCACCTTAACCTGTCAAGGGCCGTTTCCTAACAATAAATTTCCTAACAAAGAACCACTTTGAATTTTGAATTGAATGTTTTGTGGATTAATTTTGAGCTATCGTATATTTTATTGACCGAAACACATTCCTAGAACAATAAACTATGTATCAAAACAACATTACTTGCGTTAATTTGATAAATTGATAGGTTTTGCGATGTTTTCATCAAGTATCACGCATCAGACTTTTGACAGATTTAATCGCGGCAAATTTGACATTTCGATGCCGCAGATAAAATCATTTAAAAATATTCTGGTGTCGCCAGGTGAATGAAACTAGTGACTATATCATCAATGATGTTGGCGCAAGCGATTCTGACCTTGTCCTTCATACGAATTCTGTACACAGAAGGGTCAAAATCGCATTCAAAAATATTTTTTTCGAATTTTTTTCCGCGTGCATCCGCGCATTTCGGGCGAGTCAGAGGTTAACCCTTTGATTAGTGAGTTATTTTTTTATCATCTACATCGTGGGAGTGAGTTATTTTTCAAGTTTTTCTTAATTTTTTTATTAATTTTTGGGGATCGCTGGCAACGGTTAATATGCACTTTTTAAAAAAAATTCACCTTAATTACATTAAAAGGCAACTATTTGCATTGGGGGAAGTGGAAAATATTTCATTACGTAAAATTAAAATTAGCTTTCGTCTTGTGAGATTGTACGCCAGAATCACAAACCATGTTACACAAACCTAGCGTAGCCGCTAAACTACTTGAAAACTGGGATGTTTTTCTTGCATTGACGCGAGTAGGCGTTATAAAGGGGCACTTTCTTTTGTATCACAAACCATGTTACACAAAAATATTTTCCACTTCCCCCAATGCAAATAGATGTCTTTTAATGTAATTAAGCTGAATCAAAAGATTTAAAAAAAAGAAAAGTGCGTATTAACCGTTGCCAGCGATCCCCAAAATTTACAAAATCCCCAAAATTTAATCGATTTAATTAATTATCTTCTTACCTTGTTTTACTACACAAGTTAATTTCGGAGCTTTTTATTACTACCTACATGTAACTTTTTCTTATTGAATAAGTAAGCATTAAGTAAATTTAGTTGGACAAATTCAGTGGTTCTCAACATTTTACAAATAGTGTTATGAAAAAATTTTTTTTTATAAAAAATGAAATGTACAGTACCTAATAAAAAGTCATAAAACATGATACTAAAGATAAAAATAAATTATAAATTCAGTGGTTCTCAACATTTTACAAATAGTTTTTCAAGAAAAAATAATAAAAATATGTATAAGAACAGAAATGTACAGTAATAAAAACATAATACTAAAAAAAAAAATTAAGTGTCAATTCAATGGTTATACGACAATACGTATGCAACAATACTCTATTTGGATTGTCCGAGTGCTGTCGCATACGTGCGGCAATACTCCTCAAAGGGTTAAGCAGAACTACGTCCTGCATGTCCTTTCCCATGCGTCCCTATTCCCCCCACCTTCTCTTTCTTTCATACTCTCACTCCCTCCCTGCCGCCAAATTAAATGAAATACACATATCTTTCAATTTTGGAGCGGGTATGGGTACCGCCGCCCCGGGAATTTATTGGACAACCAACACCCCTGCCACAGGTCATCCCAAGAGTTTCGCTACGTTTGGTGACTTAGCAGGGGTGCCCGGGTTCATGGGATTAGGTTTGTCTAGGTCTTGGTGGCGGATACGTTTGCCCAACCACTGCGTGGTGGGCTAGATCGGAGGGGACTGATTGAGGGAGGCCTTTTGACCTCTCCAGCCGGATTCTCCCGACCCTTCGCCTTGCACCACAGTGTGAGGAATAGATTCATACGTCCATCAATCCTGGCCACACTGACCCCCAGATTCCTACCCACCCCTCATACGTTTTTCCTTCCCATATAATACAGTGAACAACGTTAATAAAAAAAAAAATTAAAAAAATGCATGCGCACAACAAATCACCAAAGTTTCATCGCAATCGGATGAATGGTTTAGTTTTATATCTTAAGTTAAGGAATTGTACAATTTGACAATTCGTACAAAGAAACGTCACTATCTCAAAGACAATTCTTTCAGTCCGACTCCCGCAAGAGGAAGAAGATAGAAGTTCATGATTACCTTCTTGAGCAGCAGATTTAGGGGCCTCCCGTTGACCTCGGTGAGGGTTCCATTGCCGGGAGCCCCCGCTTTGTGAGCCGGACTGTTGGCAACCACACCCGTAACAGTGCCCCCCTCTAGTAGCAAACCTGCAAGATACATATGGCATCTTAATATATAGTTATACAATACAGCAGTAGTTACAGTTATTAGATAGTTATAGTTACACAGCTAAAGATATTGAAATACAAGAGATATGCTATGATGGCCGCCCCACCGTCAGTGGTGTCAGTGGACTACTACAAATGTAATGGGCAAAGTTTGAATACGGAAATAATTCTTCATTTAGTTGATTTTTTAAAGTGTGGAGTAGTATTGATTAGCAATATTTTTGACGGTTGATAAAGTGTACAGTAGTATTGGATAACAATATAGTTTGAATACGGAAATAATTCGTTTTAGTTGATTATTTGAAGGTGTGCAGTAGTATTGGTCAACAATATAGTTTGAATAAGGAAAGATTTCGTTTTATTTGATTATTTGAAGGTGTGCAGTAGTATTGGTTAACAATATAGTTTGAATACAGAAAGAATTCGTTTTAGTTGATTATTTGAAGGTGTGCAGTAGTATTGGTTAACAATATAGTTTGAATACAGAAAGAATTCGTTTTAGTTGATTATTTGAAGGTGTGCAGTAGTATTGGTCAACAATATAGTTTGAATAAGGAAAGATTTCGTTTTATTTGATTATTTGAAGGTGTGCAGTAGTATTGGTTAACAATATAGTTTGAATACGGAAATAATTCGTTTTAGTTGATTATTTGAAGGTGTGCAGTAGTATTGGTCAACAATATAGTTTGAATAAGGAAAGATTTCGTTTTATTTGATTATTTGAAGGTGTGCAGTAGTATTGGTTAACAATATAGTTTGAATACATAAAGAATTCGTTTTAGTTGATTATTTGAAGGTGTGCAGTAGTATTGGTTAACAATATAGTTTGAATACAGAAAGAATTCGTTTTAGTTGATTATTTGAAGGTGTGCAGTAGTATTGGTCAACAATATAGTTTGAATAAGGAAAGATTTCGTTTTATTTGATTATTTGAAGGTGTGCAGTAGTATTGGTAAACAATATAGTTTGAATACAGAAAGAATTCGTTTTAGTTGATTATTTGAAGGTGTGCAGTAGTATTGGTTAACAATATAGTTTGAATACAGAAAGAATTCGTTTTAGTTGATTATTTGAAGGTGTGCAGTAGTATTGGTTAACAATATAGTTTGAATACGGAAAGAATTAGTTTTAGTTGATTATTTGAAGGTGTGCAGTAGTATTGGTTAACAATATAGTTTGAATACGGAAATAATTTGTTCATTTAGTTGATTTTTTTAAGGTGTGCAGTAGTATTTGTTAACGATATCGGCGACACCAGGAAGAACAGTCCCACCTAGTAAAAACTGCCCATAGCACATCTCTTATATTTCAATATCTTTGTATACAGCCATCGACATAATAACTACAGACTAGCAGTTAAAAACCTGCTCTGCAGATTTTTGCTGCTAGGCCCTGCGGGCAGCTTTTGGTTTGGCTTCGCCCAGTTAGAGAGTTGGTAACCATTTTACAAAACCGATAGGAACCGGTTCCAAAAATAACCGGTTCCTCGGATCCACTGTGATCCAGTGACAGCTAGTCACCGGGACAAAGTAACGACGACAGGCAATGACGTTATATGTAATATATAGCCACGTGACTTAGCTGTTTTGCTGGGAAGAAATTAAACCATTTTTAACCCCTCAAGCTAATTTGTTCGCTTTTCGGAACAACTCATATAAGTCTCATAGAAATCGATGTGTCTCCCTTACCATCATAGTGATAAGTATGATATAAACTGTGTTATAAAGATAAATCACCACGCTTTATATTCAAATCTAAAAATTAACCACAAAAGAAATAAAATGCACACCTTTATGAACCAAAGTTTCAGATCGCAATTTGAAAAAAAAAATTATGTAACTTTGGGAATTTTTTATTGATTATTTTTACATGGAACAACAAAAAAGTGAGGTGACCATGGACATATGAATATATCTGGACCTGCCCTAAGTGATAAAAGTGTATTATTTCCCCCTGCCCATACCGGTTCCAAGAGCCTCGCTTGAATCTAAAAAATGTGACGTCATCATCCTTGTCCTGACCAGCGCCGAGCTCACATCGTTCATTTTACAAAATAACACGGCAAAAATGAGAGCTTGTGCTATACATTATACCCTATATAATATGTGCACATAGCGAATGTGGGCGGTTCTCCAGTGTGCTCGTCGCTGGTTACAGGGGTAGTAAGTAAATTATGAAACATTTGTAAAAGTGTCTTAACCCCTCCGCAACGTAAGCAAATATAAGCGGTAGAAATAGGACAGCAGTCAAGTACAAAAAGCGTGTTTATACGTCCAACTCGTTCGAAATCGTTCTAACTCCGTTATTGTTTTAGTTACATCCCTAAAACAAAAAGTAAAAGGTCGATAGTAAATCAAGCTGTACTCCCTATGAAGTTGTTTATGGAAATACATAACAGGAATCAGCTGTCAGTCGCGTAGTTGACAAAAATATTTACCCGCTCAAATTTACTACCGGCGGCTCGTCCGCGCTCGTCATTTTTAATTTTTATTAAATATTTTTATATGAAATGATAAAAAAAGTGAGGTAACAAAAGTGTTTATTACACATATATACAATAGAATAAGTATTGTTGTTTATATAATCTGTGATTTTAGTACCGTTTTCACATAAAAACATCACGTGATTCATTTTTACCTATTTTTAATGTTTGCGTTCTAAATTTTAATATTTACAAATTCTAATATCTATTTGTAATACACGGTGTCGGGAAACTCGTAGTACAAGCAGGAAACTGGTAAATCTACATCACATTCGGAGTCGATTTGTGGTATAACTTTTTTGATTTGAGCTTTCGTTTTCGAGTAAATCGGGTCCGAAGTTGGAATTTTTTTTATTAAATTTGAAAAAAATTTTCACTAGGGGGTTGATTTCAGCTATGTAATGTCTTATAAAATACATCAAAGGGTAAACCGAGCTCAAAATTTTTTTTAACCCTTTAGTTGCCGAAAAAATGAAAATATAGAAAAAAAATAATATTAAAATCGAAAAGCTTAGATCGAAAATAATAAGTTTTTTGGGTTCTCTACGTGATGTAGATTCACCAGTTTCCAGCTTGTACTACGAGTACCCGGACACGTTGTATAATAATTTGAAAGCTTATTTTGTAACCTTTCTAAAACAGTTTTTACTATTCGGTTACGTTCAGAAATGTTTCATTTATAGAGCTTTAATCGTAAAACATCATTTCGTTTGAGACAGTTTAAGGGCTTAAAGAGCGAATTTCGGAGGGGCAACAAAATATTCCTCTGTGAAAAGTGGCGAACTTTACTTTGCCGCATTTGGACTTCGCAAATATGTTAATAACGTGGCGAGCAATTCGCGCTCCCATGTAAAAAGGTCTATTCATTCAAAAGCAGATTTTGCTTTTAAGAACTAAATGGTGATATTATAATGCGAGATGCCTATATACTGTCAGATTGATTTTTTAACGAATCACAGTCATCTTTCCCCTCTTCGCCCCCCCATAGTTTGGTTTTACCCCTCATCTGTATCTTCTTGTCCATTAAATTTGGATGTCTATGAAGGTGACCCATTTTTAAAACTTTTCTATGTTTGCAAGTAAATGTGCATTCAACCGCCAACAAAAAATGGAGCTTACCCAGGTCTTGTTTATCCGAATCCTTCTTCAGGGCAAAGACTCTTCCGTGTGGAAGTCGTTTGATGATCAACTCAACCTGGAAATATAAACATTCATATATACGGTAGTTCATTCGTATGCTTTAACCTCTAATCGGACGGAGACGCGAATTCATGCGCGGTTTGTGCGCATGCGCGCGGAAAAAATTTCGAAAAAAATATGTTTGTCTGCGATTTTGACTCTTCTGTGTACATAATTTGTACGCAGGACAAGGTCAGAATCGCTAGCGCCAACATTTACCCATGAGACAGACAAAAATTTCATTCACCTGGCAACCCCAGAATATTTTTAAACGATTTTATCTGTGGCATCGAAATGTCAAATTTGCAGCGATTCTTTCTGTCAAAGTCCGATGCGTGTTACTTGACGAAAACATCGTAAAACCTATCAATTTACGTAATTAACGCAAGTAATGTTGTTTTGGTACATAGTTTATGGTTCTAGGAATGTGTTTCGGTCAATAAAATATATGATAGCTCAAATTAATCCACAAAACATTCAATTCAAAATTCAAAGTGGTGCTTTGTTAGGAAATTTCCGTGTTTTTCCTGGCCTTTGATAGATTAAGAGAGAACTTCTTAACGAGGGTTTCACTGTATACAGTAATTCATTCGCATGCTTTAATAACTAATAGAAAAAATGCCATAAATAAATTCATGTGCCGCAAGTTGACGCTGACCATAGATGTACATATACATAATATAATTATTAATAAATTTAAATATCTACGGTCGCTCATCAAGCCCATCACTGAACTTGCAGCTAATAAAACTGATCAATAAATTTTTTTAAAGTGACCCGATCGATCATTGGTGGTTTGTGATTGGGTCAAAATTATTGAATCAAAATTTTTGGGTCAAAATGATTGGGTTAAAATGATTGGGTTAAAATGATTGGGTCAATATGATCGGGTCAAAATGATGAGGTCAAGATGACTGGATCAAAACGATTGGTTCAAAATGATTGGGTCAAAATTATTGAATCAAAATTTTTGGGTCAAAACGATTGGGCTAAAGATCAGGTCAAAATGATTGGGTCAAAATGATCAGGTCAAATTTATTGGGTCAAAATTATTGAGCAAAAAGCTCAGCTCAAGATGAGTGGATAAAAATGATTGGGTCAAAATTATTGAATCAAAATATTTGTGCCAAAATATATTGGGCGAAAATGATCTGGTCAAAATTATAAGATCAAAATAATAAGAGTGAAAATGATTGGGTCAAAATTATTGAGTCAAAATGATCGGGCCAAAACAAAAGGTCAATATGGTGGGGTCAAAATGATCGGGTTAAGATGACTGGATCAAAACGATGGGTCAACATGGTTGGGTTAAAATGGTTCGGTCAAAATGATTGGATCAAAATGATTGGGTCAAAATGATTGGGTTAAAATGATTGGATCAAGATGATTGAATCAAAGTGATTGAATCAAAATGTTTGGGTCAAAATGATTGGGTTAAAATGATTGGATCAAAATGATTGAATCAAAATTATTGGGTCAAAATGGTCAATCATGATCGACCCAGGACTACTTAAAATGGCTTCAACCATTGTGTTAGTTACCTGCCCCTGTCCTTGTGAGAGAGCACGACGGGCGAGTCTTGCACTGGACACAGGGGCGCCCCCTACGGCCACCAGCCTATCCCCGATGTGGAGTGCGTTGTAAAGGAGGGGATGATTTTTCTGCCGCCACCCGGCAACCCTGAAATATATTCGAAAATAAGTTGTTAGTTATAAATGTATGCCAAAGGGGCTATTAAATTTTATTGAAGAAGTAGATAGCAATAATAATCTAAACGAAAATATGAATGAGAATGAGACACAGAAAAATGCAAAAGATAATGGTCGCAACTGGGACCCGAACCCAGACCTCTTATCTAACCGGGACGTGCGCATTAACCAATTTATCTATTGCCAAATTTGAAATATGAGATTGACAAATATGACGGTTTGACAGAAGGTGGCAATAGATAAATTGGTTAATAATGGTAATTAAATGCGCACGTCCCGGTTAGGTCTGGGTTCGAGTCCCAGTTGCGACCATTATTTTTTGTATTTTTCTGTGTCTTGTTCTATTTCATATTTTCGTTTAGATTATAATTGTCATCTTATTCTTCAATGATATATTACACTGATGGGAATAACCTTCAAAAATTATAAAAATAATGTTTTTCTTATAAAAAATTAAATATTAAATTTTATTTATGTAGCAGGTCTTGCCACGCATTTTCAGTTTGGGAGGCGGGTATGGGTACCGCCGCCCCGGGAATCATTTATTGGATAACTTCCATAGGTCCTATGTTTGGTGACGTAGCAGGAGCGCATGGCTTCATGAGGTGAGGTTTTGTCTAGGTCTTGGGGGCAGATACGTATGATCAGGAGAGGCTGGTTGAGGGAGACCTTTTGACCTCTCCAGCCAGACTCTCTCGACCCATTGCCTTGCACCGCAGTAGAAGGGATGGATTCATACGTCCGTCACTCCTGGACACACTCACCCCCAGATTCCTACCATTTTCATCCCAGAACTTCCTTTCCCTGAGAAGACCCACCACACAGCATCTCTAAAGATGGCATGGACCCTGAGGGTAATTGTTCTAAAGACAGAAACCTGGACAGATTGATGAAGGGATTGGCTCACCAGACAGCTCCGTATATGTCTACCAGCGCCACAGCCTGCTCCGGACAGTCCTTGGCTCTCAGCAGCAGTCGGACGCCCCCTTCGTGAGACATTTCCCCACGGAGTCGGAGCACCTGCTGAGCCCTCATCGATAGCACTGGACAGAGGAAAAACACATATTATTATATAATCTTCTTCTTTCGTATGGTGAGGGGTTCAGAGGGGGACATCTAGGTCTGCGAGCCAGTCTAGGGCCTCAAGCATCGCCCTGCGGACCTCATCTATTCTGCCGGGGAATGAATGGAGCGGGCATTCGTTGACCACATGATCGGTAGTCTGCATCGCACCGCATTCACACATCGCCAACTCTTTAAGGCCCCATCTTTGCATCATGTGAGCACAACGTCTATGGGAGCACCTTATCCTATTGATGGCGGACCAGAGTTTGCGAGGCAATGTCCAAATTAAATTAAAATGTCCAAACTACTCGAGATACTAGAACCAAAGGGCATAATCTCCTACTTATCCCTTTTGCTAAAACAACCTTTGGCCAAAGAAATTTCAGATACTTTGCAACAAAACTATATAATACACTTCCACTGGCAATTAGACAACACACAATGTATCTTAAATATAAATCTGACACCAAGTCCTGGATTACCAGCCAAAATAGATCCAACATCAAAGATTTTATCAAAACTAACTTATAAGTATTTATTTTTTCAATGTTACGTTGACGATTAACTGTTACTTGTAATATTGTGTTATTATTTGTACTTTGTATGTGTTATTATTATAAACTACTCATGCTAAGCGCCTGCTCTCAACACAGGTTCTCCTAGTGAGACAGGCATAGAATAATACAAATTGTAACTCAAAAACAAATAAAGATGAATAATAAAAAAAAAATAAATAAATGAGAACCTGGGTATCTAGCATGGTCGATCGACTTATGTTTTATCGAAAATGTCGTAACTTGTCATCGCTCCCGATCACGACTGCAGGCCGCTAACGAAAAAACAAAAGTTCACGTCAAATAAATTAGGAACCCTTAGTCGTTGTGAACTGTTGTTTGTTCATTAACGGCCTGCATTCGTGCTCGGGAGCGATGACAAGTTACCGACATTTTCGATAAAACCTATATCGGTCGACCATGCTAGGTACCCAGGCTGTCTCTCAGTGGGGTCTTGAACGAGATGGGCATTTTTCACGTTGGCCGATTGCCACTCAAGTTTCCACCTATCTTCTGGGGTGAGAGATGATCGAAGGAGTCTTTCTCCTTCTGTCCAGAAGGGTCTTTGAGACTTCAAGCGGCATGCCGGGTGAGAAACGACATCATCGTGCAAAGGTATTGCGCTTTTATGCAGCGTTCTTGTATTCTCTCAATTATTATAATATAACTAGCTTACCACGCCACGCGTCCACGCGGCCACGCGTTGCTGTGGCTAATAAAACATAACGTCATCTACTGGATGGTTATCCAACTTTTATAACCACCGCCGTCTTTGAGTTTATCGCGAAGTAGACAGATATATGCCGCGGTGGACTTTAATTTATAATACGTAGAGATGGTGTGAAAGATTATAATAATGTGCATGAAATGCTTGGGGTAACTAACGTATTTAAGTTAATAAGGATTAATACTACATCTGTCTAAATAACTTTTCAATTACCGCAATGTACGTGACCATTTTTTTAGAAGATAGAATGGGTATAGTAAGCTATCCGTAAAAGTTAGATATATGCCTTCGCGGACTTTTTTGTAGATCTATAAAAGAGGAATATCCCACCATGCATTGTTTTGTTATATCCCCAAAGGATTAGACAGCGTATTCGATGAAAGCTACCAGGCGGCTTGACTTTTTCCGACACTTCTAACAATTATCGTTAGGTTTCAACCAATTATACTTGACAAATTACATACCCAAACCTTCCTCACAAAACACTATCTATTGGTGAAAACCGCATGAATATCCGTTCAGTAGTTTTAGAGTTTATCGCGAACAGACAGACAGACGAAGCGGGGGACTTTAATTTATAATATGGAGAGATGAACAAGCAACATACTGCTAAGGCACTTATATATGTTACATAATAAGTTAATAACAGTAAGGACCATCTATTTCAACAGATAGCTAAATCGTGAACTAAATTTTAACCGTCAATTAAAGTATCAAGGATGTTAAATAGGATCACGCGCAGTTTCATGCATACTTTTGCTTAATAAGTTGGACCCCTATGCTTGTTTACACAACAATATAACAATAGCAGTCAAGTGCAATAAGCTTGTTTTCAAGCCGACGCGTGTGTTCCCACAGAAATCATTATAACTCTGTTTCTGTTCTAGTTACAACCAGGGTTGGCAGGTCTATATCGCAAATAAATATCGAACAGTGAGCAAAACAAAAAAATTCCCTAGAATTTCCCTAGATTTCAGTGGTACCTTGGCAATACAAAACCCCTCGTCGGTGGGCGGGGGTGTTCATCTTTGAAACAATGTAAGCAGTCAAATTATTCGAATAATCACATTTATGCAAGTACGTAGTCACCTGATGTGTAACACTAAGCCGCGAAATGGCTCGAAAACAGTGACCGCGTGCACGAAGCGGCAACACCGCACAAACTAAGTAGGGATGCTACGCAACATCGATTTCTGATTGTGTCAAATCTGACAGTTGAATCGTTTATTAGGGAGAAAAATTAATCAGAAAAAAATTCCGAACCGCCCATACTCCGGTATTTTTGTCATACCGAACACCGAACACAGTGCTAAAATACCGAATGCCTGGCAACACTGGTAACAACCCTAAAATAAGGAGAATGTCTATAATAAAACACGCTACACATCTCTATTCATTGTTGTCCATAGAAATAGTTAAAAAATACTTATTTTGTAGAAACAGTTTTCACCCGCCTAATTGCATACGCGCCGTTAAGTTTGTTAATTTTTTATTAACCCCTCCGAATTTTCGCCAATATGCACTTGAGTTGTCTCAAACAAAATGACATTTTACGAAAACTTTGTGTTATTACCGCGTCACAATTAAAACTCTATAAATGAAACATTTCTGTACACAGCCGAATAGTAAAAACTGTTTTAGAAAGGTTACAAAATAAGCTTTAGAATTATTATATTACAAATAAATATTAGCATTTGTAAATATTAAAATTTAGCATGCAAACATTAAAAATAGGTAAAAATGACTAACGTGATGTTTTTTTATGTGAAAACGGTACTAAAATCACAGATTATGTAAACAACAATACTTATTCTATTGTATATATGTGTAATAAACACTTTTATCACCTCACTTTTTTATCATTTCATATAAAAATATTTAATAAAAATTAAAAATGTCGAGCGCGGACGAGCTGCCGGTAGTAAATTTGCGCGGGTAAATATTTTTGTCAACTACACGACTGACAGCTGATTCCTGTTATGTATTTCTATAGACAACTTGATAGAGATGTACAGCTTGATCTACTATCGACCTTTTACTTTTTGGTTTAGGGATGTAACTAAAACAATAACGGAGTTAGAACGATTTCTATGGAAACAGACGCGCTGACGTGTAAACACGCTTATTGTACTTGACTGCTGTCCTATTTCTAACGCTTATATCTGCTTACGTTGCGGAGGGGTTAAATATTTTGGTATGAAATGGTAAAAAAGTGAGGTGACAAAATTGTTTATTATATATTTATACGATAAAATAAGTGTTTTTTTTTTTTATTTAATCTGTGATTTTAGAAAAAACCGTTACCGTTTTCACATAAAAAAATCACTTGAGTAATTTTTACAATTTTTTTATGTTTGCATTCTAAATTTTAATATTTACAAATTTTAATATTTATTTTTAATAATAAAATTTGAAAGCAAATTTTATCACCTTTTAAAAACAGTTTTTAGTATTCGCATACGTTTAGAAAAATTCATTTATCGAGCTTTAATTGCAAAGAGGAAATAACACAAAATTTTTATTAAATTTGACAGTTCATCAACACGTCTGCTTGGTTCAATATATTCGCACCTCACAATCCGGAAGCCTCAGTTTCGCACATAAATTCTGAAACCATCACTTTGGATCGAGATTGTAAAATATCTATGCAAGATAGCTTTCATGTTTTGAAGACAATAAGAAGCATTATTTCATTGTCTTTCTGGTTAAAAGAAAAATACATATTTTTGCAAGAGAGGAAGAGAGATATATAGCTTTTAAAATGTAAGGTCGCTCGGGACGTTTTTGGTCTTATGAAAGTATAACGCGATTACGTGTTTTGGGATGTATTTATTCCTAAACAAGCAGACGGGTTAAGACCAAAAACCTACACAAAGGCGATAGACACAAGTGGTTAAGTAATTATTATTATTAGTGTGGCCAGTCTAAAAATCAGATTATTATTTAACCGGTGACGTGCCGGGACCCGGAATATACGGGCCTCATTTGCGCATGCGCGAGAAAATAATTCAAATATTTGAAATATATTGTCTTTGAAAAACTTTTGGTCTGCGATTTCGACCCTTATATGTACGAATTTGTATGAAAAACAGTGTCAAATTCGCTTGCGCCATCATTACTCTAGGTAGTGTTAAAGATTTCTCTCGAATTGCCACACTGGAATATTTTTAAGACGATTTCTTCTATGACAATGCGCTGTCAGATTTTGCCGCGGAATTAACGGTCGCAATTACTGCGTGTATCGCGAATAAAACGTCGTAAAACCTATTAATTTACGTAATAAATGCAAGTAATGTGTATTTTAGTGGATAGTTTATTGAGTTGTGAACGTGTTTCAGTCAATAAAATATACAATAGCTTAAAATTTATCAACAAAACATTCAATTCAAAATTCAAAGTGGTGGTTTTTTGGTGTAGTTCCTCGAATTTCCGCGAAATGTCGTGGCCTTTGACCGGTTAAAAAAAAAATGGAAATATAAATAAAATGTATATTTAATGAATTACCTTGCGTTTTAACTGGTTTGTTGACAACGGGTGTTGGTGTGACTGTATCATCTGAAAAAAAACATATATAAATATATAATCCCCATTTCATTTGTAAATAGTACACAATTGTTGACCTTGTACAAATCGCAAGTGCACCCTCTGTTGAATTTCGTATCCACCTCTTGTCTGGCCCAAATATATTTTAAAAAAACCTTAACTGTGTGCAAAAATGTACTGTGCTGTGTGTGGATTGCAATCTTTAGAGTGCAGATGCCACATTTGAATGCTGTCTTTATTCTACTGGTATTTCAATTGAAGACGCTCCGACGAATTAGCGGCATTGATCTCCTCTGCAATGTGATAATGGGTCGTTTCTATGACTCGTTCTTGAGTTCAACAGCTCGGCTGTAGAACGATTTGTTGGCCTCTGTGTTTTCTCCCATCAAGATCCATGTTCACTGCTTTCTCTCTTCTCAAAAAACCCTCCACACAGCACCTTCAAAGACGATACGCCCTGAGAAAAATTCTAATCCGTGTGAGGATTAATGTAAAAAAAACCCATGAACCGGGGCACCCCTGCTAAGTCCGCAAACATAGCAAACGTAGTGAACTACTTGAGACGATCTACGGCAGGGGTGTTAGTTGTTCAATAAATGGTTCCCAGGGCGGCGGTACTCATACCTGTCTTCCAAATTGAACATTTTAAGACAATGATCACAAATTTTTCATTTGTTGACAATGTTACATATGATGACAATATTACATTTGATAACAAATTTAACATTTGATGACAATGCTTCATGTGATGACAATGTTACAATGTCGATGCCAATGTCATATTAGATGACCAATTTTACATTTGATGACAATGTAACATTTGATGTCAATGTTAAATTTGATGACAAGTTTTCATTTGCTGATAATATTACATCTGGACAAATTTTACATTTGATGACAATGACTCATGTGCTGATAATGTTACATTTGATGCCAAAGTTACACTAGATGACAATATTACACTTGATGACAAATTTTCACTTGATGACAATTTCTCATGTGCTGAAAATGTTACATTTGACGCCAATGACATATTAGATGACCAATTTTACATTTGATGACAATGTCTAATGTGCTGATAATGTTACATTTGATGCCAAAGTTACACTAGATGACAATATTACATTTGATGACAAATTTTCACTTGATGACAATTTCTCATGTGCTGAAAATGTTACATTTGATGCCAATGACATATTAGATGACCAATTTTACATTTGATGACAATGTAATATTTGATGTCAATGTTAAATTTGATGTCAATTTTTCATTTGCTGATAATATTACATCTGGACAAATTTTACATTTGATGCCAAAGTTACACTAGATGACAATATTACATTTTATGACAAATTTTACACTTAATGACAATGTCTTATGTGCTGAAAATGTTACATTTCATGCCAATATTACATTAGATTACATTTGATGACAATGTTACATTTGATGACAAAATCAAATTTGATTTGTGAAATACCCCAATGGCCCCAAACTGAAATTTAAAAATAGAATGTGATGAATGACTGACCAGTAGTGGCGCTGCTCATCGAGTTGCTCCGCCTCCTCTCGGCTCTAACTTCGCTCTGATTGGTCGGAGGTCTTCTGGGAACGGCGCTAGGGTGCGCGCGTGCTACCTGCACCACACAATATGGGATTACTTTATTTAAAAATTAAATTAAATTGTCCAAAAAAGCCAAGATATTTGCTGGTGGACGAGAGAAGGACAGGGAGACATTTTAGCAGTAGGTGATAGCAGGGCAACTGCATGTGACCTGCTCACGCGACAAAATAACTAAAAATAATGTGTAATAAATTAAAATGAGGTTTTACAAATTAACCAGTCAGCAACGTAAGCAGATATATGCGTTAAAAATATGACAGCAGTCAAGTACAATAAGCTTTTTATACGTCAACGCGTGTGTCTCCATAGAAATCGTTCTAACTCCGTTATTCTTTTAGTGACATCCCTAAAACAAAAAGTAAGAGGTCGATAGTGAATCACGCTGTACATCCCTATTCAAGTTGTCCATAGAAAAACATAAACAGACCTTATCTGTCAAGTCACACGGCGTCAGAATATTTTACTCGTCAAATGGCCCACGGGCCGCTGGATATTGTTAATTTTTATCAAATATTTTGTATGAAATGATAAAAAAGTGAGGTGACAAAAGTGTTCATCATACATTTATACAATAGAATAAGTATTGTTGTTTACATAATCTGTGATTTTAGTACCGTTTTCACATAAAAACATCACATGAGTAATTTTTACATTTTTTTTAATGTTTGCATTCTAAATTTTAATATTTACAAATGTTAATATTTATTTGTAATATAATAATTTGAAAGCTTATTTTGTAACCTTTGTAAAACAGTTTTTACAATTCGGCTACGTTCAGAAATGTTTAATTTATAGAGCTTTAATTGTGAAGCGGTAATAACACAAAGTTTTCATAAAATGTCATTTCGTTTAAGACATCATTCGCGAAAATTCGGAGGAGTTAAACTTGATAACAAAAAAACATATTTAACTTACCTTGTTAGGGTCATTCCTCACAATAGGAACACTGGGCTGGGTTCTATCATTGTGTTCCGACCAATTCCTTCGTAGACTGGACTCCGTTTTAACGACATTCTCCAGATTCTTGGACTTGCCGAACATGTTGTTCAGCTTTGCTGTGAAGACACTTCCCTTCTTCGCCCCACTGGACGTGCCCTGCTGCGCGAAATCGTCCGAAACTTGTCCATCTGCAAAAAACTGACTCGTTGGCTGGGTTTTCTGCGTCATCTTGTTCTGGTTGAAGCTGCGCAGTTTAGAAATCAGATTTAGATCGGTTAGACCGCGTGTGAACAATCTCAGACGTGCGTCAACGGGTTCTGAAGGTTTTTTCTGATTACGTGACGCGTTGAGATTGACGTCGACGTTCGAATTGTCATTTTGCAAGTTTCTCACGGTATTTGGAATTTGATTTCTCGGTATGTTTGGAATTCTTGAATCGTTGCCGTTTCTTATGCCAGAGAGAAACTCGTAGTTGCCATTTGTGTTTGGGGCGTTGCTACTTTCACTGTTCACCGATAGGTTAATGAGATTTCCGTCCGTGTTCGCCGCAACTCCGTGATGTTCTTCATTACTCGCCGTGACTCTCGGACATCCGTCATTCTTAACTGAAACATTCGTCGGATGTGCTTCAATGCTACCCACAACTCTGGTATGTCCATCGCTACTCGCCAGGATCCTGGAATGTCCTTCGTTATTCGCAAAGACTCTGGAATGTCCGTCGCTGTTCGCCATGACCCTGGAATGGCCATCGCTGTTTGCCACGATCCTGGAATGTCCGTCGCTATTCCCCACGAGCCTGGAATGTCCGTCATTATTCCCCACGACCCTGGAATGTCCATCACTATTCTCTTTGACCCTTTGAACTCCAAGATCACTTCTAGCTGCATTATCAACACCACTACTAATACTGAAATCATTTAAATTTACAAGCTGCCGTGAATTTACGATAACATCCAAATTATCCGCCGATCTTTCGGCAGCTAAATTCCGTACGGATTTAGGAGAAACTGGCAAATTCACCACCAGTTTCGATGCGGGCTTTCCAAAGTTACTTTTCACGGTGAACGGGGTGAAAACACTTTCGTAAACACCTTCGGCGGATAAATTGGAACCATTCCCTTCCGACTGCCTTCTCAGAGTGTCTTTGACTTGAATTTTAAAGGCATTGCTACCAGACCCCAATAAATCATCTAAATTTTCTACGAGCCTGTTTACGTTTAATTTCTCATTGTCTATCTTGGATTTGTTTGCCGTTGTACTGTGTCGTATATGTCCGTACCCCGTTGAAACTGTTACGTCGTGCTTATCACGAAATACTATTTCATCATCGTCCGATGACAGATTTGTCAGTGGTTCAAAATTAACATAACTAGATCCATCTGGTTTAGTGAATTTATCTTCAATCCTTTTGATGACTTCTCTGAAGTTCTTCGCATCGTCCGTAGCATTTGTTTTAGTTTTGATCTGTTTGTTTGGATCTGCGTTTGTGGGAAATTTTTCTTCGTTCGTTTTAGAGTTGGAAGAATGTTGGTTGTTTAAGGTAATTATGGTAACGTTGGAGCATTCTTTCGGTACGTTTTGTACCAAATCCCCGCGGTACGTGTCCAATATTTGCTCGGTTCCGACGGAATCTGGGACTGACGACGTACGATTGAGTAGATATCTCCTTCTGGAAAATAAATTTAACATCTTCAAATTAAAAAATAAAGATTTTTTTTTAATTATTAACTCTGGGATACATTAGGCCATGGGGTAAGTAGAGTAGTTTCACTATTATAAGATCCTCGGTTATAGGATGATTCATAATTTCCCCCAGGGTCTTTGTCATCTTTGTTGGGGATTCTGTGAGGTGAGTCTTTTTAAAGAGAGAGTGAACAGAGAAAGGAGTGAACACGGTCTCGAAGAGACCCATATTATAGGAGGGAGGAAAAAAAGCAGAGCTGTTGAACTCTAGAACGAGTCATAGAAACGACCCGTTCTCATGT
The DNA here is from genome assembly GCA_917880885.1 of Limnephilus marmoratus. NCBI lineage: Eukaryota > Metazoa > Arthropoda > Insecta > Trichoptera > Limnephilidae > Limnephilus > Limnephilus marmoratus. Next base: position 15,390,853 of record OU862907.1, on the reverse strand, counting down.
GACAAATGTCAACATTGTACATGTTAGAGGAGGGAGGAAACACAGAGGCCAGCAAATATTCCATAGGTGTAATAACTCAAGAACGAGTCGTAGGAACGACACTTTCCCATGCTACAAATTATGTCAACTATGAGCGAGAATTGGGCGTGCATTTACCGTGTTTCTTGAACATGCGACGCTAGTTCCTGGAGCATCTTCCATTGAAATACCCGTAGAACAAAGACAACATTTCTGCCTGATGTCTGAGCTCCAAAGACAGCAATAAATTTGATAAGAGGAAAAAAGACTTGATTCGGGTTAGACTAGGTAAGTTTACGAATAGGTTAGGTTAAGTTCACAAATGACGACCATCAAATCAAAAATCAGCACCATTTTGAATGTATGACATTTGATCGGCCCTGCTAAACGCCGACTCTCAGATCGTTGTAGTTTTGGATCAATTTGTAATCTGCTGAATGGAAAACAATCAATACTGGGACTACCTTGAAAGCAAGTTGTTTTTTCATGTACATAATCTCATTTTTGAACTAAAATGGAGGTATTTATTTGACCATCTCGAAAGTAAATAATATCATTTTGTTGTGGCGATAATTACCTCGAGGTATCGCGGTGGAACTATATAATTACATATACTGTGTTATGTGTTCCTTCGCAGAGGCAAAGTGGTTAGTGATTGGTTATCCTTTTTCCTTGCATCCCTAGTTTTTCCTACACATAACTATATAATTACATATATTGTGTTATGTGCTCCTTCGCAGAGGTAAAGTGTTTAGTGATTGGTTATCCTTTTTCCTTGCATCCCTAGTTTTTCCTACTAACTATATAATTACATATATTGTGTTGTGTGCTCCTTCGCAGAGGTAAAGTGGTAAGTGATTGGTTATACCATTTCCTTGCATCCCTAGTTTTTCCTACACATATTATCACCCGATTCCGTCAAACAATTTTATCTTGTTTCATAGTTAGTATTTACAGTCCATTTTCAAATGCATCTGAAGTTGTACTTTGTAAGCAGTTTCGGACGCAACATTTTGGTCTATCTATTATTGCTGCGATAAAAAAAAAAGGCGCTACAATTACCTTGCTGCAACTACGGGTTTGGCGTTATTCGTGTTAGTATTGTCGTCAAGTCGTTGGAGATCTGCAGATTCACTGGTCTGCGTGAGGCTGACGTAGACGCCAAATGATTCGTTCAATTCTTCGTTCAGCTGTTTACTTAAATCTGAAAAAAAAAAATAGATATATTTATTTTGAGTCTTTATATTGTGTTTTGTAATGTCAATGTGTCCAGTGTTTTAAAATGAGATTTTTTGTTTTACGTACCATTTTGAGAGTCCAAACCCGTTGGATCTTTTTTACTTCGGGGTGCAGGAGTTGGTTTGCTTGGTCGCTCCCGTCTCCGTCCGTCATCTTGCGAAAGAGTGGTGACGTCCGACAAAGGCTCTATCGTCGGTCGATTCCGGAAACTATCCGATTTCTTCGTGTTCAGGTTCACCTACAGAAGAAAAGATTACCTATAGTCAAGTTCTCATGCTTTCTTAAATCTTTAATCGGATATGAATTTTTAAAATTGATCTCAATATTATTACCTGCGTGTATCCTTTCGAATCTCTCTTCACAGTCCCTTCATCGCCCGGCGAACTCTCCGCATCGAATTTGACTTCATCGTCAAAGTCGAATTCGGCAAACAAGTCACAGTCGTTGGCCGCGCTGAGCACCGAATCAACGAGACACACGCTCATGCCGGAAATGTTCGCCGTACGAGACGACCCAAACTCCATATCGGACGAATTCAACAAGTTATTACCGGGTAATTTGGATGCGTCTTCTGCCAAATTCAAAAGGTCCAGTTGTTGGTCGATGTCTTCGACATTGTTCCAAGCGTCTGACATTTTTTCTTGACGTATTTTGGACGGATCGTCTAAAGAATCGTCGTAATTTTGACTGATATCTTCGCTAGATTCGTTGTTTTTAGCTTCACTTATTTTGTCGTCGAATCTGATCAAATCTTGCGGTTGTTTTGTGTCGTCAACAATCACGAAGCTATTGCTTCCTACCGTGACGACGTTTTGCTCAAAATGAGCAAAGTTCTCATCGGAGTGAGTGTTCCACTCGCTGGTTCCGTCGTTTTGAGAGTTTTGTATAAGATTCTGCAAGTCTGCAGGGTAATTCCAGCGATCTGCGTCGGTTTTGATGTTCGGCGGGCCGCAAAGTGTCTCGTAGGCGGTGCTGTTGTTGGGTGCTTCTACGTGCATTCTCGCGATGATGTTATCGGAGTCTGGAAGCACCACGATAACTTTGGGAGTACTTGAAGATGTCATCGGATCGGAATCTGATGACTGAACGAAAGCAAGGTTGGCTGTGTCTAGCTGCGTCACACTGACGTTGGTTAGTAAATCTCCTGATGTAATGTTGGTCTTTACATTACTCGACGTAACATTGGCGGATGTATCTATAACGTTTTCGATTCTCGCAGCATTGGTACCAACCCCGACAATAACACCCTCCCCTGCATTTTCGCCACTTTTCACATCATCTATTGCACTTCTTTCTTCAATAATCGCATCTGTTCGTCCGCCACTCCCCCCAACAACACTGGAACTTCCCCCAACACTGCCACTGTTTCCCCCAACATTATTATTGTGTCTCCCAACATTACCACTTCCCCCAACACTACCACTTCCCCCAACATTACCACTTCCCCCAACATTACCACTTCCCCCAACATTACCACTGCTCCCAATATTACCGCTATTTCCCCCAACATTGCCACTTATCCCAACATTACCACTTATCCCAACATTGCCACTTATCCCAACATTACCACTTATCCCAACATTGCCATTTATCCCAACATTACCACTTACCCCAACATTGCCACTTCCCCCAACATTACCACTTATCCCAACACTACCACTGTTTCCCCCGATATTATTGCTACTTCCCCCACCACTCCCAGCGCTAGTGGTGTCGGCAGTGCCGGGCACGCGCGTACGTGGGCCGGGCGGTGGCGGGGGCAGGGGGGAGGTGGGGTCCCGCGTGGGGGCGCGCGTGCGCATCAGCTGCTCCGGCGGCTTGGAGTACAGGTTCTCGCGCGGTTGAAGGATCTTCATCTCGTGCAGTTTGTTGCGCAGAGTATCTACCCAGTCTTGCATCTCCTCCCTAAACAAACATACAATTAAATACTGCTGTTTTTGGGGAGGGGGAATAGACGGGGAAGAGGAAGATGGGGAAATACCTGGCCATTCAAATACAGTTACCAAACACTACCAAGCCATTTTAAGTGAAACGTTCGCGGAGTTCGTTTCGGCCCGTTTCATACAAATCTTAATTTTGGATTTGAGATCAAAATATCCAACCAAACTGTAAAGATTTCATCCGAACTACTTGTGATCGATAGTTTTAATATAATCTTTATAATAAGTTTCCGAGTTTTAAAGATCGGATCAATGGCGGCGGTGTTTGCTCTTCCCCAGGCTGTAATACCATACCCGATTAAAGATTGACATAGTGCATAGTAAATAGTTTTGAGTTGATTCAAGTTAAGAAAATGGCAAGTATAGTAAGTTTGTTTGCTGTAGTGATAAAATATTCTTAACGATAACTAGGGTGCGCGATCGCGTGTACGCAGAACACCACCAACCGGAGTATGCTCGGATGGTTAGTTAGTTAGTTACTCACCAGGTGGGAGCGGCCAGCGTGGTGCTGCCCGCCGGGGTCAGAACGGTGAGACGATGTCCCGGCGGACGGGGCCTCAGGCCCGCCGTGACGCTGAGAGCCGCCGTCAGAGGCCGCCGCCACGCGGGCTGGTGCGAGTTGGCGGCGGCCGGCTGCGCGTAGAACTCCAGGTAGGGAGCGCGGTCGCAGTGCACGCAGAACACCACCCACCAGAGCGTGCATGTTTTCTGCAAACAAACAAATCGTCAAATCTGCATCTCATCCACTTCAAAATAACAAATTGGGCAACTATACTAAATATATTAATTTGTAACAATAATTGGCCACTTGCATGGATTTCATAACGACTTGGAAAAAATCGTGTGGATAGATTTTTTTACTAAGATTACGAAAATGTTAGTAAAAAATTTTCGAAATGTAGTTTTTTTTAAATAAATAAATCCATTATTTGGGCTCGTGACATCACTACATGAAAATGTCCCGTCTCCGAAAATGTTCCTATTTATTTTGAAAAATTCCACCCTTGATTTATTTTTTTTATATGGCAACACTTAGATTTCAGGTGAATTTTTGAATTCGACATTTAACGTTCACCAGATTTATTGTTTGTTCTCTGCGAACTTATCATTTGGTTTGACTTTTTGACAGATGTTATGAAGAGAACCCCGTACATTTTATGCTGTCTGTACGTGTTTTAGAGGTATAATGGTAATGGTGCTGATTTTAACAAAATCAAATTTTATAATATTCTTATTATTATTATAATTTACAAGTATATTACATTGGATATAGTAATATAGACGTTGAACATTGTATTGGTTTATGATCAATAAGATGGATCAAGAAAAAAAATATTTATGAGATGTAATATTTTTGGTATGCCTCGTTATTCTCCTGTGCCATTCGTGTGGAAAACGTTCTTTTTTTAAAAATGATTTTCAGCTATGTAATTATCGTTTTTTCGCACATATAAAATTATGTCCTGTCTTTCCGGTTTATAAAAAATGGTTTGATTTTTCGGATTGAAATTTTTAAAAAATTGCCAGCGTTTCAAAAATACAATTAAAAAAATACAGAATGTCTTAAAAAAAATTTGATGCAAGTGGCCTATTCTGAAACCAACTACCATATACAGAGTAGTTTAGTCTAGTAGCGAGTAACTTGCTACTTGACTCGCCGAAAAGCGTTCGCATTACAGTCATATAGAGTACATTAGTGAGCGGCGCGTTGCAAAAAATGACGGGCTGCTATGCAACAAAGTAAATATGCTAATTAAGCTGATTGTAATGCTTATTTTAGAAGACGTGGAAGAATAAATTAGTGAGATGAACATAAATAAACCATAGACAAGAAAAGAGATTAATAGCAGCATAAATAAAGAATTTTAGAGTAGCATCTTCGCTTCAATGGCACGACATATCTGCGTCTAAAAAGACGAGTTCAAACAGACGAGAGAAAACATCTTAAAACCTATCTATTTATCAAATTAACGCTAGTAATGTTGTTTTGATACATAGTTTATTGTTCTAGGAATGTGTTTCGGTCAATAAAATATACGATAACTCAAAATTAATCCACAAAACTTTCAATTCAAAATTCAAAGTGGTGCTTTGTTAGGGAATTTCATGTTAGGAAACGGCCCTTGACAGGTTAAGAGAGTTTCACTGTGATATACTTGCTACTCAACTAAAATACTTGCCCACTGCAAACGGCTCTTTGTTAACCCCTCTGAAAATCGCCAATATTCACTTATAATGTCTTTAACAACATGTCGATTTTACGAAAACTTAGTGTTATTACCGCTTCACAATTAAAGCTTTTATAAATGAAACATTTCTGAACGTAGCCGAATAGTAAAAACTGTTTTAGAAAGGTTACAAAATAGGCTTTCAAATTATTATATTACAAATAAATATTAACATTTGTAAATATTAAAATTTAGAACGCAAACATTCAAAAATGTAAAAATGACTCACATGATGTTTTTATGTGAAAACGGTACTAAAATCACAGATTATGTAAACAACAATACTTATTCTATTGTATAAATGAATAATAAACACTTTTGTCACCTCACTTTTTTATCATTTCATATAAAAATATTTAATAAAAATTAACAATGTCGAGCGCGGTCGAGCCGCCCGTAGGAAATTTGGCGGGATAAATTATGTGTTAGACCGCGCGAATGACAGAATATTCTTGTTATGTATTTCTATGGACAATTTGATAGGGATGTACACCTTGATCCACTATCGACCTTTTACTTTTTATTTTAGGGATGTCACTAAAACAATAACGGAGTTAGAACGATTTCTATGGAGACACAAGCGTTGACGTATAAACACGCTTATTGTACTTGACTGCTATCGTATTTTTAACGCATATATCTGCTTAAGTTGCTGACCGGTTAATAAGGGGCGAGGGATGCTATTGGTTCGATGCCACAGACGTCACAGATGATCTGACCGATATAAGGTAATGTGGTATCTCGAGAAAGTGAAGTTGTCTTCCGGATCTACCCTCGCATCTTCGAAGGAAAACATCTCTAGCAGGTCTGACATACATTCGTGAATAATACTCGTAACCCTTTTGTTAAAAGGTTTAACGAGCAGTTGAAGAAATAATTAGTTTCCTTTGGACTAAGTACCAAAGTTGCTGTTATAGCTTTGTACTGTTTTATTAATATTGAACTGTGCCATACTTGCAAATTGTACCACCGCTACAACCTCAAATATTGACATATTTAACCCGTTAGTCTAAATTGTTTGGTTTTCGGAACAACTCACATCGGTCTCATAGAAACCGTTGTGCCTCCCTCTTTTAAAACCGATATCATAATGAGAGATATGATCTAAACAATGTTAGAAAAAGAAAACATCATGCTTTATATTTTTTAAACATAAAAATTAATCCCAAATTCGGATCGCCTATGAAAAAATATTTGAAACTTTGGGAAATTTTTTATTAATTACTAGCTGATCCGGCCACGCATTGCTGTGGCTAATAAAACACAACGTCATCTACTGGATGGTTATCCAACCTTTATAACCACCGCCGTCTTTGAGTTTATCGCCAAGAGATAGACAGATGCCGCGGAGGACTTTAATTTATAATACGTAGAGATGGTGTGAAAGATTATAATAATGTGCATGAAATGCTTGGGCTAACTAACGTATTTAAGTTAATAAGGATTAATACTGTATCCGTCTAAATAACTTTTCAATTACCGCAATGTACGTCACCATTTTTTTAGAAGATAGAATGGGTATAGTAAGCTATCTGTAAAAGATAGATATATGCCTTCGCGGACTTTTTTGTAGATCTATAAAAGAGGAATATCCCACCATGCACTGTTTTGTTATATCCCAAAAGGATTAGGCAGGGTTTTCGATGAAAGCTACCATGCGGCTTGACTTTTTCCGACACTTCTAACAATTATCGTTATGCTTCAACCAATTTACACAAATCCTTGACAAATTGCATACCTAAACCTTCCTCACGAAACACTCTATCTATTGGTGAAAACCGCATGAAAATCCGTTCAGTAGTTTTTGAGTTTATCGCGAACAGACAGACAGACGACGACGTGGAGGACTTTAATTTATAATATGTAGAGATGTTTACATGGAATGACTAAAAAGTGAGGCGACGATAATATTTATAATACATTTGTCTAATATATATATATTTTTTTTTTTTTTTTCATTATCAGTAATTTTAGTTAGAAATAACGTAAGGTGAGCCATTTTTTAAACTTTTTTATGTTTTTAAGCTTATTTTCATCATATACGTTCAGAAATATTCCATTCATTTGGATTATATTGCAAAGCGGAAATATGTTGACAGTCAAACAAAAATTGTCGAGGTCTGACGGGCTACGGCGTACATTTTAATTATTTTGTGGTTATCTTTTAGATTTTTTTTTTTTTTTTTTTTTTTTATTAGGTTTGTCAACAGTGATTTACATCAAAGCTTTCACAGATACAATTAGACTGAACATGGTTGATGCTATCACTAATTAACCCGTCTGCTTGTTTAGGAATAAATACATCCCAAAACACGTAATCGCGTTATACTTTCATAAGACCAAAAACGTCCCGAGCGACCTCACATTTTAAAAGCTTTATATCTCTCTTCCTCTCATGCAAACATATGTTTTTTTTTCTTTGACCAGGAAGAGAACGAAATAATGCTTCTTATTGTCTTTAAAATATGAAAGCTATCTTGGATAGATATTTTACAATCTCGATCCAAAGTGACGGTTTCTGATTTTTCGGGCGAAACTGAGGTTTCCAGATTGTGAAGTGTGAATATATTGAACCAAGCAGACGGGTTAAAGACAAACACAACATTGATAATATAATACTTACATATACATTACATTCATTCACACACACACATACTATACATTACAAAATAATAATTAACAAGTTTTACAAGGAACAAGTTTTTAGAACAATGAGTTTATAGGTTCATAAGTTTATAGAACAACGTAATAGGGAGCTTTAAAGCCTGTTAAGAGATGATTTGAAGTTGGCCAATGTTGACATTGTCAAATTAATCTAATGTTTTTTATAAGCCTCATTGAAATTACGACACATTCTCGATAAAGCTGAGTCATACCCCAGCTTTAGTTCGATATTTTTTAATATTTAACGGAACAAAATTTACCAGTCGTGAACCAATTCTAGGAACATTGAACCTGAGTTGATGAAGTAGAAAAGGACAGTTTATTAAACCATTTACAATTTTGAATAGAAAATTTAGATCTGTATTTAGTCTTCTCTGTTCAAGGGTGCGTACATTGTAGAATTTTAGTCTATCAGTGTAGTGAGGAAGTGATCGAGCTCGCCTATCGGAATACGCCAGGTGGTACATAAAATGTTTTTGAACCTGCTCTATTCGCTGAATATGAACTTTGTAGGTTGGACTCCATACAGCACTTGCGTACTCCAACACGTTGCGGGTGAAGGAATTGTATAGCGTTATTTTTGATGTGGGATTTTTAAAATGTTTACTGTTTCGTTTGATAAATCCTAGCATTTTCATAGATCTAGAAATGATATTGTCGATATGAGGTGTGAAAGTAAGTTTTTTATCAAATAGTACGCCTAGGTCCCGAATGGTTGCGACTTCCTGGAGTTTAGTACCGTCGATAAAATATTGAGTCGGAATAGAATTGTGTTTACGCGTAAAGGTTATGTGAACACATTTTAAAGAATTCAGAAACATTCTATTGTCGTTGCACCACTTTGAAACTCTGTTTATATCGTTTTGGAGAAGTATTGAGTCTAGTAATGTATGGATAATTTTGAATATCTTACAATCAGATTTGAATATGAAGTGTGGTGTTTTCTCTTTCTAGCATCGTTTCTTAGATTAGATCATAATTCTCACCATGATAGTAAGTAAGGGAGACTCAACGATTACCATGAGACTGAGTTGTTCCCAAAAGCTATCAAATCCTGAAGTTTTCATAGTGAGATTATTGTTAGTATTGATTATACAAAGTTTGCGGTACCTTTCCTGGACCCTGGTCTGGGACATGGTGCAGCCAGGCGTGCTTGTGAACCTCTCGGAACAGGGTGGGCGGGGGGGAGACTGCGGGCTGCATGCTTTCTAGGACATTGCACTGAAATACAACACATTCAACTAAATATATTATTATTATAAGCAATAATTATCAGCCTGAAACACTCATCCACATTGAAAAATCTTCCGAGAAAAGATACATGACGCCAACGGGACTTGAACCCGTGTCCTCTCGATTGCCGGTCGATTGCTCTGACCACTGAGCTATGGCGGCTTATCTCGTACCCGCCAAATGATTCAATATATGCTAGTGTTTCATTCAACAATTACTGCTTATTATATTTTTTCCACCTGAAAACAACCAACTTTATTTTTGCGAGAGAGACATTGTTAGTGTTAAATCCCTCGCTAGGTGGCGTCGAGACAAATTATGTCTTCATTTATTGGGGAAATACTTAAACTTGTCAAATATTAATTATTCTCGGGTACGAGATAAGCCGCCATAGCTCAGTGGTCAGAGCAATCGACCGGCAATCGAGAGGACACGGGTTCAAGTCCCGTTGGCGTCATGTATCTTTTCTCGGAAGATTTTTCAATGTGGATGAGTGTTTCAGGCTGATAATTATTGCTTATAATAATTGTTACCCTTTGTGCTATACATAAAAATCTTGTCTTAAAATCGTTAGTTTTACAATTAAAAATAATAATAAATATATTATTCATTTTTTAGTCCGATTCTCAGTTAATACGGAATATTTCTTTTCCAAACAGTCAGATTTAGATAATTATCAGCCTGAAATACTCATCTACATTGAAAAAATATTCCGAGAAAAGATACATGCCGCCAACGGGAAGGACACGGGTTCAAGTCCCGTTGGCGGCAAGTATCTTTTCTCGGGAGATTTTTTCAATGTAGATGAGTGTTTCAGGCTGATAGTTATTGCTTATAATAATTGTTACCCTTTGTGCTATGCATAAAAATCTTGTCTTAAATGTTAGTTTATCATTTAAATCAGTGTTTTTCAACCTGTGGGTCGGGACCCCCCAGGGGGTCGCGAAGCCTCTACAAGGGGGTCGCAGGGGGTCCGAAGTAAAATATTAAAAAAAACAATAAAGCTCAAAAATATTTTTATTATGAAAATATTAATTATAGGACATTTTGAAGTTAACATGAAATTTAAATTATAAAATTTCTATTGGTCAAAAATCCGTTAAGTCTCATACACATTGATGTGAAGGTTGCGCCTGTTTTTCGTCAATAAATTTCTGCCATCGCGGATCTGTTTTTGCAACATTTACAATTCTAAATTTAATCGATTCCTCTGTTTGTTTTTTATTTGGGCCATTGAGGAAAACGTCAACTCGCACAAGTAAGAGGTGGCAAATGGAATGAAGCACTTCAAAGCTTCTGTGGTCAATTCTGGGTATTCTAATTTTCTTTTTAACCAAAAGTTATCCAATTTAACAGACTTGAATTCCAAGTGCAACATTCCATCGGCAGATAATTCCAGCAGATTTTCTTTTAGGTTGGTTTCTAAACTTGCCTCATCTATAGCTGCATTCAAAAACGGGTTTGTACCCTTGTAACCTTCGACAACCCCGCAACGCTCATTGTGTCTCGCTCTTTAACTCAACCACATTCGTCGGCACGGCGCGGCCTCGCTCGCCTCAGTCTTGAGTCGGCATCGGCCCGGCCTGTACGTTGTACGAATGGGTGATAGCTCTACCTACTATTCCTTGGAGACGTTTGGCGAATTAGTTTGACAGCAATTTCCCTGACATGTCCGAAAATTTAGCGGTCTGTCACAGAAATTGGAAATTGTCAGGAATTTGGAAAAATATTAGAAAAAAATTTATAGAATTTTGTGGGCAACGGAATTCACAGGATTACGGATTTCCTAGCAGAATCAAATAGAATGCCAAAACATGATTATACAGGCGAAATTGCCCTGAAAAATTCCCAACCTGAAATTCTCTAGTCACCTTTTTTCATTGAACCATAGTCGTCAAAGGTAAATTGCAGGTGAAGGGTAGGGGGTCGCGAAATATTTTTTATATAATAAGGGGGTCGTGCCATGAAAAAGGTTGAAAAACGCTGATTTAAATAATAGTTAGATTTAGCTTTATGATCATGAAAAGTGAGTATTTATGTCGGGGGAGATGAAAAAATATGCAATAAAATATTTTGTTTTTTTTACATTACCTCCACACAGGTGGCCCTGAGGAAAATAATTTCCCTTAGAGCCTAAGTCATCTGAGATGCTGTGTGGAGGGTCTTTTTGAGGAGAGGAAGAAATGAACATTGGTCTTGAAGACCCATGTTGTAGGAGGGAGGAAACACAAAGGACGACAAATCGTTCCACAAGAATGAGTCGAAGAAGCGACCCGTTCTCATGCGACAAATGTCAACTGTGTACATATGTTGGGCACGCGTTTGGCGTGTTTCCTGACTATGCACCAGTGCCGAAGGAATATGCAAAGGAAGAGAAATGGGAATGCTGATAGGGATATTAAAAGTAGGATAAATACTGGTAACTTCATTAATGGAGGATTGAACGCTGTTGGTACCAACAAAAAACTGTCCAAAGAAGCGAAGCTAGCAGTCAACAATGGATTGTTGGTACCTACCCTGATGTATGGCAGTGAGGCATGGAACTGACAGAGGAAGGATGAAAGTAGACTGAATGCTGTAGAAATGAGATCCCTGAGGTAAGAAAGGTGTGAGGGATGGGTAGGAATCTGTGGTCAGTTTATCGAGGAGTGACAGATCTTTTGTAATATTGTTTTTTTAATTTTTAATCCATCTTTTAATTTTATATCTGAAATGTGTTTTATTTCGATTAGGCGGATATGGGTACCGCCGCCCCGGGAACCACGTATTCGATAACCAACACCTTTGCCATAGGTCACCCCAACTGGTTTGCTAGGTTTGGTGACTTAGCAGGGATGCCCCAGTTCATGGGGTGAGGTTTATCCGGATCTTGGCGGCAAATGCGTCTACCCACCTACTGTGTGGCGGGCCGGATCGAGAGAGACTGGTTGAGGGAGACCTTATAATCTCTCCATTCCCTTGCACCATAGTTGGAGGAATGGATTCATACATTCGTCACTCCTAGACACAGTGACCCCCAGACTCCTACCCACTTCCCACAGATCTTCCTCTCCTCCACACAGCATCCCCTAAGATGAAATAGGCCCTGAGAAAAATTTCTTTCCTTAGAGCCTCCTGAGTGGAACTAATGTAAAAAAAAATATCCCTCATTTTTTTGTATCGAGAGAAAAGATAGTTGAATTATTTTATTGCCTGATATTTGTTGTCTTTGTCCAGAGCTTGTGTTTACTGTCGGAGTTTTTAATGTTGGTAAATATGCAGTTAGTCCACCTCACGAATAATACGGAACGTTCGTGTTGTCGAAGTTTGATGCACAATAGACAATCTAATAGACAATCAAATATGACATTTGTCATATTTGGAAGTCTCTCTCTCTCTGGTTTCAATCCTGGGATTGGTTTGCAGCAATTTCGTTTCTTCCACTCTTCCCTGTCTTGTGCGGCTCTACTCTACTCTCTTCTCTTGTCGGAAGTACCAATCTATAAAATAAATTCTATATTATTTATGCATTAAACCACTTACTCGTTAATACGGAATATATTATTTATGCATTAAACCGCTTACTCGTTAATACGGAAAACTTTTTATCTAAACAGTTAGATTTAGCTTTATTATTACGAAAAGTGAGTATTTATGTCGGGGGAGACCAAAAAACATGCAAAAAATATGCATTTAACATTTTAATTTTGTTAAAATTAATTCACTCGCGCGGTAACGCCATGTTTATTCATCGTTTTTATTTTAACATTTCATCAATGCTGCCAATCATAGAAAAAATATTTTTGCGTAAAACAAAGTGAATGCATCATTGACAAGTTTGTACCTGTATTTATAATAGTAGAACATGGAAAGAAATGTATTAAAATAATTACGCAAACCCGCTAGACAAACCCTGCGTAGCGAAACAAACCATTCAAAGCCTGGGATGTTTTTTAAAAGTATGATGAAAAGCGAGTTTATTTTAGAGAATTTATTTTATAAGATTGGTACTTCCGACAAATGTCATATTTGATTGTCTATAGTTAAAAAAGGAACATTCCGTATTATCCGTGCATCAAACTTCGACAACACGAACGTTCCGTATTATCCGTGAGGTGGACTAACTGCATATTTACCTGGAATATTTTTTATTCAAACAGTTAGATTTAACTTTATTATTACGAAAAGTGAGTATTTATAAAACATGCAAAAAATATGCATTTAACATTTTAATTTTGTTCGGTAACGCCATTGTTTATTCATTGTTTTTATTTTAACATTTCATAGACAATGCTGCCAATCATAGAAAAAATATATTTGCGTAAAACTAAGTCAATGCGTTATTGACAAGTTTGTCCCCGTATTTATAACAGTAGAACATGGAAAGAAATGTATTAGAATAATTACACAAGCCCGCTAGACAAACTCTGCTTTGCCAAACAAACCATTCAAAACCTGGGATGTTTTTTAAAATTATGATGAAATGCAAGTTTATTTTAGAGAATTTATTTTATAAGATTGGTACTTCCGACAAATGTCATATTTGATTGTCTATTAGTTAAAAAAGGAACATTCCGTATTATCCGTGCATCAAACTTCGACAACATGAACGTTCCGTATTATCCGTGAAGTGGACTAACTGCATATTTACCTTAATTTGAGTTGTTTAATTATTGGGAGATATTCTCAGTATTGCCCATAATGAATTCGCACAGAAAACCATCTCAGAGATGACACTTAAAAAACATAGAACTGACACTGGCCAAATTTTCGACATGTTTGACATTCTAGATTACTATTAAAGTTTTTTTTTACCTAAGTATAAACAAATTTGGACAAACGCAAACTCATTAATAGAGTTTGGAAAGTGTTGACTATTTTAACTTAACTAATTTAATGTTTCGGTAAATTTTGGGGATCGCTGGGAACGGTTAATACGCACTTTTTTTGAAAAAATCTTTTGATTCACCTTAATTAAGTACATTAAAAGACAACTATTTGCATTGGGGGAAGTGGAAAATATTTTTGTGTAACATGGTTTGTGATACAAAAGAAAGTGCCCCTTTATAACGCCTACTCGCGTCAAGGCCAGAAAAACATCCCAGTTTTCAAGTAGTTTAGCGGCTACGCTAGGTTTGTGAACCATGGTTTGTGATTCTGGCGTACAATCTCACAAGACGAAAGCTAATTTTAATTTTACGTAATGAAATTTAGAATGAAATATTTTCCACTTCCCCCAATGCAAATAGTTGCCTTTTAATGTAATTAAGGTGAATCAAAAGGTTTTTTCAAAAAAAGTGCATATTAACCGTTGCCAGCGATCCCCAAAAATTAATAATGTTTTTTGTACACCTTCCAAACCAAACGTCTATTATTGAATTTGCGTTTGTCGAAATTTGTTTAGGTAGGAATGCAGATCCCGCCAATGTCTGGAAATTAAATAAAAAGGCACTTTCTACATGAGAAAAGTGTGGAAAAGCTGAATAAAACAAAAATTAAGGCGCGCTCGGCAAAATTGAGGGAGATACAGACGTTCAAAGTATTTAAAATTTCACTTCGCGAGCTAATATTGACAGTCCGCCCGCCATTTTGACATAACCTAATACGCTAAACATGGTTTGTGATACAAAAAAAGTGCCCCTTTATAACGCCTACTCACGTCAAGGCAAGAAAAACATCCCAGTTTTCAAGTGGTTTAGCAGCTACGCTAGGTTTGAGTAACATGGTTTGTGATTCTGGCGTACTAATAATTCTGTATTAGGTCTGGGATCCAACATAAGCAATGAAAAAATGGCTGAACGGACTGTCAATATCAACTCGCGAAGTGAAATTTTAAATACTTTGAACGGTTGTATCTCCCTCAATTTTTCCGAGCGCGCCTTAATTTATTTTTTATTCATCATCTCCACACTTTTCTCATCTAAAAAGTGCATTTTTATTAAATTCCCTGACATTGGCGGGATCTGCATTTCACCCTTTGTTTATACTTAGGTAAAACAAAAAAAAAAATACTTTAGTAGTAATCTAGAATGTCAAACATGTCGAAAATTTGGCCAGTGTCAGTAATTCTATGTTTTTTAAGTGTCATCTCTAAGATGGTTTTCTGTGCGAATTCCTTATGGGCGATACTTGAGAGTATCTCCCAATAATTAAACAAATGAAATTAATTTTAATTGTGCAAAAAATTTGCGGGGGAGTAAAATTTCAACTTTCGACACATCTGTCAAATGCAACAAACATCTGTTTTTGGTTTGGGTCGCTTAAAAAAACTTAAAATAGTGTGAAAGTATGAACTAAACATACCTTTCTTTATTTAGATCCTTGTGGTGCGGTCCGCGCCAGGTATGTTAACTTTTTCCAGGAATTAATTGAAATTATGACATATAAAGTGACACCACAACATTAAACGGACGCCATGTTTTTGATACTAAATCAGTGTTGCCAGTTTCCGATGTGCAAAAATATTTTATAATGTCACCTACCTATAAAAAACATCTCTCGAATTTGGAGCTACAGTACGGAAAAAGATTAGAAATTTATTCAAATGGTATTAATTTAATTGTTATTTATTATCCATTACATACATAGAATAAAGCAAAATTGCTCCCGCTGTCTGTACACTTAGATCTTTTAAATTACGCAACGGATTTTCATGCATTTCACCAATATAGATAGAGTGATTCATGAGGAAGGATTAGGGATATAATTTGTCAAGATTTTGTGTACATTGGTTGAAATATATAATTTGTTAAGGGAGCGGGCTGGCAAGCGGGCGGTGTGGATTTGATATGTATGCAAATTAACAGATGGCGTTGGTTATAAAGGTTGTAGTTGTGTTTCGTTATCCACAGCAATGTGTGTCCGGGTCATCTAGTTTATTATTAAAGCAACCCCAATCAACTCGCTTTGTTTTTTTTTTAATAATAATTTTCTTCATATTCAAATTTCTTCACATTCCGGATTGATTTATTTTTTATTTATTTTTAGTTTTATGAGTCCCAGCTCACAATAGTCCCAGCTGCTCCTGTCTGGAGCCAGTGAGTCTATTGCATCCCCAATTTATTGGGGTGTTTTGTGGGGCTGAAGGTAGTGGGGAAGGGAAAGAGACGGGGAAAAGGAAGGTAGGGAAGTACGGCTATTCAGATCTGGTCACCAAACACAGCTAAAGCCATACAAGCAACGTTTCAATTTTTTATAATTTATAATGCATTCGTGGCATTCAAGAATGAACTTGGTTATTACCGTGACGATCTGACGATTCACGGTTATGGTACATGACGGCTCAAAAAATGCAATAAACATACGTTCCTAAACACAATAATACTTCAATTATTTAAAAGATGACTCTGTGCAGAAACGGGCGGTCCGTTTGATAGATTCTCCCATCTTAACAGACGGATTGCAATCTTTAGAGCACAGGAGTCGGGTGGGAATGCTATCCTTGTTCTACCGGTATTACAATGGAAGATGCTCCGAGGAACTAGCATCATTAATCCCTTCGGCACCGGTGCATAGTCGGGAAACACGCCAAACGCGTGCCCAACATTTGTACACAGTTGACATTTGTCACATGAGAACGGGTCGTTTCTTCGACTCGTTCTTGTGTTCAACAGCTCGGCTGTGGAATGATTTGCCGGCCTCTGTGTTTCCTCCTTCTGTGTTTCCTCCTCTGTGTTTCCTCCTTCCTACAACATGGGTCTCTTCAAGACCAATGTTCATTCCTTCCTCTCCTCAAAAAGACCCTCCACACAGCATCCCAGATGACATAGGCCCTGAGGGGAATTGTTTTCCTCAGGGCCTCCTGTGTGGAGTTAATGTAAAAAAAAAAGATGAGATACGCTATGTACGTAGGTCTGTTTCCCCTATAGGAAAATTAATCATTTTCTTGCATCTCTCTCACACATCGCACCACGAAGTCTCCGTAGACTCTTACCAATACTACTGTGTGCGTGAATTCTAAAAATTCAAAAACGTCAAATGTCAAAGCGCTGATAGTTTTGTTTTTGTTCACAAACATAATGCTGTACTTGGCTCTTTCTTACACACTAAATAATAACGTTCGAAAATGAGACAAATGGTGAACGTGTGTCCGCACCCCCTCAAAGGAAACACATAATAATTATCACACATCTCCCTCATACGTATAAAGAAAATTAAACGCAATTCCAGTCGCAAAAGAGTAGTACTTTGGAGAAAAAAGTTACACGTATTTTCTGTGTCTCAACATTATTTAATGTGTAATAAAGAGCTGCAGCACTCTAGCGATAAGATAGTTTACATTGTTTATTGCCTTTTTGCCGTCACGGTGCCGTAAACCGTGAATCGTAACGGTAATAATAAATACGTAACCTACAAAAAAGTGTTGTAAATAACGACGTGGGATCTTAGACGAATAATACGAGATAGGTTACCGAGACAACGCGCCTGGTTGCATTGATCTATGTATGTCCAGTGGACATAGAGGAGGTGTCTACTAATATCTACAGGAATTCCAAAAACTGAAAAAATCAAACTAATATCTATGAGAACCAAAGTGTTGACGAATATCTACAGCTCAAACTGCTGACTAATATCTATGAGAACCAAAGTGTTGACGAATATTTACAGCACTGGCAGAGGTTGGATTTGCAATTATGTATAGCATATTGGAATAACGTAATGTTGCGTGTATGCAGTTTAAAAAACTTAATTTATGTAAGTGTGTATGTAAAAATCCCTAATATCGGACTATTGGACACATTTAGCTGATTAGTCCATCCTACGCTCTGTAGATATTAGTTCAACCTCCGCTGACCTCCGCTCTGTAGATGTTAGTCAACACTGGGACCGTCATAGATATTCGTCCGACCTTAGCTCTGTAGATATTTATTAGTCAACACTCTGAAGTTCGTAGATATTAATTCATGTATGAGCTGTAGATATGGAGGCATCTACTAATATCTACAGGAATTCCAAAAACTGAAAAAATCGAACTAATATCTATGAGTATCAAAGTGTTGACGAATATCTACAGCTCAAACTGCTGACTAATATCTACGAGAACCAAAGTGTTGACGAATATCTACAGCACTGGCAGAGGTTGGATTTGCAATTATGTATAGCATATTGGAATAACGTAATATTGCGTATGCAGTTAAAAAAACTTAATTTATGTAAGTATGTATGTAAAAATCCCTAATATCGGACTATTGGACACATTTAGCTGATTAGTCCAACCTACGCTCTGTAGATATTAGTTCAACCTACGCTCTGTAGATATTAGTCAACACTCTGAAGTTCGTAGATATTAGTTCAACATATGAGCTGTAGATATTCGTCAGACATACAGGCTGTAGATATTAGTATCTGGAGTCGATATTCGTCCGACATACAAGATACAGGCTGTAGATAGATATTAGTATCTGGAGTCGACATAGATACTTAATATTTAACCCGTTTAATCATAGGAGACCATATTTGTCTAAGCTCACTTAGGTCTCTCATGTAAATCGTTCTATCTCCCTTACTATCAAAGTGAGAAGAATTGACTCGCGCAAATTTCAATCCATACAAAACAATAATTAAAATGGCGGCAAACGAATCTTTTATACGTTTTTTTTTCTTTTATTAAATAAAAATGGAATTTTATCTATTAAAAGTGCGATTCAAGAAATATTAGCATTTTTAAAATTTCCAGAAGTTTAGTTTGTCTAAATTTTAAAATGTAAAAAAAATAAATTAAAATATATGTACTACGTTTAAACAATATATTTATTTTTTTACATGTGCTCCACACAGGAGGCCCTGAGGAAAATAATTTTCATCAGGGCCTATGTCATCTTTGGGGATGCTGTGTGGAGGGATTTTTAAGAAAAGGAAGGAGAGGAGAGTTCTGGGAAGGAAAAGGGTTTAAGGGGTGGGTAGGAATTTGGGGTTCAGTGTGTCTGGTCATCCGCCTCCAAGAGCTAGATAAACCTCACCCCATGAAGCCGGGCACCCCTGCTAAATCACCAAACGTAGCGAACCACTTGTGGTGACCTATGGCAGAAGTGTTGGTTATCCAATAAAGGTTCCAGGGGCGGTGGTACCCATTCCCGCCTACCAAATTGAAAATTACAAGAAGTGTAGGTACGCAAAAACACATCAATACAAATTCAATTGAATCTGCTTACAATAGCTCTACCAATTTTTTTCTAAATTGGGACACAAACGAGATAAAAAATGCAATAAAAATATTTTATAATAAAAATAACGTTTTCTCAGTAAGTATGTATTTTCATTAACCTCTTGAGACCCGAGGCTAAACCAAGCACCAGAAAAAAAAAATTTTGTGTTATTCTTTATTAACTGGGTTAAAGAAGAATAAAAAAAAATATTTTTTATTTTTTTTATGCTTAGTTTATTAATTGCAGAAGGTACACTGTAGTGTACCTCAGGTCACAACGTAGAAAAAAGTTTTTTTTCTTGGTATGCAATTCTATACTAAAAAAGTCTAAAATTACAAAGGAAAGCAAACATTTAGCTTATGTTAGGACATATAAAATATCTTAAGATATTTTAAAGGCACATTTAAAAAAAATAAAAAAACATAACTTGAAAAAAAGTTGTATATTTACATGAAATTAGGAAAATATTTACAAAAATTATGGAAAACTTAAAATCTAACCGTGTGGTACATCTCGAAACAATTTTTAATACATAAAAACATATTACATTTTATACAAATAAACTTAGACCTAGATTTACATCCAGGAAATCTACATTTTGAGGCATTCGCTTCATCTTGAAAACGTGGAAGATGTCCCACGTTATCAAGACGTACCTCGGGAATAGGTTGAGGAATAACCTTTCTGTACTTCTTCGGAGGTTCAGGCTCACATTGAGATGATGGGGAGGCATTTCTAGGTCGGCCTCTGCCCGATCGTGGCGTGAACTCCACATCACCACCTTGGTAGTGGATCATGGCTGTGGCTACTCGCATCCTAAATTCCAAAAGTCCCAACTTATCTCGAGCGAGTACCCCTTCAGAAGCACAGTTCCTTCGGTACATTAGCCAACAATTGACTATGGTTAAATCTACAAAATGATTAAATACTCTTACGGGCCATTTGCAGGTACGCATGGCCGTACGGTAATAGGCAATGAGCCTATCGCAGAGATCTATTCCCCCCATTGAGGTATTGTAATTTTTTACAATGGCCGGCTGAGGAACGTCAATTTTTCTACATTCCTCCTTTGACCATCGTTTACAAGTCCCCAATGGGGAGCTCCCTGCAGAAGTTGAGAGGAGAAGTACGGACTTGTTATCTTTCCATTTGACGACGCAGACTTTGTCATCTTGGCGTACCTTCTCATCCCAAGTTCCCCGCGCCAGATCTTTGTCAGGTTTCAACTTCTTCACAACATCTCCAATCCTGTTGGCTTGTACTGTACCTGTTAGGAATATTTTTTCTGATAACAGCATATCCGCAAGCTTCAGACTTGTAAAAAATCTGTCCGTGTATATGATACATGAATTGTTTTTAGGTACAGTACGACACAACAGTTTTACCACACTTGCACCTAGGCCTAAAGCTTTTTTGTCCACTTCGCTGACCGTACCAGCTCCTACATAGATTTGGAAATCCAACACAAGCCCATCCCTTGCAGCAAGAACAAAATTTTTCAGGCCGAGAGGATTGGGCTTGGATGGAACGTATTGTCGGTGCTGGCAACGTCCAGAAAAGGGGATCATTTGCTCATCTATTGATAGATGAGAAGCTCTAGGCAAAGTGTGGATTTTTTTGAGGATGTTGTTAATGAATGGTCTGACCTTCCAAAGCTTATCTGGCTCATTTAGCCTATCCTGCAAATTGTCCGCAAAATGCAAAAAGTTGCGTAGCTCAAAATATCGATCCCTGGACATACATTTTGAAATAACAGGTATGCTTAAATCTAACGACCAATACATCCTAGTTTGGGGAAACTTCAAACTCCCCATCAGCACCTGGACCCCAGTGAAGTTAATTAACTCCCTTGAATTTGTATTGACGGACCTGTGCTCCCTTTCTTGTACGGAATACAAGTTTGTTTGCTCCGCCACTTGTTCCCAAAACTGAAGGTCCAGGTACTCGAACATCATTTGCAAGACATTTTGCGAAGAGCTTCCTTCTGTTGATAGGACTTCTTCAGAAGCTGGTCCCACAGTTGGCATTCTGTAACAGTAAAACAAAAGTTATAGCTGTATCCATTGAACAAAGAATCAGGGATCAACACAAATAGCAACTCGTGAGACTTGAATTCTTGTGGTTTACATATGATAGATAGGTTTCACGTAGGTCAATGGGTACGAGAATAAAATAAACATGTAAGCTATTAATTAACTGCACATAAATTATTACTAAAAGACTTACACTTTTGAAAGCCATGGCAAAAGTCTCGGCTGGGAATCCATTATTTTTTCCTCTTCGCAGAGCTCCTCTGGTTCATCATTTAGAGGCAGTGGAGAGGTCGCTTCTGGTATTTCAAAGAGGTAGAGGCTGTCATCATCCGACTCGGAGCCATCAGGCACTTCAGCATCACTCTCATTGAGGATGATCGATATATCCTCGTCATTCAGAGACGGAACTGAAAGAACAGAACAAATATGAAACGTCACAATACTGACCTGAGGTACACTACAGAGTACCTACCATTGTTTTGACAAATCGGATTACTTTACAAACAATATGTACTTATTCAATAATCTTAAAAGTAAATTTGATTCTTTCCTAACTATAATCAATCTAAATTTCATTAAATTATTACACATATCAAAAGAAATTCACAAACTTACCCGGGTGTGAAGAAGAACGGGACGCCATTTTAAAATAAAGCGCTTGTCAAGACTTTGAAACACGTTTTAAATAATATTTCGTTAAAAATGCCACAGCTGACAGATCCTAGCGGTAGAAATGTGTATTATTTGTATGTGGAAAGTGTTGTCAGCGTAGAAAAAATAGTAATATTGTCAGGAAAAAAATAATAACACAGGTACAATACAGTGTACCTCAGGACGCAAGAGGTTATAATAAAAACCGGCACGTAACCGGTTATCCAGAGTACTTCATGACAAGCAGTTTGTCCAACCTCAACATATCAAAACCTGCCGTCAGCGACTCCCCAGTGTTGTGTTCAGTTTCAAATTGTAAGTAGAACTCTATTAATTAACTATCTTGTTTATTCAACTTCATATTTAAATGATAACCGTATTCATGAAACAATGCTTAAATTTTTATGTGTTCTTAATTAAAAAAAACATATTTGTCATCTTGCGAAACGTCAAATCATCGTTTCGTTTTGTAAGGTTTTCTATCCTGATTGTCATTTCAGTTGTACGAACGAGTAAAAAGGTTAAAAAATATCAATTTTAGCTTTTTACCGAGTAGAACGGAGAAGATTGTGCTTTTTTCTTATTTTATTATTTGTTAGGTCGCTTGCAGCTTGCGCTTAGCGTCGTGTCTCTGGTTTAATAATTTTTCGCACAGCCCGAGTAAAAAGTGCAAATCATTAACATTATTGATAAAAGTTATTATTTGAATTCTCGTACCTTTTTACGCCTTTTACTTTTGAAAAGTTGATTTTCAACTTGCTTTGTGTCATTATTTTTCGCATAGCCCTAGTAAAAATGACAAATCACTTTTTTACTGCATTGAAAAGGTATATTTTGAGAAAATTCTCACAAATTTTCTTTATTTTTACTTTGTTAGTTCTTTGTACAGCGTGCGTTTAGCGTCGTGTCTCTAGTGTCATTATTTTTCGCAAAGCCCGAGTAAAAAGCGTCAATAATTTTCACGGTATTGAAAAAGTACCTAACAGAGTACTCAAACCTTTTTATTTATTTTTATTATTTGTTCAACTTGCGCTTAGCGTCGTGTCTGTAGTGGAAATATTTTTCACACAACCTGAGTAAAAATAATCTATAATTTTCAATGCATTGATAAAACGTGTTATAAAATACTCTTCCCTTTTTACTCGTTGTGCACTTTCTTAGTTTGTTTTTCTACCGCCGGGCGGATTCCTGTACAATAATACAGAAATATTCTACCGCGAAAACGTACGTCAGGCCGCCATTCGCAACAATAAAATAACCGTGAAAACTGTACGCATTCACAAAACTCACTATTTAAACGATAATTCTGCTTTATTTTAATTGAATTCAGTGCATTTATAATGGCCAAAGTTCACATAACAAACGTGGTCGTTTTGGATAATCCTAGTCCATTTTTAAACCCGTTTCAATTCGAGCTGACTTTTGAGTGCATTGAAGAGTTGAAGGAAGACTTAGAATGGAAGATGATCTACGTAGGATCCGCAGAAACAGAGGAACACGATCAAATACTGGATACTATCTACGTTGGACCCATTCCTGAAGGACGGCACATGTTTGTTTTTCAAGCACCACC
Source organism: Limnephilus marmoratus (assembly GCA_917880885.1). Classification (NCBI taxonomy): domain Eukaryota; kingdom Metazoa; phylum Arthropoda; class Insecta; order Trichoptera; family Limnephilidae; genus Limnephilus; species Limnephilus marmoratus. The sequence goes on along the minus strand of OU862907.1, from coordinate 15,367,150 downwards.
GCCTGATGTCCAAAGGATCCCAGAAAACGACGCTTTGGGAGTTACAGTGGTCCTGTTAACGTGCTCTTATAGAGGTCAGGAATTTGTCAGAGTCGGTTACTTCATCAACAATGAATACTGCGACGAATTAAGAGAGAACCCCCCGCCTAAACCGCAATTCGACAAGGTTATAAGAAACATCCTAGGATCGCAGCCACGAGTGACGAGATTCAAAATCAATTGGGACGACGTCAATACCAATGGAAGTGGTCAAGCTGAAAATGTCGGCAGCCAATACAACGTGTCTCAAGAAGATGGCTTCAATGATACCAGCAGTCAGAATCAGTCTTTGCTTGGTGGATTTGGTGAAAATTCTAATTCTGTTGCCGCAATGGAGTGCTGACGAGACGAGAAATAATAAGTACAGACAATGTAATATGTGAATGGAGTTTTTCTTATTTGTAAACATGTATTTTTGTGAGGTTATATTCTATTTTTTTAAATTGTAATTACGTTTTTGGTAAATTAATTCTCGTACTCTCCTTCAATCTTATGTACAAATTATTGAAATACTATTTAATAAACAAAGGTAAATATTCCACTAACTGCTGCACTTTTATTATGCCTATAATACACAACATCTTTTTTCAACCTGATTCCAATTAGAGACCAAAGTCAACATTTTTCGCTTCACGCAATCGCTATTTTCATATCTACGATTTCAATTGTCATCACTGCAAACAACACATGAACTGTACTGTTTGCTGTGATGCCAACTGAAATCGTAGATATGAAAATATCGATCGCGTAAAGCGAAAAATGTTGACTTTGGTCTCTAATTGGAATCAGACTGATGTAGATGTCATGTATTGCAGGCATTAGGCACTGATTTTGGAAATTATTACTACATTTCAATCTATTACTACAAGAAACAACTAATTACGTTTGGATGGACGGTGAAAGATTAATTAAATTCATTATTATTCAAAATTTTCTTTATAAAATGATTCATTTGCCGCCATTTAAATTTATTTTTGTGTGTGCATCAGGGGCGTAGCTACCCAACTAATTTTGATATGGGGCCCCTCCAAGGCAAGCTACTCCACTGGTGTGCATTGACATATGTGAGCTTTGTTTCGACTAAATACCTATGCACAAATTACTTAGTTTACCCAAACCAAGAACCTAATATCCTATTTTGTGTATGTAAATAGTTGTTTCTTGTAGAAATTGTTAAAACAAAGTGTAATATCCATGTTTGTGTGGCGGTTAGGGGAATACTTACCGTCTATTTTTTTAAATTATAATTGTGGTTTTGTAAAATTCTTGATTCCCCTTCAATGTTAACCCGGCGAGCGTTATGTTCAAATTTGTAACAACGAGCGTAAGTTTGGGTAATTTTCATCGGAAATTCTTAGATCGTTTTTGTTATTCTCGCCTTTTACTATTTTTAAATTGATAGTACACTTATTTTACCCGTTTCTAAGAAACTAGGAATAAAAGTGTTATAATCAGTAGTTTAATCCAATGACGTTATATAAATTACTCGCCATAGTCTCACTTACTCACAAAAAAATGTGGCAAGTAAGCAACACTCTTTTGTTTTCAACGGTTTTCAGTAATTTCCTAATTCAAAAGTTATTCATGTATTAAAAAGATACGCTACTTCCACACCGAAGCCAAACTTCCAACTCGAACTTCCAACGCAAGAACTACCCTTCTACGCAGTCGTCCGAAAGTTTGAAGTTGGAAGTAGACCTCATTGTGGCCGTACCAAAAGACAATCAAAGAATGTGTGTTTTTTTCTCTAGTGACGCACAAAATTGTCAGACAGGGAACATGAAAATTAATCATATTGCTTATAATAACCGATAATAATAAGTAATTTGTGTGTACATATAAATGTAATGTTATTTCTTCACTTTTACTAGTGTTTGCCGTGTAATGGAAACATTTTCTCATCACACAGGAGGGCATTTTGGCACTTTTTAAATGCAATTTTCCTACTGGTAAGACACGACCTTACTCGACGAGTGACAGCTTACACCACTGGAAATCGAGACCAGTGCAATTGCCTTGCTTTTGGCTTCCCACTTTGATATCTCTACCACGCGTCTACAGTATATAACGTCTTTGGTTTAATCACTTTTATTCGTACCAACATTTTTCTTAGAGAATTCAACTTATGGCGCTTCCATTTTTATATAAAACTAAATAAAATCACAAAAAATTAACATCTTTTAAAGAATATAACAAACACAAATTGACGGGTTGAAAACCATACCGGTACAAGTGACAAAACTTAGAAAAATGAGTTAAGTGCGAGAAGTTATAGTAAAGATGGTATTTTTCGTTGTGCTAAAAGGGTATGAACGAGAAAAAATCGCAACGCCATCTATTATTGGTTGGGTTAACTGACACTGTATGTAGTGTTACAAAATAAAACACAAAATTGTAATTTTCTCTTTTCTTCCGATTTGTTGCTTATACCAGTATGGTTTTCAACCCGTCAATTATAACAGTTTTTTCTTCTATAACTAATCTCAGTACTTTGAAAAATATTAACACCAAGCGCTTGTAAAACTCACCCGTCGACGACTTTGACAATGTCTGACTACCTCGCTGAGCGGCGATTGACTAAATCCTCGTTTCTTGTCGTTTCCTTACCTCCCCCCGCACAGCTACTAGGGGGCACGTAATTGCCTCGGATAAATTTTACCCAACCTTACGCTCACCAGGTTTATATGCACAAATTATTGAAATTCTATAAACAACATGATTACATCAGAGATATGGAAAACATGTTTTTAATTTCACATTTGTTAAAAACTTTCATAAAAGAAATTTGTCATTAGAGTTGCCGCCATGTTAAATCTTGTTAATATAAAGTACAGTAGAATCCGGATATAACGACCCTCAAGGGGCCGGCGATACTTTATCGTACTAACCGGACGATGCACAAAATGGCTGATAATTTAAGCTTGTTTTTCCTTGAGACACGCAAAACTTCTTTGCGAGGGTTACATTTGATTCATCGGCTTCTAAACGTTGTAATATAGCACTTTTTTCTTCCACTGAAAAACACTTTGGCTTCACGTAACTCATTGGGTGAAGCTTTTAACCTAGTCACAACAGATGATGAACACTGACTGATTTACGCATGCTAATAAGGATAGGTGTTAGCGCGCGGGGAGTAGGCGAGGAGCGAGGCGGCGAGGTATTGGTGCGTAGGTTTTGTAGACTAAACACTGCGCGTCATTCTAACCGGATGAATTATCATTAAAATAGGTCATTTTAGCAGTTTGTCACTTAAAACGGAGTCGTACAAATGGATATGTTTTCCTATAGTACCTAACTTGAGTTTACATTGTCGTCGCTAAAAATGGTAAGCCGTTATAAGCGAAGTCGTTATATTCGAATTCTACTGTAATTGGTTTTTCTGGTACAATAGTATTACTTTAGCAAAATAACCATATTATACATGTAAAACTTATCAAAATTAAACTTGGTGGTGTTGACTGTGTAAAATTGCATAATTTGTCATGTAAGTGTTTTTTAAATAATTTGTGTGTATGTAAGCGGAATTTTGGTAATTTTTCAGAATGAATGTTTACGCTTAATACAAATATTTTTTTGAAAACCTTTTGATTCAACTTTACTTGCGACGTTTGGTGACTTAGCAGGGGTGCCCTGGTTCGTGGGGTTAGGTTTGTCCATTAGCAGATGTGTCTGCCCACCAACAGTGTGGCAGGCCGGATCGGGAGTGACTGGTTGATGGAGATCTTTTGACCTCTCCAGCAGGACTCTCTCAAAACATTGCCTTGCACCGCAGTTGAAAGGATGGATTCATACGTCTCACTCCTGGACACATTGAACCCCGGATTCCTACCCACCCCTAATACTCTTTTCCTTCCTAGAACTTCCTATTCTTACCTTCCTAAAAAGACCCTCTACGCAGCATCCCCAATGATGACATTAGCCCTGAGGGGAATTATTTTCCTCAGGGCCTCCTGTCCAGTGTTGTGCCTACTCGAAATCTGCGTTTCCGCTAAACGGTCAGAATTCCGTCAGACACACAAATTTTCGTCAAATGGCTAGAGAATTTTAGGGATCAAAATTTGTTATAAATCCATAAATATGGGCTATTTTCGCATTTAAAAGTATGTAATTTGTCACTTTTTCGAATCACAAAATTCTCCCGTTTCGGGACACTCCAATCCGCCAGATATGACGGGAAATCTGTTAAGTTGGCAACACTGCTCCTGTCTTGAGCAAATGTACAAAAAAGATGAATCGAAAGCTTTTTTCCTAAAAAAATATTTGTATTTAGCGTTTTCAGTCATCACTGAAAGTTTACTGAAAATTTTACTAAATTATTTAGAAGTGTGGTTGAAAATTAAGGAACAAATTTATATGTGAGAACTTTCGACTAGTTTCTGTTAAGTAAAACATTGTTTTTTTCGCTCAGAAAATTTCTTATGTAAATTTGTGTTTTGTGTGTTCGTACCAGTCCACAATACACGTCTATCCAAAAATGTTTCTAATTTATTTATAATTCATGTATTTTTCTTATTTGTTTTTCATGAAATTATTGTAGCATTTGTACTGACGTAACGAGGTTTTCACCATCTCTGATTAAACTGCCGATTAGAGTCATTCATCGACAAGCAGTAGCGTAGCGAGGGGGGGGCGGTGGGGGCGGACCGCCCCGGGTGCCACCCGAAGGGGGGGTGCTACTCGACCAAGATATTGCATATACGTAACCAAGATATTGCATACACATGAACACGGTCTGTTATTTATATATTTTAAGAAGTCGAAATTAGCAAGTCGAAATTAGCGTTTTGAACTTCTCAAGTCAACTTTCATAGGGGGGGGGGGGGGTGACACTAGGCCCCGGGGGGGGTGACTTCCGCCCCGGGTGCCACCAATGCTAGCTACGCCACTGTCGACAAGTGTATATCGATCGTCCAGTGGATTAGTGGGGCATCTCCAAATAATCTAAATGAGAGTAGAGTATACAGTTATATGTGTTAGTGTCCCCTCTGTCTGGTACAATACTCAGATAACTCATAAACACCACCAACATCTATTAGACATGCACTAAATAGTGAATTAATTAAAATTTTGATGTTTTCTGAGTCACTAGTAGGATATTTTAAATTGTCGTAATAATGTACTGGACAGTTATGCCTCCTGATGTTATTTTATAGCATATTTAATACGTAAAATACAAATGTGTAAATAATATTTAATTTATTGTGAAGCTTTCGAATTTTCTTTCTTAATTATCCCAAAACTTTGTAATTGGAGATGTCTGATATGACTAATTTTAACCCGTCTGCTTGGTTCAATATATTTGCACCTCACAATCCGAAAGCCTCGGTTTCGCGGAAAAATCAGAAACCGTCACTTTGGATCGAGATTGTAAAATATCTATGCAAGATAGCTTTCATATTTCAAAGACAATAAGAAGCATTATTTCATTCTCTTGTTAAAAGAAAAATACATTATGTTTCCATTAGAGGAAGAGAGATATACAGGGTGTTAAGGGACGTACTTGACTTACTTTAACCAGTGATTCCTGACATTATTTGGAGTAAAAAATGTAAATGAAATTTTGGTCTCCGGTGACATTTTTGATGTTTTTTTTTTTCTACAAAAACATAAAAAAATTGTTAGTTGTTGAACAGTTGGAGGCGGGGTAAGGGGTTCGTCAGACACCCGGCTGAGTGACCAGTGACGATATGCGAAAGAATTTTTTTTTTTGTTTGATTTTGAAGAAAAAAATTTTGAAAAAAAAAAAGTTGTCAAAAAGTCACCGGAGACCAAAATTTCATTTACATTTTTTACTCCAAATAATGTCAGGAATCACTGGTTAAAGTAAGTCAAGTACGTCCCTTAACACCTTGTATAGCTTTTAAAATGTAAGGTCGCTCGAGACGTTTTTGGTCTTATGAAAGTATAATGCAATTACATGTTTTGGGATGTATTTATTCCTAAACAAGCAGACGGGTTAAACAAACGATAAACAAACATTTTTGTACGGTTAACGATTGTTTATCAGTTGTGTAACATTTAAAACACATTTGTAAGCAAGGCTCTATCTGATACGTTTTAAGATTTTCACGGCCAAAAGTATTTTCGTTATTTGTTTTTGGGGTGTTATGCCGTATTGCGCTACCTACTTCTTTAACCAACATTTTGGACAGCGTTGTTGCAGTGTCCGTCATCAGGGCAGATCCGGTAGATGTGATGTGACGTTGGCTAAAGAAGGAGGTAGCGCAACACGGCATAACACCCCAAAAACAAATAATGAAAAAAGGCTCTATCTGTTTCAGCACACACTGCCTGTCTGTTTTTACTGCCATGTTAATCCTACAATAATAGTTACTCGATGACGGTAGTTAATCGGAGGTGGTGAAATACCCCTATAGGCTAAATATATTACTGTGCAAAATTAGCTCAAAAACTGTGCCTAACCTTTGCAATATACATGGTGTTTTAGAAATTATCTAACGGACTTTAATCAAGGATTCCCAACCTTATTGGAGTAAAAAATATAGTTAGTCGTTGTAATTTTAACAAGTATTGTAATGTTTGTCTCTGGACATATTACACATCTTGTAGAAAAGTGTCTTAACCTGTGGAAGGCCATCAAAATCCAGGAAAAATACGGAAATTTCCTAACAAAACACCATTTTGAATTGAATGTTTTGTGGATTAATTTTGAGCTATCGTATATTTTATTGACTGAAACACATTCCTAGAACAATAAACTATGTACCAAAACAACATTACTTGCGTCAATTACATAAATTAATAGGTTTTACGATGTTTTAAGCGAGGAACACGCATCAAGTTTGACAGTTAAAATTCATGGCAAATCTGACATTTTCATGCCACAGATAAAATCGTTTAAAAATTTTCTGGGGTTGCAAGGTGAATGAAATTTTTACCCGTCTTATGGGCTAATGTTGGCGCAAGCGATTCTGACCTTGTCCTTCATACAAATTCTGTACATAGAAGGGTCAAAATCGCAGACAAACATAGTTTATTCGAATTTTTTTTGAATTTTTTCCCCGTAATACATGCGCGCCCTCGCGTCTCCGGCCGATTACAGGTTAAGTCAAAAAAGTTAATTTAACGGAAGAGCGAAAACAAATGAATGCATGCTGAACAAGCGGTCCCGTCGTAAAGAGATACTAGGACGTCTTGCGGAGATGGAGTGATATAACTTAAATACGGTTTTTGTGGATTTTTCAGAGATAAAATGTAAAATAGAAATTTGCGACTTTTCTATGGGATGTGTGATATCTTACTAATATCATAAATACTGTATTTGATGATTTTTTGGACTTGTTTCCTTTTAATGCTGGGCTATCGATATGTATATTTTTTAATTTTTGTAACATAATATGTACACAAAGACTTTTTAAAATTACAATATATCTTAATAATAATTACTCTTCTATTTGAGTATTGTTGCGAAACATCTGATCTGGTCGCCATGTTGTCTAAAGCCATTTCAATTCGGAATGCTAATTTCTCACCAGGGTGATACTGAAAGTATCTTTTTTTTAGAAAGATTATCACCCTGAGAAAAATTATTTCTCTCAAGGCCTATATCACCTTTGGGGATGCTGTGTGGAGGGTCTTTTATTGAAGAGGCAGTGCTAGGAACGAAAAATGTTTGAGGGATGGGTAGGCATCCGGGGTTCAGTGTGTTCAGCAGTAACGGACATACGAATGCATCCCTCCTACTTTGGTGCAAGGATGGGTCGAGAGAGTTCTGCTGGAGAGGTCATAAGGCCTCGTGTAACCAGCCTCTCTCGATCCGGCCCGCTACGCAGTAGGTGGGCAGATGCATCTACTGTGATGACCTAGACACACCTCACCCCATGACCTCGGGCACCCCCACTAAGTTACCAAACATAGCAAGTAACCTGTGGCGTAGTTGTTGGTTATCCAATAAATGGTTCCCAGGGTGGCGGTACCCATAACTAGGTGAAAGTAAATTATGTAAAAATTTTCTCATACTCCGAGTAACTGAGTGAGTCACTGACATTCACTATCGAAACAATGCTTGAAATGGCTTTATCAATGTTTGGTGACCAGATAGGAACTCAATGACGTTACAATACATATAGACTCGCCATTGTCCCATAAACTCAAAATAAAATGTGGCAAGTAAGAAACACTTGTATGTTTCCAGTAAATTTTTAATTTAAACGATATTCATGAATGACAAAGACAGACATTCAAAGAATATGTGCATATGGGTGAAAAAAATGGGACACGGTTGGTGTTTTCATATTCAAAAGTTCTGTCCAATACTGACTCACTAAAGTAGGAGGCCTGGGCACCAAATGGACTTTGAGGTGTCAAGTGATTAAGCTATATATAACACAGTTTGCAAATGGCGGCGATTGTTGCTGTACTTGTATGCTGATTTACTGCAAGCATATAAATAAACAGAGTGATTAAACTATTTTAAACAATAAAGTTTACTTAGAGACAGCACTGGCTTCGTAATTTGGCTGTTGAGCACCCAGACCTGTACTCTAGTTTGCCTTGTATTATCTAATGACACATAAAATCTCTACATATCATAAATTAAAATTCTCCGCTGCGTCTGTCTGTCTGTTCGCGATGAACTCAAAAATTGCTGAATGGATTTTCATGCGGTTTTCACCAATAGATAGAGTGATTCATGAGGAAGGTTTCGGTATATAATTTGTGAAGGTTTTGTGTAAATTGGTTAAAATACATAATTAAATGTGGTGATTTGATTTGTATGCAAATTAACAGATGGCGGTGTGAATTAAAAGGTTGGGTAACCATCCAGCAGACGGCGTGGTCGGGTCAGCTAGTCTTCTATAATTTGCATTATGTTTTTACAAATTAAATGTTATTACTTGGGTTCTACTAGTGTTAATCGAGTAATGAAAACATTTTCTCATCATACACAAGGGCATTTTGACTTTTTTTAATACAATTTACTTAGAGGTAGCACACGATCTCACATGTATGTGATAGTTGAGTATTGAAACTGAAATTGAAAACAATACAATTGCCTTGTTTTTGGCTTGCCACTTTGAGATTTCTTTATATATTGTAACATCATTGATAGGAATTTCCCAAACTTTTACTTACCCATTTCGGAGCCAGTGTATCGATGGCGTCTCCAATTCGTATATGTTATGAGGCTTAAAGGGAGATGGGAAAGTGTGAGATTGGGATGCAAGATCAAGAATTGAGAAGAATTGTTAATGATTTTTAACTATGTTGAAAACAGTGTACTAATTCTCATGTCTTTGGTGCTGATTTAATTTTCATGTTAGGGTTAGGACCATTTGTAAAATTGTTCAGGAGATTAATAAAAATTTTGTCAATAACAAAACATATAAATTTAAATGCAGTTTATTTTGTGTCCTTGTATTAAATGTGGTGCGATAATCGACATAATCGCGAAAACTCAAGATGTTTTACGTAACGCCTTCATAAATCTTGAAAGCTCTGCCAAAAATATGGGTCTCGTAGTAAACCAGCAAAAGACCAAATACATGACCGTAGGATGCACCCAACAAATCCCAACTCTCTCATGTGGAAACCAAAATTTCGAAACGGTACCAAGATTCGCACACCTAGGCTCCCTGATAACAAATGACAATAATACCACAGAGGAGATCCAGAAGCGCATAGTGAACGCAAATCGCTGTTATTTCCGCCTACAAAACCAATTAAAGTCCAGACTGCTGTCCAGAAACACGAAGATATTAGTGAACAAAACACTTATCAGACCAGTACTTACGTACGCAGCTAAGACTTGGGTACTAACTAAGAGGAATGAGCGAGCACTGGACGTTTTTGAAAGAAAAATTTTGAGGCGCCTCTTCGGACCGATTCTAGAAAATGGATTTTGGTGCAGACGTTATAACAATGAGTTCTGTTGTCATTATGTACCTGCTGACAAACTACATAAGTAGTTTAGCGGGTTTAAATGTAAATAAATAAAAAAAAAAAAATACTTAGTTTAAGAGACATATCTATCTTGGAGCTTCTAAACTGGAGAGAGCTGGCACAAAACCGAGATGAGTGGAGGAAGACTCTTGAGGAGGCCAAGACCCACCAGGGGTTGTAGAGCCAATAGTGATGGAGAAAAATGCTTAGGATTCCATAGATAGTCAGATGTACAAATGTGTCCATTCTGGAAGAGCTAGCCATCCACAATAAGCTCTAAAACTATCTGCCTATAGCTATCTTATGATACTTTGTTCCCCAAACTGAGGACTCTAACTTGGAGAAACACATAGTCACTGGCCGCAGTGTTTGGCAGAAGAAGCAGAGGAAGGTCACCGCAGCACTGGAGTGAGCAAGTATCACTGGAGTCTGGTACCTGGTACTAGGGTGAACTTGGCTCTTCACACAGTGCAGAGCCATGAGGAGTGGAGAAGCAAGGTCCACCATAGAAATTGAAGTAGGGTTCATGATCCTTGGCAATGAGGAACTTTCAATGGAAGCAATCTTTCGAACAGGCCCTCCATTCGTACTGTGCTTGGTGTAACTCTAAGTGACCAGCTCAGGTATGGGGGCTCCATTGAAGCCAGAGTCAAGTTAGCCCTAGAAACGGGCGTACTGTAGGGATGGACATTCAAAAAATACATCAATGTTTTTTCCGATGTAATGCATCGATGTTAATACGATGTATTTCTGATGTGAAATTCCCTATATTTCGGTGGTACAAATCAAAACCCACGTCGGGGGGGGGGATTGATATCTCTTGCTTTTATGAAACAAACAGCCCCGTATTTTGCGTATCGCTTGTAGGAATATAACAAATCACGTACTGGCAACTAGGGATGGACATTTAAAATATACATCGATGTTTTTTCCGATGTAATACGATGTATTGAGAAGTGCATCGATGTTTCCAAAACATTGATTTTTCGCAATGGACATGTTTAGGCCTTAAAGAAAACTAGGTAAGTTAAGTACAAGGAAAAATATTTATTAAAATTACATCACACGGCAAACACAGCTTTAGTTTGTTTACAAATTCCAATATATTTTTTTAATGCTATGTAAAAACAAAAGTGTAATTAATCTTTTTCCCTTCAATCGGTTTCTTTGCTATCAAAAACTAGTCCTGCCTGTGAAAAGAGTCTTTCTGATGGGATAGATGTGCCAACAATTGTTAAATACTTAAAAGCTATTTTGTACAGCTTTGGGAATTGTAATTTATAATCCCTCCATTAATTTTAATTTATATTTAAGGTTTTATTTTTTAAGTTTGACTTTACTGGCTTCGCAGCAAAGGGGCCATAACCCATTCAGCCAAACCGATAAATGGTAGCCATTTTATATTGATTAAACTGATTATTACGTTTCGATTCACAAAACGTCGGAAAGTCAGTGCAGTCGTAAGTCACTGTTGGTCATACTCACTCATAGACACCCATCTCATAGTTTGTGTGTTCAATGCATCGAATAAAAAACATGTCTCGGGGCCCCTTTACCATAGGGGTCACTAGCCGATGCGTGGCCCCTAGTCAGTGGCCTACACTGCCTTGTGGACAATAGGGCCCTGCCAGGGCCGACTTACACACGTCGGGGCCCCTAGGCAATGCACATCGTGAGGCCCCTTTACCCTAGGGGCCTCTACCCGATGCGGACCTCTAGGCAGTGGCCTACACTACTTTATGGACAATACACGTATCGGGCCCCCTTTACTCTAGGGACCCGATGCAGGGCACCTAGGCAGTTGCCTACGCGTTTAATGAATAATACGGCCCTGGCTACAGTGACTGGATTTTAGAAGGTAGTGGTTTACACTACCTTATGGACAAGACGGCCTTGCCAGGGTCGGCTTAAACATGTCGGGGCCCCTAGGCTATTCGCTTCTCGGGGTCCCTTTAACCTAGGGGGCCCTACCCGATGCGGGGCCTCTAGGCAGTGGCCTACTGCCTTATGAACAATAGGGCCCTGCCAGGGCCGGCTTAAACATGTCGGGCCCCTAGTTAATGCACTTCTTGGGGGCTCTTTACCCTAGGGGGCCCTACCCGATGCGGGGCCCCTAGGCAGTTGCCTATATGTCTTATGGATAATTCAGCCCTGGCTATAGTGACTGGATGTTCGAACTGTTTAAGACTTGGTGCATGGTGCATGCAAATCAGATGTTGAAAAACGTAGTTTTCAGTAAAACGCGTTCAAAGTTTTGCTGGAGGATAATTCAACGCACAAACTGTTAAACGGTTTCCTATAAGATGCTGTATCTCCGTCAATTTTACGAATTTATTTACAACATTTGGTGAAAGCATCATTAACAAATGCACCTTTTAGAAAATAAAATAAAGTGATTTTTTTTTTATTTTAGGGTCCTGGTGCCTTTAAAATATGCTTAGTCCCTATCTAAGAGGTGATTTGGAGTTGGGAGATCCCATACAAACATCATCCCATACAGATAAAGTAGGAATAAATAAATACAGCCTGAACCGGTAATTTACAACTTTGAAAATAAAAATACTACTACTAATCTTTCTAATGTCTGTACAGTTTTAGTTCCTGTTTCACTTACGTTTTGCACTTCATATTATTTTTACTATCTTAGGCCCTTTGCTAAAGATTACCTCATCATTACATATAATATAGATAGTAATAAAATAGGCAAGTAATTAAAATGATTCAGTGGCGGACTAACGGGGGGAGGGGGGCCGAAGGGGCCCCCTCTGGTCCCCGGGGGCCTCCAAACGCCTCCATGTTTCCTTGATCAAATCCTAAACAAGGCTTTAAGACACCAGGAAACTGTAAACGAAATGTTTGTAATTTTTATTTTTTATTTCATTTTCTGAACTTAACAATGCTCTCACCAAATGTTTTTACAGCATTTTATGTGAAACCGTTTGAAACAGTGTATATGTTGAATTATTCTTCAGCAAAACTTTGAATGCGTTTTTCTCGAAACGTTTTTTAACTCTTTTTTCAACCTGGTTGACAACATATTAAAAAAAACTATACATCCGTCTTAAACTGTTCGAAAATCCAGTGTCTATGGCACCACGTAGAGGGATTTTCATAACTAAAAAAAAAAAAAAAGGTGGACCACCGAATTTTTTATTCGATTTTTTATGGAAAATTTTCAGCGTTCTTAAAAAAATAGAAGGGGGCCTTTTGTAAAAAAAACCCCTGTGTGGTGCCATAGTGACTGGATTTTCTAACAGTTTAAGACTTGGTGCATGCAAATTGGATGTATAGTTTTTCTAATATGTTGTCAATCAGGTTGAAAAACGTAGTTTCGAGAAAAATGCGTTCAAAGTTTTGCTAAAGGAAATTCAACATACAAAATGTTTAAAACTTTCTTTAAATTTTCTAAGAATTTCCTTAAAACATTAGAAGATAGCATTATAACAAATTCATCTTTTAGAAAATGAAATACAAAAAATGACGTTTTTTTACAGTGCCCTGGTGCCTTAAAACCTTGTTTAGGATTTGATCAAGGGAACACGGAGGCGCTTGGAGGCCCCCCCAGGACCAGAGGCCCGCGTGAATAAAAATATTGTAAAATTACATCAACTTTTTTTTGGGGGGGAGGGGGCCTCATTCAGCTTTGCCGCCCCGGGCCTCTGACAGGCTTAGTCCGCCACTGTGTTGAAGTATTAACAATACATCGGTTCAATACGATGCATTGGTACTATACATCGAGTGTTTACAATACATCGATGTATATCGTCCATCCCTAGCGTACTGTACAGGGCCCGCAGATACTGTATAGTTCACTACTGCTAACCCTGTGCAAATTGCAAGTATGCCCCATGGTTGAATTTGGCAGCCACCTAAACCATAGAAGTCGCTGAAAACTGATCCAAAGCATAGTCCCCCTCAGCACAGGATCACCTAGTGAGGAGGGCTACGAATATATTTTCTATTTTTTATACCTAACATGTTTCATATAAAAATGTAAAAAATAATAAATGTATTGTTACTAAATAAAAAAAAAAAAAAACCTCTGGTTTGGAGTCTCAAAAAACCTAAAAAAAAACCTCGACTAGAGAAACGGGAGGTCCATTTGATAGATTCTCCTAACTAAATGAACGAATTGCAATCTTTAGAGCACAAGCATCTGGTGGGAATGCTGTCCTTGTTCTACCGGGGGCAAAATCTCACGGGGTTCTAGCAAAATTTCACGTTACTTGAAAAGAATATACCCAATGTGGCCCAAATTTATCTCACCAAAGGGGGGGGAGGGGGCGGGTAGAATGGAAGAAAAAATTAAAAACGCACGCATATTTAATTAGACAAATGTATTATAAATATTATTTATTATTAATTTTTTAAACTTTATGACTAAAATCTCAAATTATAATATTTAATTAAATGAAGACAATATTAGCGAAACTCAATCGAAAATCTGACACAGAAAAATCAGAAAAGATATTGGCTCCGCTGGGACTCGAACCCAGGACCCTTTGCCGTGTAAGTAAAAGGGTCCTGGGTTCGAGTCCCAGCGGAGCCAATATCTTCTCTGATTTTTCTGTCTCCAGACTTTCGATTGAGTTTCGCTAATATTGTCTTCATTTAATTAAATATAAATATTATCGTCAACTCGCTTTTTTGTTACTTGTAAAAAATCGTTGTTGTTGTTTATTCGTATTTAATGCGCTGCTATACCGTTCATCCGATTGCGATAAAACTTTGGTGATATGTTATGCGCACGCCCGCAAAGGTTATAGGCTATATACAGGGTGTCCGGGGGTAAAGTGCATTAACTTCGGGAGGTGATTCTACATGATGGTAGGAGTAAAAAAGATTAACAACTTTTTCCGAAATTCCAACAATTTTTTTCCCATACCAAAAGACATACCTACTAAAAATCCTTAGTGTGAGGTACGATTTTACTTGCTGAGAGCCTGCCGGGCGCCCGACTCGATTGTGATTGGCCCGTATCGTAACAGCGGAAAAAATAAATCTGGCCCCACACACCGGACTATTTTTATCTTTTTACCTCAAAACAACCCCTAAAAGTTGGAATTTCAAAAAAAGTTATCAATCTTTTTTACTTGTATTATCATGTAGAATCACCTCCCGAAGTTAATGCACTTTACCCCCGGACACCTATGGTAAGCTCTAGCGTTATGAAATTTGTATTAATGAAAATGTGTGTATTTCAAATATTTTAACGGCAGGTAGGAAAGGAAGGAGGTGGGGATAGTGGGAGGGGTAACAAGGAAGGGGGAAGGCGGGGAAGGTAGAAGGAGAACGCAGGAGGGGAAGGGGACGCACGGGAAAAGACATGCAGGGAGAATCAATTTATTTCTTTGAATGGCATTGCAACGTATGTCGGGTACCAGCTAGTAATTAATAAAAAATTTCCAAAGTTGTGTATTTTTTTAATAATTGGAAACTTTGGTTTCATAAAGGTGTACATTTTGAATATTTTGTGGTTAATTTTTAGATTTGAATATATAGAGTGTTGTTTTCTCTTTCCAATTCCATTTAGATCATATTTCTCACTATGATAGTAAAAGAGACACAACGATACAAATACGATACGATGGGACAAATGTGGTCTCCCGTGATTAAGCGGGTTAGTAAATGTATTGCTTGCCTTTATTTATAGAACAATGTGCGCCAATGTATGATTGTGTGAGGAACGTGGAGATCGGCAAAAAATGTTAGGCTGATGTAAGCGTAACGAGTAAGATTAAGAAAGAGACACTCAGATGGTTTGGGCATGTAGAGCGAATGAACGAAGAAAGGAGTGTAAAGAGAATATATGACCCAAATGTGAATGGTAGAAGAAGTCGGGGACGTCCGAGAAAGACATGGCACGGCCAAGTGAATCATATACTTGAGTCGGGCCATGTCAAGAGTCAGAATAATAGAAGAGCATGTATGAGACGATGTATGAATGTGAGTGAGGCAAGGAGTGTGTGCCAAGATCGAGTTGTTTGGCGGTCCGTCCTCTCTGCCTACCCCTGCTGGGAAACGGCGTGATGGTTAGTTAGTTAGTTAGTTTTTATGTACGCCACTGACACCGAGTACAGTTCAAGGTCTAATTCTTTAAATCAAGTATTTTCATCATGACTTTAATGTATAATCCATACATTGACCTTAATCCAATTGTTATCTTGAATTTAAGAGGACAGTTTTACATGGAAATATGTTTAGTAACAATAGAGAACTCCAGTCCAATTTTTTTAATTTTTTTAATGAATAATGACCTTCTAACTTAAATAACTGCATTTTTATTTTTACTTTTAGAGTTAGTTTTAATAGTTAAAATAATTGTCAAAGTTTTAATTTTTCAAAACCCCCCGAAAACCACTGTATGTATGGTGAATCGTGTGACGTCATCACTCCTGAAAAATTAATATAGAATGGGGCAATCAGCTGATCGACTGCCGCCATTTTGAATTCTGTTGTTCGAAGTATTCTCCCTAGAAGAAGCATTACTATTTTTTTTTGTGCAGTAGTTTTTGAATATTTTCAATAATAGATATAAAATAATAATACGATGGCTTGTGTCATCTTTACAGTGACGTCACGACACATAGAACAGTGACGTCACCACTAAAATTTCAATAATGCCAACTTGACGGCGTGTTTTTACGACCCGATTAAAAATGAACTTTTTAATAACTTTTTAAAAACTCTGCATTTAATATTATTAAATAAAACTTATATATTTAGAATCAGCGTTTATTGGTCTATATGAACATATTTTTTTAAAGACGACCTCCGTAGTCCAGTGATTAAGACTCTTGACTCACAATCCGGAGGTCGCGGGTTCGAACCCGGCATGCGCAAATAAATTTTATTTGATTAATTTGTGTTATTTCACAATTAATTCATTTAAAATAATATATAGTATATTTACGGCATGTTCCAGAGTGGAAGATACTATCAGTATCGCCCTGGTGTAAGACCACCATTCAGAGTTGAAAAGTTGCTTGAAAATGGCTTTAGCCGTGTTTGGTGACCAGATCTGAATAGCCAGGTACTTCCCAACCTTCCTCTTCCCCACCTCCTTCCCCTCCCCACTACCTTCAGCCTCACAACATACCCCAATTGGCTCCAGACGGGAGCAGTTAAGATTCTTGTGCGGTATTCATGTAAAAAAAAAAAATACAATGACTTTGCGGTGACGTCACGACACGTCGAACAGTGACTTCACCACTAAAATTTCAATAATGCCAACTTGACGGCGTGTTTTTTCGACCCGATTAAAAATGAACTTTTTAATAACTTTTTAAAAACTCTGCATTTAATATTGTTAAATAAAACTTATATTTAGAATCAGCGTTTATTGGTCTATATGAACATATTTTTTTAAAGACGACCTCCGTAGTCCAGTGGGTAAGACTCTTGACTCACAATCCGGAGGTCGCGGGTTCGAACCTGGCATGCGCAAATAAATTTTATTTGATTAATTTGTGTTATTTCACAATTAATTCATTTAAAATAATATATAGTATATTTGCGGCATGTTCCAGAGTGGAAGATACTATCAGTATCGCCCTGGTGTAAGACCACCATTCAGAGTTGAAAAGTTGCTTGAAAATGGCTTTAGCCGTGTATAGTGACCAGATCTGAATAGCCAGGTACTTCCCAACCTTCCTCTTCTCCACCTCCTTCCCCTCCCCACTACCTTCAGCCTCACAACATACCCCAATTGGGGATGCCATAGTCTCACTGGCTCCAGACGGGAGCAGTTAAGATTCTTGTGCGGTATAAATGTAAAAAAAAAAAAATACAATGTCTTTGCGGTGACGTCACGACACGTCGAACAGTGATGTCACCACTAAAATTTCAATAATGCCAACTTGACAGCGTGTTTTTGCGACCCGATTAAAAATGAACTTTTTAAATTTTTTTTAAAAGCTCTGCGTTTCATGTTATTAAATAAAACTTATATATTCAGAATCAGCATTTATTGGTCTATATGAACATATTTTTTTAAAGCCATAATATTTTTCACTGGAGTTCCTTATTTGGGTACCGCTACTCTGGGAACCATTTATTGGATAACCAACACCTCTGCCATAGGTCACTACAAGTGGTTCGCTACATTTAATGACTACGCAGGGATGCCTGCGTTTATTGGGTGGAGATTGTCCAGGACTTGGCGACGAATGCGTCTGCCCACTGCGTGGCAGGCCGGATTATGAGAGACTGGTTCAGAGAAACCTGCACCACAGTGGGAGGGATGGATTCATATATCCGTAACTCCTGGACCCTATTTCTCTCAGATGTTTCTCTCCTTTCTTTTCTTAACTCGTTGAAGGCCCAAGGAACAACACGGAAATTTCACGACCTACAATTTGAATTGAATGCTTTGTGGATTAATTTTTAATGTGACGCGGCAAAAGTGACATTTCTATGTCCACAGATAAAAATTGTTTTAAAATATTCTGGGGTTATAATGTTGAATGAAATTTTTACCCATCCCATGGGGAATGTTGGCGCAAGCGATTCTGACACTGTCCTTATACAAATTTTGTACATAGAAGGGTCAAAATCGCAGAAAAACGTATTTTTTCCCCGCGCATGCGCACAAACCCACGCTACGGCAAATTAAATATAAATTATTCCGAGTGACTAGACGCATTGCGGGTTTCACTATGGTAAAGGACGATAATAGAGCAAGCGTTTCTGACCTTGTTCTTCATACACTTTCTTTATACATAAGGGTCAAAATTACATTTCAAAGTGCCGCGGCCACCAGGTGACAAGCGGCAATCCAGAAGTTAAAATAAATCCATCTACATAGTATAGATGGGTGAGTTCTGCATTTTACCGAAGGCCTCCAAGACCTGCTTCCTTTTAAAAGTACTCGAGTTCTAGGAGCAGGTCCCTGGTCCGAGCTCTTGAGTGTGGACTGGGTACTGGGTGCTGTTGCGGTTACCGGGGCGCACGGGTTTGGCCGGAGCTGGACCCAGATAGAACCCCACAAGAACTCGGACCCGGAAAAGAATCTCACTGACACGCGAGTGGCTCCAAAATACCTGAAAAAACCCTCGACTCTATGCAGAAACGGGCGGTCAGTTTGATAGATTCTCCCATCTTAACAAACGGATTGCAATCTTTAGAGCACAGGCGTCGGGTGGGAATGCTATCCTTGTTCTACCGGTTTTTCAATGGAAAATACTTCGAGGAACTAGCATCATTGATTCTTTCGGCACCGGTGCATAGTCATGCCAAATGCACATCAACGTATGTACACAGTTGACATTTGTCATATGAGAACGGGTCGCTTCTGCGACTTTTTTTTAATGTGAATACCTCACAAAAGTCTCAGCTTCTCCCGCCTGGAGCCAGTGAGACTATGGCATCTCCAATTGGGGTATGTTGCGAGGCTGAAGGTAGAGGAGAGGGGAAGGAGATGGAAAAGAGGAGGGTGGAGAAGTACCTGGCTATTCAGATCTGGTCATCAATCACGGCTAAAGTCATTTCAAGCAACGTTTCAATTCTGAATGGTGGTCTTACACCAGGGCGATACTAAGAGTATCTTCCACTCTGGAGTGTGCCGCAAATATACTACTTATTATTTTTAAATTAATTAATTGTTAAATAACACAAATTAATCAAATAAAAATTATTTGCCCCTGCCGGGATTCGATCCCGCGACCTTCAGATTGCGAGTCAAGAGTCTTACCACTAGACCACTCCAGTTATAATTCTCACTCATTCTTGAGTTCAACAGCTCGGCTGTGGAATAATTTGCCGGCCTCTGTGTTTTCTCCTTCCTACAACATGGGCTCTTCAAGACCAATATTCATTCCTTCCTCTCCTCAAAAAGACCCTCCACACAGTATCACAGATGACACAGGCCCTGAGGGAAATTATTTTCCTCAGGGCCTCCTCTGTGAAGTAAATGTATAAAACAGACAACACAGCCGTACCTCTTAAACAATGATTAAACTATTGCGCAACTGTATTTAATTATTTTTATCAGTGTGTTTTTACTATTGGTAAATAAATGCTGGTACTTCTTGCAACAACTTTAGAAATCGTTTCAAATTGAAGGTCCACTGGCACTTGTGTGTTGTAAATAAGTACTTATATTATAAGTTGCAGTGTAAAAAGTGAACCAACATGACAACACATAGATTATGGTTAACGGCAGTTATATTGACTTTAATAGCTACAGAGTAAGTAAGCAGATATTATTATTATTATTGTATGATTTGTGTAGCGCCATTTTCGTGATAAAATCATCTCAAGGGTTGAGGTTTGTCCGGATCTTACCAGCTACATGGCAGGCCGTATCAGGAGAGGCTGGTTGAGGGAGATCTTTTGACCTCTCCAGCAGGACTCTCTCGGAACATCACCTTGCACAGTGGTTCATACGTCCGTCACTCTTAGATACACCGACCCCAGATTCCTACCCACCCCTCATGCCTTTTTTCCTTCCCAGAACTTCCTCTCCTTTCTTTTCCTAAAAAGACTATCCACACAGCGTCCTCAAAGATGACTTAGGCTCTGAGGGGAATTATTTTTTTTCAGGGCCTCCTGTGTGGAGGTATTGTAAAAAAAGTGTTCTTTACAAATTATTTTTACTTTACAAAACACAAACTCCGTAGAAAATCTGGAAACAAGAAAAATCAGAAAAATATATTGGCACCTCTGGGACTCGAATCCAGGACCTTCTGCTTACATGTCAACAGCTCTACCAACTGAGCTATGATTTTCCTATCCCATTCGGTCATTTTTAACTGTATCATACTTTGACTAAGGACTACCAACATTTTATTAACGCATATTTTATTGGCTGCCATCCTTTATGTATGATTGCAAGATTCAAACCTGAACTAAATGCTATCAAGATAGTATCTGTCCCAGAGGTGCCAATATCTTTTTCTGTTACCAGATTTTCGATTGAGTTTCCCTAATATTGTCTTCATTTAATAGAGAACTCCAGTCTATTTTTTTATTTTTTTTATTGAAAAAATGAAATGAAATTCTGACCGAAATTCTGAATGAAAAAAAAAAAACTTTCTAACTTAAATAACTGCATATTTTTTAACTTTTTTAGAGTTAGTTTTAATAGTTAAAATAATTGTCAAAGTTTTAATTTTTCAAGATCTCCGAAAACCACCGCATTTGTATTGAATCGTGTGACGTCATCACTCCTGAAAAGTTATTTTTATTTTCAACAGGTGTTGACATTTTGTATGATAATTATACGGAAGAAAGATGATACTATTCGATAAGTTAAAACATTATTTAGGTGGAATTATTTATTCATTATATTATATTTATTACATTATCATATTTTTTAATATTATTACGGGAGAGTGGTAAAAAAATTGTTTGAAATTATTATTTTTTTAGCTTTTAAAATCAATATTATCAAAAACGAAGAATCACCCACAAAAGTGTAGGCAAACGATATCAGCTGATCGATTGCGGCCATTTTGATCCACGGCCAAATTTTCAACCTTTCCTCCTGAAGAGCGGCGTTAGACAGGGAGGATGCATGTCCCCGATATTGTTCAACCTGTACATGGACGAACTCACCGACAGGCTAAACAATGCAGGGGTAGGCTGCCAAATTGGAGGACAGTTTCTGAACAACATCAGTTACGCGGACGACATGGTATTGATGGCACCATCCATAAGGGGCCTACGTATTCTTTTAAAGATCTGCGAAGAGTTTGCTGAAGAAACAAACATGCAATACAACCCCACTAAAACGGCTCTACTGGTCGTAAGATATGGACAAGGACCAAAAAATATTCCTCCAGCTACCCTGAATGGTGTGAACCTGCAGGTGACTGAAGGAACTAAATATAAACCTTGGACACATAATCACCAGTAATCTGATGGACGATGACGACATCGATAGGCAAAGAAGAGCTCTCAGTGTAAAAGCAAACATGCTCAGTAGAAGATTCCGCCTTTGCAGTACTGCTGTAAAAAGGACGCTCTTCCTTTCCTTCTGCGCAACACTGTATACGTGTGAACTCTGGGCAAACTACAAGAAGAATAGTGTAGAAAGACTTCGGGTTCAGTATAACAACGCCTTCCGCATAATGTTTGGTCTCCCCAGATATTGCAGCGCTTCCCGGATGTTCACGGACGGGCGAGTTCCTGGCTTTGCAGCCCTTATTAGATCCAGGGTGGCAGGAATGAGGGAAAGGATAACCAGCTCTGGAAACATCCTCGTCACGGAAGCCCGCCTCAGTCCATCATCCAGTATTGATGCACACTGGAGAAAAATACTGGCTCCTTATGTGCTCACAGAATCCTGAAAGCTTAATATTATTATTTCTTTTGTTTTCTTTATACTACTATTAGCTTATTATCTTTTTTTGTTTCGTGTACATTCATATCCACCTTCTTTTTCTTTTTTTCCTTTCAAATACTTTGTACATGTATGTGTATATTATACCCTTATGGAATGTGTGGGATTGCACTCTCCTCCCCACATACTGGAATAAAAACTTATTTATTTATTTATTTATTTGGCTTATGTAGCATTATGATGTAGTATATTTATACGATTTTTTCGTACAGTTTAAAGTTTTTCAATATTTTAAATAATAGAGATAAACTAATAGAGATATATCTATTTTTGATACTGAATTATTTAGGCTTAAATATTGTTTCAATAAACATAACAACTAAATCTCTATAAACAGTATAAAATAACGAATAACATGAAATGTCGTTAATGATGACTTGTGTCATACCTACATAATCAAAGTTTCAATACAATGACTGGTGACGCGTGACGTCAGCACTAACCATTCAGTAATGCCAACTTTACAGTGTGTTTTGACAAGAGGTTTAAAAATGCACTTTTTAATATTTTTTTAAGAACTCTACGTTTAATATTATAAAATAAAACTTATATATTCAGAATCAACGATCATTGGTCTGTACGAGCATTTTTTTTTAAAGCCATAATATTTTTCACTGGAGTTCCTTATTAAATATTATAATTTGAGGTTTTACTCATTAATCTATTAATCTGTATATATAAAAATTAAAATATGTTTGTTTCTGTCTATTATGTATAATAATAATAATAATAATGATTTATTGTCTTCATTTCTTATGTATGTGAGATGTTATGCGTTGCTAAACCGTTCTTCTGATTGCGATGAAACTTTGGGGATTTGATGTGCGCATACCCGCAATGGTTTCTGTATATATATTAGCGAGCTCTGGCCTCATGAAAATGCGTTACTAAACCATTCATCCGATTGCGAGGAAACTTTGGTGAGTTTTTGTGAGTACGCCTGCGAAGGTTTCTATATATAATGGTGAGTTCTGGCATTATGAAATCTGTATAAAAAAATTGCAATAGGTGGCCCGCAAGCTGTTCGAAAATTGAATGTATCGGGAGGGGAACTTGGGAGGGGAACTTGGGAGGGGGGTTCGCGGTAGGAGGGAGGTGGAGGGAAAACTGGGAGGGAGGAAGGGAACTCGAGAGAGGGGTGGAGAACTCGGGAAGGGGGTTTGCGGGACAGGGGAAGCGGGCGAGAGGAGTGGGGAGAGGGAAGACGGAGATGGTGGAGTGGGAATGCATGGGGGAAGGGGGAGGCGGAAGGAGAACGGGACGAATGGGAAAGGACACGCAGGGGGAGACAATTTATTTATTAAGTGGCAGAGCAACACATGTCGGGAACTCGCTAGTTAAAAATAAAAATACACTTTTATATCTTTAACCCGGCGTCAATGACGTGAAAATAATTACGCAGTCAATGACGCCGGGCAACCGTGACCCGAATTTTATCGATGGGTTGTACCAAAATTGAAAGGGTTATCTTAATTTTGAAAATTATTTATTATTTATGGGTTCTTTTTGCTCATAAAAAAATAAATAATACCAGTATATTTTATAAACCACCTTTTTATTATCTTAGTAAGAAACACATGCAAAATAAACTATGAAAAAATAACTATAGAATTTAATTTCAACTATTTATCCGTTTTAACTTGACGCACGTGTATCTCCTTCCGCAAGTAGCGTCGCACTGAGCACGCTGGCAGTGCGAGTAGAAGGGGGTTGTATCTCCAGCTACTGAAGTGCTCAAGTTATGGTTGACGGGAAAAAAAAATATTGCCGTTTTAAATCCCCTCGGGTCATTGTGACCCAGCGTTATCAACGCCGGGTTAATGGTCGTCACGTCACAATGTGTGATAAAAATGTATTTTTATTAAAGATAACAAATAAATAATAAAAAAGATAAATCAATAAAACATATCAACTAAAGATAAAAAATTGATAATAAATCTTGAATTATTTGAACAGCTGTTGAAAACTAATCGCACATAAGTAATTTGTTCATACAATCTTAGTGACTTGTTTCTTTCTTTAGACTCTCTTGAAGTGTGAACTTGAAAATGTAAGTTTTTACTATGTACTTAATATTTTTTTTTTACATTAACTCCACACAGGATACTCTGAGGAAAATAATTTCCCTCAGGGTCTATTTTTTTTGTTTTGACGACCTCCGTAGTCCAGTGGGTAAGATTCTTGACTCACAATCCGGAGGTCGCGGGTTCGAACCCGGCATGCGTAAATAAATTTTATTTGATTAATTTGTGTTATTTCACAATTAATTCATTTAAAATAATATTTATAGTATATTTGCGGCATGTTCCAGAGTGGAAGATACTATCAGTATCGCCCTGGTGTAAGACCACCATTCAGAATTGAAACGTTGCTTGAAAATGGCTTTAGCCGTGTTTAGTGACCAGATCTGAATAGCCAGGTACTTCCCAACCTTCCTCTTCCCCACCTCCTTCCCCTCCCCACTGCCTTCAACCTCACAACATACCCCAACTGGGGATGCCATAGTCTCACTGGCTCCAGACGGGAGCAGTTGAGACTCTTGTGCGGTATTCACTGTAAAAAAAAAATGTCATCTTATGGGATGGTCTTTTTAAAGAAGGGAAGGAAAAAATGTTCAGGGAAGGAAAAGGGCATGATGGGTGGGTAGGAATCTGAGGTCAGTGAGTCCAGGAGTGACGGACGTATGAATCCATCCCTCCAACTGCGGTGCAAGGCGGTGGGTCGAGAGAGTCCAGATGGAGAGGTCAAAAGGTCTCCCTCAACCAGTCTCTCTCGATCCGGCCCGTCATGCAGCAGGTGGGCAAACGCATTCGCCACCAAGACCTCGACAATGAACCCAAGAACCCCTGCCAAGTCACAAAACATAGTGAACCACTTGGAGTGACCTGTGGCAGGGGTGTTAGGTTAGGTTAGGTTACGTTACGTTACCTTACCCGCCCTTCAAATTGCCGGTCCAATGATTCATGATTCTCGACAGCAGAGAGCAGTTGGGACTCTTGAATAAAAAGCATCTCTTTAAATTCCAGGTTGATTGCAGCCGGTGT